>OZ020525.1:16978113-17244881 GCA_963971425.1 Bryoerythrophyllum caledonicum | reverse complement strand
CCTCCATAGAGCTGTCAATCGCCTCCCGCCATGACTTGCAAGTGCTCCTCGTTGCTGCGACGTCCACAAAATTTGGTGTTGGGTGGATGAATCGTGGATCGAATTCCCATGGATCCGTAGCCGCGTCGAGGTGGCGCAACAAACTTGGGATCACGGCGTCCTGTGAGCCCCAAAACCGGCGCACGATGTCATTTGGGCATTAAGATTAACTAGTTAGCATTAGGAAGTGGTAGTTGGGGTGAGATGGTTAGACTAAACCACCTATTGTGGTTAAAGGGCTCGAAAAGGCCTTTTACTTGCCATTTCCTAATGTAGAAGGAGGTCATCATCCCCAATTGGAGATTTAATTTTGTTAAAAACCTAAAAATTAAAAGGGAAAAAAAAAAAAGAAAAAGAAAGGGGAGACACCTCAAACCACATGTGTTTTCAACACAATGGGAGGAAGCCTTGGAAAAAACAAACTAAAAAACCAAAGAGGTAAGTAGACAAATAAGTAATTAAATAAACAAACTAAAAACAAAAGTAAACAAAACTCGGAGTGCAACCATGATGTGGCCACTCTGGTAGTTAATCTTTTAAAAAAACCATGCACGAAGTAGTGGCACATGGCCTTGGAAGAAATTAGAAAAGTTAGATGGTGACGAGGGGAGAAATTAGCACCAATTATTGGCGATCATGGGCTGCCCTTAATGGCATGCCGAAGCTGCCTTTAAAAACTTTTTTATTTTTGTTTTCTTCCTTCCCCCGAGCTGGCGAGGGGGAATTTTGGGTTTTCCCGGGGAATATTCCCCGGAATCTGCTGAAGAAACGCTGGACTTCCAGCGCGAGTTGCGAGCGCGGCTGCCGTTGGGGCTAGAGGGTGCTGGGTTGACTGCGAACAGGGATTGTTTTCGTTCTCTCTCTTTTTTTTTTTTGGGTCGTTGGGTCTCGAGGGAGACGTGTGGAGGGGAAGAGCCCCGCCTGTGAGAGTGTGTGGGAGAGCGGAGCGTAAGCCACGAGCAGTGAGCGAGAGTGATTGTTGGGGAGTTGAGAGATCGCGGGGCACTTGAGTGTGGAGACTGAGGGTTTCTGGTTGGAAATCGGGAGAGTCTGTTGATTGTTGTGTTGACGAAGGAGCCGCGAGTGCTGGATCGTGGGAAGTGGGCTCTTGGAGATTGCGGCTGGAGGATGTGATCCTGGTGATCGTGGAGTCCGGTACGGAGGTTCTGCTGGAGGTCGGCCTGAGCCCTGGTGGAGCGCCGAAGATTGTCGGTGTGGAGTTCTGTGTGGAGGCGGTACTGAAGGTGGTCGTCTCGTGGTGTCCGTTGAAGGGAGTCAAGGTGACGCTGTGCGGGCGCTCGCGACTGGTGTGCTTGGTCTCGGCAGTAAGTGCGAGAGGGTTCGGAGGGCTGGAGCAGACGTTTGCGAGTCGGTAGGGTGCGACGAAGAAGGGAAGGGCCTGGAGGTTGAGGATCCGGAGCGGCGTGTTGGTGCTGGAAGGCTGCTGGGTTCCGATCGGGTACGGATCTGCTGTGCGAGGAGAGCGCCGGGCTGCTGCGAGAAAGGGCGGACGAGAAACAAGTAGAGCACCAGATCCGGAGGAGGAGCTGGAGCGCCGATCGCGAGATCGCAAGATCAGTTGCAGATCGCGAGACGGAGAGTAGCTCCGGCGCAGCGGCTGCGAGGGTGCCTCGGCAAGAGGCAACCAGGGAGTTCTCATTCTTCCGAAATTCCATGCTTTTTGATGGACGTTGTGATGTAAGATCCTAGGTTGTTGCAAATTTCCGGTGTTGAAATCAGTGCGGAAGCAATGCTCAATTTTGGCCAGAGTTGGGTATTTGATCAAATTGGAACCTATTGCAATTGCACCAATTCATGAACTATCGGGCATTGCTTATTTGCATGTGTCGATTGATTTTATCTTCCTCAAGTTATGGTGATGATGGTGAAGTCGTTGGTGTATGTGAGTTGGTTGTTGGTGTGGTCTGCCGTCGCCTTGGCCTGCTGATTCTAGGGTAATTCTGGTCCATCGGTCTGTTTTGGGAGGTCTCATCGTGAAGAACACACCAATTCAGTAAGAATAAGCTTTAGAACACCCAATTCGGAGTCAAACTCAATGAGTTATGATCAACTAAAGTTTCTGCGGATCTTGGGTTCTGTCGCGGCTGGCTGTCTGAATTCGGTGGTCTCCGGGGTCTTAACCTAAACTTTTATTAATCCATTGGCAAGAGCACAAAAAATAAGTCAATATGGGTGGTCAAATCGTTCAATTTGGATTCCAACTCAACAAGTTACAGCTGAGTAAAGGTTGGCTTGAATTCGGGTCTGTCTGCTGTTATCTGTCTGTAGAGGTCGTGTAAGGGTCCTGACTCAAAGCATAATCGTCTAATCAAGTTAGCAAGAAGGTGTTGATCCTGTTTAAGCCAAAAAACATTAAAAACGGAGCTATAATGCAAAAGATAAAGAGGTTCAAAGTCCGCCCATAATTAAAAACATAATTCACCCCTAATGCACTTATGATAAGTAAAACATTGCATTAAACACATCATGAACCGTTGTGCTCTAAGTGTGAGGTATGCATGTGGTCTTGAGTGTTGATTGCACAAAGGGCTGTATCCCACATTGGGGTCTTGTGTTCAAGATAAGCCACCCATTAGGGGGTGGTTTATTTGGCTCACATTTTGGTGCGTCTGCCGGGAGCCAGGCGTGTTTATTGATTGATTTGTGTTGTTGTTCTACCTTGGATGTAGGTGCAAACGCTATGAGATTTTTGGTGGTGGTGCGGCGTTGAGTAGTTGAGGTAAGTGCTTAACTCTCTTAAGTATTAGTTGTTAGTTGTTAGTTGTTAGTTTTGTGTGTGTGCCAAGTTGTGTTTTAAGGTGGGGGACTAGGAGGGAGTGTGGTTTCCCGACCTTCCAGCCACAAACACATTGTGCTGGAGGGATCTCCTTCTAGTCTTGTGGCTTTGTGTCGAGCAACGGGGCCTAGGGGTGAAAGGTTGAGGCCCTCCTACGGTATTCGTAAGAATTCCAGTGAGCTTCTAGGCCGAAGGGGAAGGGTGCATGAGCCCGGGTATGGGACAAGGGCGCCCCTTCCTTCTCCCCGTGCTTGACTAACCACCAAGGTTAGTACAACTTGGTATTTGTTGGAGTTTTTAAATTTTTTGTTTTAAGTTAATTGTATGAATGGTTGAATGAGCTGCCATGGAGGAGAGTTGGAGCTATGGAGGGTTTTCAAGAAGCTGGGGTCGTGATAGGAAGGAGCGCGGCTTGAGGTATGTACCCTAGACCTTTTTCATGGCATTAGGACCGCGTTAGTAACTTAGAATTATGCTAGGGTGGACATTGTGATTAAGAATTCGGAACCTCGTGCCCCACGGAGAATTGCCTTAGATTCGGTAGACTTGGCCAGCTAAAACTCTTGTATGCAACGAACTTGTGCTAACTGTGGATTGGCAGAAGTTGCTTGAAGTACGTAATTTCCCTCTATAACTTGCTGATTAATTACCTAGTTGGCCATTAGTCCCGTTAGTTGCGTGTAGGTCCACGGTCGTATTCGAATTAATTGTGACAGGTTGGCTGGCGACGCAGCCAGGTACGTTTTCTGCTCGGTGATAATCCAAGTCCACACATTTTATGGATTTTGTCTCGTATTCCATGTTGTTTCCTTCCTAGCGGGTAATGCCTAACTTAGTCGGTGGAAGGTGAAGGGGGATACCGAGGGTGTTACCGGAGTGTTACCGGAGTGTTACCAAGAGGGAGTTACCAGAGTGTTACCAAGGGGGTTACCAAGGATCACACCTTCTATTGCTAAGATCTAGGTCAGCCCCACAGTTGGGTTTGTATTGTATGGCGCTTGTTGGGATTTGGCTTTGCACGGGGTGATGCCCGTGGAGACACTTCTCAACGAGTTAGCTCTTTGTCGTTGCCCATGATGGGTAAGTCCTTTGAACAGGTTTCTTCGGCGGCTTCATCGAGCTTTAAAAGAATATTTTTAAAAAAAATTATTGTCTTGGTTCTAGTGGTCCTCCGTATAGAGTGTGATTAAGGTGATGTAGGTGGAAGTGGCCACACGTGCAAATTCCACATACTCACGTTACTCACAAGCACGTTGATAGGATCGAATGCGTAGTAGATACCTTATCACACTGGAATTGGATGGAAGCCACAGGGATTGAAGCTTGGATTTGACTTGGAGTAGATGTCCCGTTCCACTCGATCTCAACGCCCCACCTTGGAAGCGCCATTGGAAACCTCGACTCTAAGACGGACTAGATCTAGGAATACTAGTGACAATACGGTGTCCTGATGGAAATTCTTCCATCATGTACATACAAGTATTAGTCTTTATATGTGTGGATTTTAATAAGTAAGGAGTTGGGATAAAAATGTTTGGTCGTGGTGAGAACCACGGTTTGAGGATTTGGGCAAGTGTTAGCATGTAGGTGCTGCACCGCTCTTGTCACTGCTCAGGGGGGTAGGTAGCGGGTTGACTGGTATTTTTCCTGCCTCACTAGCGAGCCAAGCCGTGGGCCGCTCAACCACTCGACGGGCTCGATCGGGTTCGAACCCGGACTGGCGGCGGCCACTGACCACGACATTTCCAGCCAACCAAGTCCACGACTTGGCGATCAGGTTGTGCGAATCAACACCTTTATACGTCCGTTCCATCAGCTAACTTTCGATAAGTTTTTATTTATTTATTTTTTAGTTATTTTTTTTATTTTACTTATCTTGTTGGTTGGAAGGTCTAAATTTTTAGTCTTCCAATAAATAAAAGACTAGGGGATTTATGTGGTTGAAAGTGGAAAGGATAAGAAAGTAGCAAAGTACCTTGTGGGGTACTTTGGATAGGGTGACATGGGCTGGAGTGCCCACGTCCACTTGAGGTGGAAAAGTTGGAAAAGATATTCCTTAGTGAGTGTGTGTGTGTGTGCGGGTGAGAGAGCAAGGGTTTGGAGCAGAACTTTGACTGTGTGTAACTCGTTGAGCTTGAATGCTATGGAATTGAAAAATTTGTGATCTTGTTCCTTGTTTCAAGAGCTTTCCATACTCGTTTTAAAATTTGAATTCGGAGTTGTAGAGAAAAAGTTATTGAGGTTTTAATTCTGTGAAAACCCGAGGCCATCCATTGAGGGGCAGAGGTTTCGAGGAGCCACAACTTTTTCTGTAGTTCTCAATTTGATTTGAGATTTTGAGGGACTGTGCATCTCTATCTTAGCTTTATAGAAAGATATTACAATTGAGATTTGGAGTTGTGAGCAAGAAGTTATAGAGATTTGAATGAATAGGGGTAGGCAGAACTTTGATTGTCCATAACTTTTGGACAGTAGTTTGGAATTGTTTGAGAATTGGAAGGTGCGTAAACCATGGTCATAGCTCTTCAAAAAGTTAATACAATTTAGATTTGGAGTTTTGAAGAAGAAGTTATGAGCGATTGAATATCTGGAGGGGCAGAACTTTGAACTCGTATATCTTTCGGACAGTAGTTTAGATTGACTTGAAATTTGGAGGAGTGTTAGTTGTCTGAATTAGCTTTCCAGAGAGCTATTACACTTAGTATTTGAAGTTTTGAGTCATCGGTGTCACTTGTTTGAAGGTTACAGCCTTGGTGAAACTTTTCCATTGTGTTTTTGAACACTTCTTTTGAGTTTCTTAGTGTTTTTGAACACTTGAAGACTTTGGAGTTGAAGGATGGAAGAATTGAAGACTTGAGGATTGAAGAGAAGAGAAGATGGGGACAAGTGTGTTGTGGCTTGTGGTCCGATTTCTTTTTTTGTGATTCCAAGCCAGTTTTGGAGGCTAGTTGTATTTCAATTCTGTTCTTGTAAACTTTGTTGCGGCGAAGTGGGGTTAATTGCCCACACGGTCGTGTTTATGTCGTTCCCACCGGTGAGGCACGTTTGCTGGTCACCGTGGGTTTGAATTTTAGGAGCCAATCTTTCGGACGGTTTCAGCTTGTGGTCTGGCCGTCCCGTTTTACCCGTCCGAGGCCGTGGTTTCTTATCACCCACCTTTACCCTTAACCCTTTAGAGCCACCACAGGATAGGCCAACGGGGAGGAGTTTGAAGACTGAAGACTGAAGACTGAAGACTGAAGACCGAAGACCACAAGATTTGACAGAACTCCGTAGCAGACTATACGAAGTCGCAGCCAGATACCTCGCGTATTCTCAAAGCGCTCCCCTCTCTACACGACATTTGGTGCTTCCACTGAGAGAGTTTTGAGGCGACTTGCGTGGTTTTGCTATGGGAGACGCTGATGGGACCGCTGGTGTTGGAGGAAGAGGCACCGGTGGAGTCCAAATGCCTATGGAGGACATTTTAGGGGCGTTAGCCCTATTCATGGAACAACATAGAGCAAATCAAGGTGGGCAAGGTGCCACTAAGGCTCTTAAAGCTGTTGTTTCCAAGATTGGAAGGTTCGATGGCAAGAACATCTCTAAGTTCTTGCGAACCTACGTGTGTGAGATGGAAGTGCATCAGGTTGATGACAATCAAATGATGCACATCTTTGGTATGGCGGTTGTACCTGACATTCGCGACCGGGTTCAAGAGATCCGTGAGATGGTCATCTCATGGCCAAACTTTGCTGAGCGGCTCCGAGATGAATACTTTGATGAAGACTCTGAGAGAATGACAAAGAGGTCATTTCTTGAATGGGTGGAGCAACGGCCTGGGAATTCGATGGGTCCCAACGAGCTGTTGAGAGACTTTGAGAAGAAGTTCAGTCAACTACCCATGGCAGAGAGGCGCCTTTTGGATTCTAGGAAGGCAGAACTTTTTCTCCAAGCAACAGATGCTGCACTTGAAGACAAGCTGCTTCTACTCCTTGGAGATCGTACGACAGAAGGGGGCTTTACCAATGATTGGAGGAGGGTTGAAGAAACGGTGATTCTCTTGGCCAAACAACGGCGTGTGAGGTCAAGAGGCGTTGAAGTGGAGCCTATTCAGACTCCGAAGTCTCTTAAGGTGTCTTTTGCCCCAACACCTTCGACAACTTCGGGACCTACTTTGAAAACCACTAAGACCACCGAAGGAAATGCCCTCGAAGAACTTATTAAGGGTTTTCGAGAGCTAAGGGTGGAATTTACTGAGTTGAAGAAGGCTAGGGGAGCTTCTTCTTCCCAACCATCCGATGGTGCGAGAAAATATTCAAGGAGGTGTGTTTGGTGTGATGAGGAGACTGAGCACAATCTCAGAGGCTGTGAATCGTATGAAGAGGCACTCAAGAATGTTCATGTCTACTACAAAGATGGGAAGATTCACGATGCCTCAACAAACTCTCCATTGGGGACCAATTTTGGAAGAGGTGGAATGAGGAAGCTCATGGAAGAGAAGATGGCAAGATCCAGCTACGTACAAGTGCACGAAGCTGATACTTACCACGTTCAAGTCGAGCACCATTCAGATAAAGCTTTATCTGTTCAAACTCAAATATTAATGAAGAGAGGAGCTCAAGCCATCAGAAATGCAACTGGATGGGAAGATCCAGTTGATGCAAATAGCATCAGAGCATTTATGTATGAAGAAAAGGACAATGATGAGCTCCGCGAGGCCTCCGTTGAAGAAAAACGTGTAAGACTTGATGCTGACGATGGTGTTGAGCCAGAAGCAAAGAGAAGATCTCCAGTGCAGAATGAGCCTGCAAAGGAGATGAGAAAGAGGGTTCCTACACGTTCAAAGCCGACGGACCCTAGTACTGTGCGCCCTAGTGATGCACCGTTACCAAAGGAATGGTGGGAGAAGAATAAAGAGAAAGAGAAGAATGGGCCAAGCAGACATTCCAGTGATAGCAAAAGAGGAGAAGAAAAAGGAGACTCTACCAAGGTGAAGGGAAAAATGCCTGCTTACAAGCTCCAGTCAGACATTGAGACCTCTATTGATCTGAAAGGGGTATTGGAGGAAAGGATCTTGGATGCCAAGATCGAATTTACATTGAGAGAAGCACTTGGCATAGCCAAGAAAGATTTCCATGAGTTAATCATTGACATCATCAAGAGGAAGAGGCAGATGACAGCTGAGGCTGTGATGGTCAGAGCTTTAGATACTCACATGACCGAAGATGAAGAGACAGAGATTGGTGAGGTATTTGCTATGATGGGTGAGCCAATAGGTCAAGAAGAAGAAGTTTCCAAGGAGGAAGCACGAACCTTTCAATTCTCTTATGATCTTCCCAACATGAAAGAAAATGAAGAGAAGATTGAGTTCGATCTACCATTTTGGGCTAGGGCCACTACTGAAACGAAGATAAAGCTCGGAGGGATCGATGACCACGTTTTAGCCCTTGTTGATCATGGTTCAGAGATTAACATAATATCTCGAAATGTCTATGAGAAGGGCAAATGGCCAATCGACACGGATCATGGTTGGGTCATGAGAGCAGCTAATAGTGGACGGACTCGGTTGCATGGTGCTTGCCCTGCAGTACTCACGAAGATTGGAGATGTAGAGGTTGAACAAAATTTCTTTGTTCAAAATGTTAGCGCCTATCCGATAATTTTGGGCCAACCATTTATCACTGCTTCACGAATGGAGACCAAGGTGTTGGATGACGGGTCTCATTATGCCCGTATCCGAAGTGTTGATGGAAAGAGGTCAGTGCAGTTCTTAACGGTGAGACCTGACAATGAGAGGCATCGACTTCAACTCAGAGAAATCCCTCTACCAACTTCTTCGAACTTCTCGGATTTCTAGAGGGCACACGTGGGATGTGGGGATCCACGGGTGCTAAGGGAACTAAGACTGGTAGATTCCCCAATGTACATACTAGTGTTAAGTGTGGATTTTTAAGTGTGACAAAGTGTGGCTTTGAAAGATTTACGGGTGTCAAAGACTTGGACCCTGTATGTAGAAAGCTTGTGAAAAAGATGGAGAAAAATCTTAAAAAGATGAATGTTGTAGAGGTAGATGAAAGCATTTCTGGTATTTACGAAGAAAATGGAATGCCAGATGATATCTTACAGACTTTGCAAGATCTAGAGGCAGATAAGGATGAAGAGAAGATTACACATTGCATTGTCAATGTCCATACAAGTTCAATGTATCATGAGATTTCAACAGCAATAACAAAGCTGTGTGACTTCAAAATTGATGGACAGAGACCGGAGGCTGCAGTTTATACAAAATATAAAACTGTGGCCAAGAAAGTGAAGCCAGTGGCTACTCAGCTACCATCTGATACTGATGATCATATCAAACAAGCTGAGAAAGAGCCAAGTTTGAGAGAAGCAAGAAGGATTGGACACAAGTTTACCAAAGAGACGTTGGCAAACTTGAAGATTGGAGGAGATGATTTCTTGACTGAGCCGGAGAAGAAGAAATTTCAGGACATGCTTTCCATGCATGGAAAAGCCTTTGCTTCTTCGCCAGATGAGATTGGGTGCGTTCAACCAAGTATTGTGGCACCAATGGTTATTTTTACAGTACCACATATACCATGGGATTTGAAGCCAATTCCAGTTCCTCGAGCTCTACTACCAAAGCTTGTGGAGCTGCTTAAGGAAAAGACACGCATGGGCATACTTGAGCCTTCGATGGCTCCATATTCCAACCGATGGTTCACAGTGCCAAAGAAATCGGGAGCATTGAGGTTCATTCAAGATATGCAGCCAGCAAATGGAGTGACAATCAGAAACAAAGGCTCAGGGCCTAATGTTGATGAAGTAGCTGAAGCATTTGCGGGGCATGCAATTTATTCCATTGGAGATCTATACTCTGGTTATGATCAATTTCAACTCGCTGCTGAGAGCAGAGATTTAACAACCATGAAGACTCCACTGGGATTAGTGCGCATGTGTACATTGCCTCAAGGTGCTACCAACTCGGTGGCACATATGCAGAGCGCCATGAATCAAATCCTAAGAGATTTTGTGCCTGAAAAAACCATACCATTCGTGGATGACATTCCCATGAAGGGGTGCGAGGAGAAAGAAAGAGACTTAACCATTCAAGATGATGGTTGCAGAGCCTTTGTGAGTAATCATATTGAAGATGTGGCCAAAATCTTGAGCAAATTGGAGGAGGTCAATTTGACTCTTTCCATTGAGAAGTCCAAGTTTGGGGTTGATGAGATTTTGGTGGTTGGACACTTGTGTGGTTCTTATGGAAGAAAGCCTAATCCTGAGAAGGTGGATGCTATTGGGAGAATGAAGGCCTGTAGCAATGTCACTGAAGTAAGGAGGTTTTTAGGAGCCTGTGTCTTCTACCAAATTTGGATCCCTCATTTTGCTCATATATCAGAACCTCTTTACAAGCTATTGCGCAAGAGGAACAAATTTGTTTGGCAATGTGAGCAAGACAAAGCTATGATAGAGCTGAAGAAAATCCTGGAGTCACCATCGGTTCTTAAACAAGTGAGTTATACTTGTGGAAGACCGGTGATTGTAACTGTTGATACAAGTCCAATAGCTATTGGATGGGCTGTTGGACAAGATGATGAAGAAGGGAAAAGATTTGCTATCCGATTTGGAGCAAGGATCTTGACAGAGCGACAAAGGGCTTATCCACAAGTAAAAAGAGAACTCTGGGGTGCCCTTACAGCTTTAAAAGCAGACAGGAACTACTTGATTGGTGCGGAGGTAGTTTTAGAAACTGACTGCTTGCCTTTGCTGGGGATGATAGCAAATTGTTCTTCACCAGACATTGCAATGCTACGCTGGATAGCCTACATCAAGTCTTTGAATCCTGTTCTAGTTCACATTGAAGGCAAAAAGAATTCAGTTGCCGATATGTTGTCTAGAGCAAGGTATTTCAAAGAAGAGGAGATGATGGCTCACGAACATGGTGAAGAATTGTTACACGGAGGCTATGTGATGAACATAGATGGTGAAAGCACGTCCACTAGAGTATTGCCTTTCAAGGATGAGCTGTACGAAGGAAAGCTGAGAGATATTGGACTCTACTTGAGCACAATGGAACGACAAAGAAGTTGGATGGATAAGACATTCAAAGACATCAGACATCAGTCCTATGGATATCTGCTGAAAGATGGATTTCTATGGAAGAGGGCAAAAAGAGCTGGTGATGTGCCTTTAAGAGTGGTGGGAGACTCTGGAACCAAGACCCAAATCCTACAAGAGCTTCATGGTACACTCTGGGCCGGTCACAGAGGAGTGTGGGCCACTTATACAAAAATCAAGGAGAGATATTGGTGGAAGGGGCTGTACAAAGATGTTGAGGAGTTTGTAGCTTCTTGTGTAGTATGCCAATTACAATCCAAGGTGCGACACAGAGACGAATTGCATCCAACTTATCCCATTGCAATCCATTTTCAATGGATGATCGATTTGGTTGCTATGCCAAGTGCAATGTGGGGAATGAAGTACCTTGTTTTGGCCCGAGAAGAACTCTCAAACTTTGTTGAGGGAAGAGCATTGAGGACCAAGGCCACGGAGAATGTATGCCGATTTATACTTGAAGATATTTTTAGTCGGTATGGGAGTATTGGCCGAATGAGAGCTGACAGAGGAGAGTTGAATGCTACGGAAGCCAAAGAATTTTTCAAGCGATATGGTGTGCAGTTGAAACTGACAACTGCTTACAATCCTGAGGCAAACGGCAAGATCGAGAGGGGACATCCTCCAATCATTCATGCTCTAGTCAAAGCTTGCAAAGGGAAGCCTAGTTTATGGCCAAAATTGCTACCGTTTGCACTATGGGCTGATAGAACAACACATAGTACGGTTACCGGTTACATGCCTGTAGAACTTATGTATGGGCAGAAACCTATCATGCCGGTGGAGAACGATATTCCCACATGGGTGTTTCTTTCATGGGAAGATGGCATCAATAGGGAAAGACTGTTGGAACTTCGTATTCAGCAGTTGGCAAGATTGCCTGAGGACCTTGAGATAGCCTTGGAGAAGATGAAAACTGCTAGATTGGGCAACAAAGAACGCTTTGACAAAACACATCGATTGAGGAGAAAGAAGATCAGAGAGGGTGATTGGGTCCTTGTATTTGATAGTACATTGGAGCATCAACACAGCACGGTACGGAAATTTGCAAAGAGATGGATTGGACCCTATGTAGTGATTAAAGTGCACCTCAATGGCACTTATTCACTTCGAGAGTTAGATGGAGTTCCTCTTCGAGTACCAGTGGCTGGAAAACGCATCAAAGTCTTTCGAAGGAGTGACAGGTTTCATCTTGAAGACTTAGAGGACATTCTCGATCCACAACAATTTGATGACACTGATCAACCTGAAGATGAAAATGAAGATTTAGAAGATGCAGTTCGGGACAACCAAGATAGTGAGGATGACTAAGCTTGGCACATACCAGAGGATGTGCAGGTTTAGAGAGGGTGAATGTCCTGATGGAAATTCTTCCATCATGTACATACAAGTATTAGTCTTTATATGTGTGGATTTTAATAAGTAAGGAGTTGGGATAAAAATGTTTGGTCGTGGTGAGAACCACGGTTTGAGGATTTGGGCAAGTGTTAGCATGTAGGTGCTGCACCGCTCTTGTCACTGCTCAGGGGGGTAGGTAGCGGGTTGACTGGTATTTTTCCTGCCTCACTAGCGAGCCAAGCCGTGGGCCGCTCAACCACTCGACGGGCTCGATCGGGTTCGAACCCGGACTGGCGGCGGCCACTGACCACGACATTTCCAGCCAACCAAGTCCACGACTTGGCGATCAGGTTGTGCGAATCAACACCTTTATACGTCCGTTCCATCAGCTAACTTTCGATAAGTTTTTATTTATTTATTTTTTAGTTATTTTTTTTATTTTACTTATCTTGTTGGTTGGAAGGTCTAAATTTTTAGTCTTCCAATAAATAAAAGACTAGGGGATTTATGTGGTTGAAAGTGGAAAGGATAAGAAAGTAGCAAAGTACCTTGTGGGGTACTTTGGATAGGGTGACATGGGCTGGAGTGCCCACGTCCACTTGAGGTGGAAAAGTTGGAAAAGATATTCCTTAGTGAGTGTGTGTGTGTGTGCGGGTGAGAGAGCAAGGGTTTGGAGCAGAACTTTGACTGTGTGTAACTCGTTGAGCTTGAATGCTATGGAATTGAAAAATTTGTGATCTTGTTCCTTGTTTCAAGAGCTTTCCATACTCGTTTTAAAATTTGAATTCGGAGTTGTAGAGAAAAAGTTATTGAGGTTTTAATTCTGTGAAAACCCGAGGCCATCCATTGAGGGGCAGAGGTTTCGAGGAGCCACAACTTTTTCTGTAGTTCTCAATTTGATTTGAGATTTTGAGGGACTGTGCATCTCTATCTTAGCTTTATAGAAAGATATTACAATTGAGATTTGGAGTTGTGAGCAAGAAGTTATAGAGATTTGAATGAATAGGGGTAGGCAGAACTTTGATTGTCCATAACTTTTGGACAGTAGTTTGGAATTGTTTGAGAATTGGAAGGTGCGTAAACCATGGTCATAGCTCTTCAAAAAGTTAATACAATTTAGATTTGGAGTTTTGAAGAAGAAGTTATGAGCGATTGAATATCTGGAGGGGCAGAACTTTGAACTCGTATATCTTTCGGACAGTAGTTTAGATTGACTTGAAATTTGGAGGAGTGTTAGTTGTCTGAATTAGCTTTCCAGAGAGCTATTACACTTAGTATTTGAAGTTTTGAGTCATCGGTGTCACTTGTTTGAAGGTTACAGCCTTGGTGAAACTTTTCCATTGTGTTTTTGAACACTTCTTTTGAGTTTCTTAGTGTTTTTGAACACTTGAAGACTTTGGAGTTGAAGGATGGAAGAATTGAAGACTTGAGGATTGAAGAGAAGAGAAGATGGGGACAAGTGTGTTGTGGCTTGTGGTCCGATTTCTTTTTTTGTGATTCCAAGCCAGTTTTGGAGGCTAGTTGTATTTCAATTCTGTTCTTGTAAACTTTGTTGCGGCGAAGTGGGGTTAATTGCCCACACGGTCGTGTTTATGTCGTTCCCACCGGTGAGGCACGTTTGCTGGTCACCGTGGGTTTGAATTTTAGGAGCCAATCTTTCGGACGGTTTCAGCTTGTGGTCTGGCCGTCCCGTTTTACCCGTCCGAGGCCGTGGTTTCTTATCACCCACCTTTACCCTTAACCCTTTAGAGCCACCACAGGATAGGCCAACGGGGAGGAGTTTGAAGACTGAAGACTGAAGACTGAAGACTGAAGACCGAAGACCACAAGATTTGACAGAACTCCGTAGCAGACTATACGAAGTCGCAGCCAGATACCTCGCGTATTCTCAAAGCGCTCCCCTCTCTACACGACAACGGTGGATATCTCTGAGGGATTCTTAGAAGTACATCTAGAAGCCCAACCTATCCCTCCTCTCTCACCTAGACTTTTATTGCCTATTTTTTCTCTAGATCCTAAATATTTCGTGGGTGCTACTCGACGTGAGGGCACTCCACCACCTTCCACTATGGATTTTGGAGGGCCACCTCCTCCGGATGCCATTCCTATCAATCCCTTGGTTCAACCAAGGGGTTTGCCCATCGTAGTACCCATTGGGTTGCAGGCAGCTCCTATGCCCCCAAATTTGCCCATCTTTAAAGGAACCAAGGATGAAGACCCATCTGCTCATGTAGAGCGGTTCTTGGAGCTCCTCACCACTTGCCTTATCACTGATCCGGGCTACTACTTAGTCTGGTTTTCATGCACATTGAAGGATGCCGCCTACGAATGGTATAGAAACCATCCTCCTAACACCTTTGACAGCTGGGATAGTCTTATGAGGGCGTTTTTGGAGAACTTTAGGCCCGAAGTAGGGCAAAGTAATGCCCTCACTGCCTTAGCAGCCTTGCGCCAGGGACAAGGTGAAGATATTACCACGTACATTCGCCGGTTTGAGCTAGTGGTCACTAGATTTGTGGGCAACCTCCTCACCGATGATACCTTGACTCAATTCTTTATCCAAGGGTTTAACAACGAGACTACCATTCGAGAAATCCTTAGGGCTCGCCCCGCTTCGTTAGCGGCCGCTAAGGATCAAGCTAGGTTGATAGAGCGGATTGATAGAGATCAGGAGAGGTTGTGGAGGAAGGAAGAGCACCACATTCCTAGTTTCATACCTATTCACGCTAAAGGAAAAGAAGTAGCCCGTGAATCCGCTCAAGGCACCTTAGGTACGCCTGTCCCCATGTGGAATTATTACGCTCCCCCCTTGAATGCTAGAGCGCCCACACCTCTCCCTCAAATCACTTATCCAGTTGAAGGAACAACGTGGAAGGATGATTTTAGGAATGAGGTCCTCCAAGGTCAACAAGGGTTCCAAAATCAGTTGGTCCAACAAATTAAAGCCATGCAAGATCAAATGGCTATGTTGATTAGGAACCAAAATCCTAACCAACCACCCCCACCTATAGAGTCTGGTAAACATGCTTCGGGACTTTGGTGTACTCAATGTGGCCAACCTGGCCATACTAGCCCATTTTGCACCATGGGAGCATCTGCACAACAACACCACCCTAGTCAACAGCCTTATGTGCCTCCTCATAGGAACCCACCGCAAGTAGGACCTAACCTGGGCCAACAAGGTTATGTGTCTCCTAGTCCAGGTTTCGGAGGCCAACAGAAACCACGTCACGAGATTCACAATGTTTGTGGGCGTAGACATGCAATTGGGCAGTGTTGGATAGAGAGTGGTGTAGTATGTGGTAACTGTGGCGGCAATCACCCCACCCATGTATGCCGTAGGCCGGATAAGGTAATTCCCATGACCTTTCCGCCAGGGAATTACCCGCAGCAAGCCCAAGATCACTTGAGGGGGGCCCGTAATCCTTCCTTTGATAACACACTTAGACCCCCTAGCCTCTATTACGATTACAATAACAACCGCCAAAACCAAAACCCTCCAATGGGAGTGAACACCAAAGGTGGTTACATTCCTCTTAACCAAGGACCACCTCAAGGTGGACAACAAAACCAAGGACCACAAGACGTCCGTTTTGCTACAGTCTCAAGTGAGGTTGTATCTGAACAATCCCCCACTCTCACGGAGCTCAATGTGGTTTTCCACGAGGTTAGTTCATCTCGTGAAAAGCAACATTGTGTGCTGCCAGCTCTAGCAGTGCAAACAAGGGCCAATCGTCGTGATCCTAAATATTCTAGCCCTCCTCCACCTATACCAGAGGAAAGTGATAGCTCTGATGAGGATTCACCACATTTCTCTGACTTAAATGAGACCATGAGAGAGGCGATAGAAAACACTCAGCGGGCAAACTCTAGGTCCACCCAAGGGAATTCTAGGCCTGGGAACCATGCTCCTCAACTCAGTGAACAATGGGAAGGGCCACAAATTCCCATTCCCGAGCTTAGACCACCTCCTCTCACTGCAGAAAGTGTGGTGACGGGCTCGTATGACTTGTGGTCGGATTTAGGTCGTCTTAAGGCCGACATCACTATTGCCCAATTGTTAGAAGTCTCTCCTCCCATGAGAAGAGCTCTCAGGACTGGAACCCCAGTAAAACGGCGGCCCAAGGCCAAGGTTAAACTAGCTGCCCGGGTTAAGTCTACCTCACCTACCACCGAGGTTCGGGCATGCACAATTGAAGTTTCCATCGTGGACAAGATAGTACCCCATGTATTGGTAGATGGTGGTAGTGGGTTAAACATTATGCCTCTCTCCACCATGGAGAAATTAGGCCTAGACATCACGGAACCCTCACCTTTCATCATCAACATGGCCAACCAAAGTGCAGAAGCGCCTTTAGGCCAAATTAGTAATTGTAAGGTCATCACAGGGGGGGAAGAGTATTCTCTCACCTTCCAGGTACTTCGAATGCGCTCCAACAAGGAAACATACCCCTTGTTGTTAGGCCGTCCATGGTTGAGAGTTGCCAATGCTCGTGTAGATTGGGGAGGCCTTAGGCCTCACATTACTTATGGACCGCCACATAACCTTACGGAGGTGGATATCAAGCCTTTGAAGTACGGATTTTGTCGTGGATGCCACAGCTCTTCTGAGGATGAGTCAATGGAAGTGTTGACAAAGGTTCCCCCAAGGAAGGTGAGGTTTTTACCTCACGAAGCCGCTGATAGGGTCCATCCAGTAGAGGCCCACAAAATTCCATTCAAAAGTCTGGGTCCAGGGCTTTATGAATGGGCCCCAACCGAGGAGTATGTAGAATGGTTAAAGGAACACCCCATCTCAAGCGCGGACGAGGCTACTTCAGTAAACTTTATGGAAGATATCCTCGTGGGGTCGGAATTAGAGCAAGGCTTAGTTCCTCTATTAGATGACTTGGAATTGGGAGAGGCATTCGGCATGGATGTTGAGGGCACACAAGCTCAAGAGCTAGAGGTCTTGGTGGACGAAGGGCCTCTCAATCCATCTCTTCATTTTAGGAGGACGTCCTCTGGTATTTTAGCTGGAGGTTTAGGCCCAATATATCCTCCAATTCCTAGTGATTGGTACAGAGGCCCTACTCAACAACCCCATGTGCACCCCCAAGATTGGAAATTAATGGATGTCTCACGTGAAGGAGAAGGAAACCGTAGCATTAAGGTTGGAGTAGGATTAAGTGAGGAAGAGATGGCCAAGTATAAGGATTTAGTCCTAGAGTATCGTGATGTCTTTGCTTGGTCTTACAAGGATCTTAAGGGAATTTCCCCAGAGGTGACCCAACATCACATTCCCCTTCTTCCAGACACGATTCCCATTAGACAGAAGGAACGCCGAATGAACCCCAACCTCCAGCTAATAGTGAAGGCAGAGTTAGAAAAGCTTCTGCAAGCGGGATTTATCAAACCAGTGGAAATCTCTGACTGGGTCTCTCCCATGGTGTTGGTCAAAAAGAAAAATGGAAAACTTCGAGTGTGTATCGATTATAGGAAATTAAACCAACACACTCAGAAGGATCATTTCCCCCTCCCATTTATCAATACCATTTTAGAAGAGGTCGGCGGTCATGAGTTGTACACCTTCATGGATGGGTATTCAGGCTACAACCAGATTTCCATAGCACCTGAGGATTACCATAAGACGGCCTTCACTACTCCCTGGGGAACCTTCATTTATTTAGTGATGCCATTTGGGTTGTGCAATGCACCAGCCGCCTTCCAGAGAGCAATGACCTACGCGTTTTCCGATCTCTTACACAAGTCTATGACGGTCTTTATTGACGACTTTAGTACCCAATCCTCGAAGGATTCCCACCTTGAGTGTGTCAAAGAGAGCTTTGAGCGTTGTAGACGCACGGGAATAGCCTTAAACCCAGAAAAGATCTTCTTGGCAGTAGAGAAGGGAGTCCTACTTGGCTTCGTGGTTTCTAAGGATGGTAGAGAGCCAGATCCAGAGAAGGTGAGAGTCATAGTAGAATTGCCCCCTCCTAGGAATGTCAAGGAAATTCAGAAGACTCTTGGACATGTAGGGTGGTATCGTGAGGTCATTCATGACTACGCCACAAAATCTATGCCCATTACTAGGCTTCAGCAGAAGGAGGTGAAATTTGAGTGGACTCCGGAGTGTCAACAAGCCTTCGATGTCTTAAAAACCGAGCTTAGCTCGTATCCAGTGTTGAGGCCTCCAAACTGGGATTTACCCTTCCATGTCTTCTGCGATGCATCATCGGTGGCGGTAGGTAGTACACTTTGCCAAGCTGTAGGAGATAAAAACAAAGACCATCCAATTGCTTTTGCAAGTAGACAGTTGAACCCCGCAGAGAGAAATTACTCCACTACAGAGAGGGAGTGTCTTGCAATGGTTTTCTCAGTGAAGAAGTTCCGACACTACCTTCTTTTGAACCCGGTGGTCTTTTATGTAGACCATATGGCTATCAAGTATCTGGTCAACAAAGCAGACTTAAGCGGCCGACTAGCCCGGTGGGTCTTGTTGTTGGAGGAATTCGATTATACGGTAGAATATAGGCCTGGGAGAATGCACCTTCAGGCGGACCACCTCTCACGCTTATCCGAAGAACCTGGAGTGGTCCCCATCGATGAGACATTAGTGGATGAGACTTTATTTAAAGTTTCATCTATTCCTGCATGGTATGGCCTAGTAGCGGAATTTCTTACCACCCACCGCCTACCTGAGACCTTGTCCAAAAATGAGAGGCGAAAGGTCCGCCTCCATAGTCGTCACTTCACCATAGTGGGTGGAAAGTTGTATCGTCGTGGTATAGATGGCCTCCTTCGCCGGTGTGTGTCAGCCGCGGAAATACCCACGATTTTATCAGCTTGCCACGACAGCGCGTGTGGTGGCCACTTTTCTGGAGCCTTGACGGCCCAAAAGGTACTCCGCGCAGGCTACTATTGGCCTACGCTTTTCCAAGATGCCCACGAGTATGCCCAACGTTGTGACGCATGCCAAAGGTATGCTAGGAATGATCTCCGGCTCAACTTGCCTTTGAGAGTTTCACTTCCCTTGCTTCCCTTTGAGAAATGGGGAATTGATTATATCGGTGAGGTTCACCCTAGTTCTTCCAATGGAATGAAACATATAGTGGTCGCTACCGAGTACCTCACCAAATGGGCCGAAGCAAAGGCCGTGCGAACCAATGACGCCAACCACGCCGCTAAGTTCTTGTTTGAACAAGTTATCACACGGTTTGGATGTCCAAAAATCCTCATGAGTGACCGTGGCAAGCATTTCTTGAATGAAGTGATTGCGGCCATGACAACTCGGTTTAGGATTAATCACCGGAAAACCACCCCTTACCACCCTCAAACCAATGGCCACACTGAACGTGTTAACCAAACTTTGGTGAATATTTTACGCAAGACGGTCGTGGATTCCAAACGTGATTGGGATACAAAACTCCCAGCGGCTTTATGGGCTTACCGAACCACTTTTAAGGTCACCACCCAGGCCACCCCATTTTCCTTAGTTTATGGTGTGGAAGCCATTCTCCCCATCGAGTTAGAAATACCCTCTCTCCGAGTTGCGGTGTCTGGAAGGTGGCCAATCGCTGCCTCAATTTCTAATCGGTTGGGCCACTTGGAGGAATTAGATGAGCGGCGCCGTATTAGTGCACAACACATGGAGGCCATTCAGCGCCGCAGGAAAATTGCGTTCGATAGGCGCAACAAAGTCCGGTCACTACAACCGGGAATGCTCGTGCTACTCCAAGACGCGCGCCGCATGGATTTTCCAGGGAAATTTGATGCCTTATGGTTAGGTCCTTACCTCGTGAAGGAAGTCTTCTCCAACAATTCTGTTCAACTTCAAACCTTAAATGGAGAGGACTTTCCAACAAGGACTTCAGGAAACCGATGCAAGGAGTACAAGGTGTGAATTATTCACAACCTACATCCTCTTGGAACTTCCCCATTTTACTTATTTATGGTCTTGGTTCTTGTTCAAATACGAAACAAGGGAATTTTGACCGTGTGCCCAAGAGCAAGAGCCTTTGGGTTCTCTGCCTCTACGAGTTGTCCCAGATGGCCGCCATGTGTGAGCCCCAAAACCGGCGCACGATGTCATTTGGGCATTAAGATTAACTAGTTAGCATTAGGAAGTGGTAGTTGGGGTGAGATGGTTAGACTAAACCACCTATTGTGGTTAAAGGGCTCGAAAAGGCCTTTTACTTGCCATTTCCTAATGTAGAAGGAGGTCATCATCCCCAATTGGAGATTTAATTTTGTTAAAAACCTAAAAATTAAAAGGGAAAAAAAAAAAGAAAAAGAAAGGGGAGACACCTCAAACCACATGTGTTTTCAACACAATGGGAGGAAGCCTTGGAAAAAACAAACTAAAAAACCAAAGAGGTAAGTAGACAAATAAGTAATTAAATAAACAAACTAAAAACAAAAGTAAACAAAACTCGGAGTGCAACCATGATGTGGCCACTCTGGTAGTTAATCTTTTAAAAAAACCATGCACGAAGTAGTGGCACATGGCCTTGGAAGAAATTAGAAAAGTTAGATGGTGACGAGGGGAGAAATTAGCACCAATTATTGGCGATCATGGGCTGCCCTTAATGGCATGCCGAAGCTGCCTTTAAAAACTTTTTTATTTTTGTTTTCTTCCTTCCCCCGAGCTGGCGAGGGGGAATTTTGGGTTTTCCCGGGGAATATTCCCCGGAATCTGCTGAAGAAACGCTGGACTTCCAGCGCGAGTTGCGAGCGCGGCTGCCGTTGGGGCTAGAGGGTGCTGGGTTGACTGCGAACAGGGATTGTTTTCGTTCTCTCTCTTTTTTTTTTTTGGGTCGTTGGGTCTCGAGGGAGACGTGTGGAGGGGAAGAGCCCCGCCTGTGAGAGTGTGTGGGAGAGCGGAGCGTAAGCCACGAGCAGTGAGCGAGAGTGATTGTTGGGGAGTTGAGAGATCGCGGGGCACTTGAGTGTGGAGACTGAGGGTTTCTGGTTGGAAATCGGGAGAGTCTGTTGATTGTTGTGTTGACGAAGGAGCCGCGAGTGCTGGATCGTGGGAAGTGGGCTCTTGGAGATTGCGGCTGGAGGATGTGATCCTGGTGATCGTGGAGTCCGGTACGGAGGTTCTGCTGGAGGTCGGCCTGAGCCCTGGTGGAGCGCCGAAGATTGTCGGTGTGGAGTTCTGTGTGGAGGCGGTACTGAAGGTGGTCGTCTCGTGGTGTCCGTTGAAGGGAGTCAAGGTGACGCTGTGCGGGCGCTCGCGACTGGTGTGCTTGGTCTCGGCAGTAAGTGCGAGAGGGTTCGGAGGGCTGGAGCAGACGTTTGCGAGTCGGTAGGGTGCGACGAAGAAGGGAAGGGCCTGGAGGTTGAGGATCCGGAGCGGCGTGTTGGTGCTGGAAGGCTGCTGGGTTCCGATCGGGTACGGATCTGCTGTGCGAGGAGAGCGCCGGGCTGCTGCGAGAAAGGGCGGACGAGAAACAAGTAGAGCACCAGATCCGGAGGAGGAGCTGGAGCGCCGATCGCGAGATCGCAAGATCAGTTGCAGATCGCGAGACGGAGAGTAGCTCCGGCGCAGCGGCTGCGAGGGTGCCTCGGCAAGAGGCAACCAGGGAGTTCTCATTCTTCCGAAATTCCATGCTTTTTGATGGACGTTGTGATGTAAGATCCTAGGTTGTTGCAAATTTCCGGTGTTGAAATCAGTGCGGAAGCAATGCTCAATTTTGGCCAGAGTTGGGTATTTGATCAAATTGGAACCTATTGCAATTGCACCAATTCATGAACTATCGGGCATTGCTTATTTGCATGTGTCGATTGATTTTATCTTCCTCAAGTTATGGTGATGATGGTGAAGTCGTTGGTGTATGTGAGTTGGTTGTTGGTGTGGTCTGCCGTCGCCTTGGCCTGCTGATTCTAGGGTAATTCTGGTCCATCGGTCTGTTTTGGGAGGTCTCATCGTGAAGAACACACCAATTCAGTAAGAATAAGCTTTAGAACACCCAATTCGGAGTCAAACTCAATGAGTTATGATCAACTAAAGTTTCTGCGGATCTTGGGTTCTGTCGCGGCTGGCTGTCTGAATTCGGTGGTCTCCGGGGTCTTAACCTAAACTTTTATTAATCCATTGGCAAGAGCACAAAAAATAAGTCAATATGGGTGGTCAAATCGTTCAATTTGGATTCCAACTCAACAAGTTACAGCTGAGTAAAGGTTGGCTTGAATTCGGGTCTGTCTGCTGTTATCTGTCTGTAGAGGTCGTGTAAGGGTCCTGACTCAAAGCATAATCGTCTAATCAAGTTAGCAAGAAGGTGTTGATCCTGTTTAAGCCAAAAAACATTAAAAACGGAGCTATAATGCAAAAGATAAAGAGGTTCAAAGTCCGCCCATAATTAAAAACATAATTCACCCCTAATGCACTTATGATAAGTAAAACATTGCATTAAACACATCATGAACCGTTGTGCTCTAAGTGTGAGGTATGCATGTGGTCTTGAGTGTTGATTGCACAAAGGGCTGTATCCCACATTGGGGTCTTGTGTTCAAGATAAGCCACCCATTAGGGGGTGGTTTATTTGGCTCACACGTCCCTAACAACCAACTCCAGGCGATGATCCATGGCTTGATGAAGGAATGAAAACGAAAGAAACGTAAAACACTAGTAATGCGGCGTCGGCCTAAACCCTAAAACCCAGGAATAGACTAAAACTGAATAGGAAGGGAGAAAGACATACCAAGAAGAGGATGTTCAGCAGACGGGTTGGGGAGGAATTCACTTCTTAGTGGCCACGAATTCATTTAATGAATTCGCATCTACAGGGTCTAGGGAGAAAATGCTAGTACTAGGATTGAACTCAAGGGTAACCGTGGAGATAATTGAATCAACATCTACCCACTTGCAAGAGGTATGATTGTAATGAAATTTCAAATGACCAGGGGCCTTGGTAAAATACTGTAAATACACCATGCAGGTGGGAGTAGACAGGCCTTTCTTTCTGGGCTCGGCTACTCGTTTTTGCAGGTCAATTGGTTGCCTACACAGTCCCTAGGAACGTCCATACTTCTTCCTCATTTTCTGGATCCTGCCAATCCACCATGTGCCTCCATCCCGGCCTTGCAATATATTACTTGGTCGTCCCCTGCTTCTCCTCAACGATGCAGACACAGTAGATGAAACCGTACTAGACCCCCCATGCAAGAAATATACACTACAATCCATGCCTAGTCCAATGAACATGGAATTTTGAGAAGAGGAAGCTGAAATATAATCATCTGAATTATTAAAAAAAATTGAATTTCGTACTTTGGTTAATCTATCTTTAGACAGATAGGGATTACCATTGAGTTGTGAAACCAGAGTTGACTTGAAAATGTGGTGTTGCCCAAATGTGACATAGGGCAAAACTTGGCTAGGAACAGGTTTAGAAGATACTTGGTTCTCCTCGTCGGCCAACAATTCATTCACCACAGCTCGAGTGTCGTCAACAATCGTTTCTTCTCGACTACAGTCGTCATCATCTAAATCGTCTTCAAGGTCGACATTTGGATTTAGAATAACCTCCTCAGTTTCCATATTACCAGCAGTAGTTTGGACTTCATAAGCTTGGACCTCAGCATCTCCATCGTCCCCAGCAACAGGTTTCACCCTACGTTCGAAAGCCATGTGCTTCGGGTCCTTACGCTCTTCTACTCAAGGGGTGTTGAACCACACCTTATTCAGACATTGTTGGGCTGGCGCCATGTTTAGAATTCTTAGCAATTTCTGGGCCTCTTTGAGTCCCTCCTGCAACGCTGCAATGACATCTTCATTTCGTGAAATCATGCTGTAGTCATGTCGTACCATGAATTTAAAAAAAAATTAAGTTAGTAATATAGAAGAGGTTAAAATACAGAAAATAGTAGGTGGAAAGGTTAGGGCGAATCTAAGTGTTAATCCTTAGATAGTATTAGGATAAGGAAAATAGAGAGTGCTTACAAAATGTTAAGGGGGATAAATACTGACCCGAGCCCGCATCTTAACCCAACCCATACCGACCCGAGCCCAAGCTCAAGGATCCAAGCCTAAGGACTCGAGTTTAAGGGCCAAGCCCATGGGTACAAGTCAACGAACCAGGTAGTAGGCCAGCATCTTCGAGGACGGACCATGAGTAAAGTCCAGAGAAGGAACCTGCGAGCCGGAAGTCTACGAAGGAAAGAGGGGACGTCTAGAGGCGCGAGACGCAAGACTGAGACGCGATACGGAAGCCCGAGACAGAAGTCCGAGACGCGAACCCGAGACGCAAACCCGAGACCAAGACGTGAGACCGAGACGCGAACCCGAGTCCGAGACGCGAACCCGAGACGCGAACCCGAGACGCGAGACGCAAGACAGAGACGCGATACAGAAGTCCGAGACGCGAACCCGAGACGCAAACCCGAGACGCAAACCCGAGACCAAGACCTGAGACCGAGATGCGAGACGCAAGACAGAGGCGCGAGACGCAAGACGGAGACACGATACGGAAGCCCGAGATAGAAGTCCAGAGAAGGAACCTGCGAGCCGGAAGTCTACGGAGGAAAGAGGGGACGTCTAGAGGCGCGAGACGCAAGACATAGATGCGATACGGAAGCCCGAGACAGAAGTCCGAGACGCGAACCCGAGACGCGAACCCGAGACCAAGACGTGAGACCGAGACGCGAACCCGAGTCCGAGACGCGAACCCGAGACGCGAACCCGAGACGCGAACCCGAGACGCGAGACGCAAGACAGAGACGCGATACAGAAGTCCGAGACGCGAACCCGAGACGCAAACCCGAGACGCAAACCCGAGACGCAAACCCGAGACGCAAACCCGAGACCAAGACCTGAGACCGAGATGCGAGACGCGAGACAGAGGCGCGAGACGCAAGACAGAGACACGATACGGAAGCCCGAGACAGAAGTCCGAGACGCGAACCCAAGACCAAGACGTGAGACCGAGACGCGAACCCGAGACGCGAACCCGAGTCCGCGATGCAAACCCGAGACCAAGACGTGAGACCGAGACGCGAACCCGAGACGCGAACCCGAGTCCGCGATGCAAACCCGAGACCAAGACGTGAGACCGAGACGCGAACCCGAGACGCGAACCCAAGACGCGAGACGCAAGACCGAGACGCGATACAGAAGTCCGAGATGCGAACCCGAGACGCAAACCCGAGACCAAGACGTGAGACCGAGATGCGAACCTGAGAAGCGAGACGCAAGACAGAGGCGCGAGACCCAAGACGGAGACGCGATACGGAAGCCCGAGACAGAAGTCCGAGACGCGAACCCGAGACGCGAACCCAAGACCAAGACGTGAGACCGAGACGCGAACCGAAACGCAAACCCGAGACCAAGACGTGAGACTGAGATGCGAACCCGAGACGCGAGCCGCAAGACAGAGGCGCGAGACGCAAGACGGAGACGCGATACGGAAACCCGAGACGCGAACCCGAGACGCGAACCCAAGACCAAGACGTGAGACCGAGACGCGAACCCGAGACGCAAACCCGAGACCAAGACGTGAGACTGAGATGCGAACCCGAGACGCGAGCCGCAAGACAAAGGCGCGAGACGCAAGACGGAGACGCGATACGGAAACCCGAGACGCGAACCCGAGACGCGAACCCAAGACCAAGACGTGAGACCGAGACGCGAACCCGAGATGCGAGACGCAAGACAGAGGTGCGAGACGCAAGACGGAGACGCGATACGGAAGCCCAAGACAAAAGTCCGAGACGCGAACCTGAGACGCGAGACGCAAGACCGAGACACGAGACCGTAACACGAGACAGAAATTTCGAGACAAGAGAACCAAGCTAGCTGAGCGGAGGTGCGAGACGAGAGGTGCGAGCTGAGCGGGTTCCGAGCCAGAGAAGAGAAGACTTGAGGAGTTGGTTCGGAAGTAGGCCTGGAATCTTGTTCCGTAGGTCACTATTCATTAGCGGATTAGGCCCCGAGTTGAACTTGGATTTGACTTGGTTTGCCTTGGAATTTGTGTTTAGATGTCTTTTGACTTGGTACGTTGAGTAGGTAGGACGGTGGCCGCCAAGGGTAATTAATGCCGTCGTTTTTAGTTAGAAGGCATCTTATGCTTTTGGCGTTTGTGTGTGTTCTTGGCAGTATAAGTGAGGAGTCTCTTGGCACCTCTCTTCACTGCTTGATGTGTGTATTTGCTTTCAGTTGAATTCTAAACCTACGCTCTGAGAAGACCTTTGATGGTTGGAGAGCTCGGATTGCATACATGACTGTGAGTGCCATTTCAAGTAGTCCACTCCTCGAGTCTATACTAACTATCTAATCACTGTTTCCTTGTTCCATCAAAGTAGATTAGTCCGGGTGGGTGGGAATAACAGGTGAGGTGAGAAGATAGCTAGTAGGGGCGTGACTCCAACTCTAACTGTTACAGTCGTTTCCTTGTTCCATCAAGTAGATTAGTTGGGTGGATGGGAATAACAGGTGAGATTGTACGTGTCTAGGGAAGGACGAGGGGGGGAGTGACGGATGTATGAGGGTCATAAGTGAGTCTTGAGTGACCTTCTGGCGTACCGGTTGGTGTCGGTTGTGAAGACTCATGTCATTCCCTGAAACATCCCACTTCCAGCTGCATCGGAGGTGGAGGGAGATTGGGAGGAGGACGAATAGTGGGCGGGTAGGCCCCTTGCTCACTTACATTACGTCGCTCACAGCCTCGAAAACACGGGTCTAACACCCCTTCGGGGGATCTCAGTAACACCATAACCATCCAAGTGAGTGAGTAGAGTTAGAAGGAGAGAATGGGAGGTAGAGTAGCTGTTACTTGTGTCGAACACTAAAATCTCTGCGAGCCCACGGACTACCATCCGTGGTGATATAATCTATATCCGGGTACTCGTGTACCCCGGATGTCTATAGTCTATATAGCTGTAAAGATAACCCCCCCTTCCCTTAATCGGGACTAAGTCGAGGTAGGTCTTTACCCGAAGGTCCCTACCTTCCGACGAGGTAGGTCCTTACCCGAAGGTCCCTACCTTCCGACGAGGTAGGTCCCTACCCGAAGGTCCCTATCCGAAGGGAAGTACTCGTACGGAGAGCGGGATGGTGGCTGTAGATAAACGCTCCGGCGTTGTAATCTAACCCTTTTCCTTCTTTTGATGTAATTATTGTGATATAGATAACCTGGTGTACATATTGATGAGTTGTTAGTCGTTGTAGTTCTCGGTGATTCTCTGTGGGAACGATTACCTTAAGGGTATCTTTGTGTTAAGATGTGAATAGTTGCCAACACGTACTACGACACGAAGTGGCGCCGCTGCCGGGGAATCACTTCGCTGAACTCAAGGACTAATAGCTTGTCGTTTTGAATTTTGTTTCTGAAACTAATTTTGTGATTCGTGGATACTTAGCAGCTACGCGGCGAAGAGGGTAGAGAACGAGTAAGGTAGTGAAGGAGCATCAACCGTCCATCACGACATCCCCCTTGTTTTCCTCACTGGTTGCCCGAGCTGCGGTGTCTTTACGGGGAGCGGCTCAAGAACCATACCTGAAGCCGGCGGACAACAAAGGTTGGGACTCCCGTTTGCGGAATGGATGCCTCTATCGCAAGTACAACTAGAGATGTGCCTGCCCGCCTGCAAGCAACTGACAGTTGTCCGGATCTGACAAAGATAGCTGTACCCACGTTGTGCCCGTGCCACGTTCATTACGCACCCGTACCATGCCTGAGCCACGTCCGAGCACAAATCCGTGCAGAGCTCCTATTACTCTCTAAGCAAGACAGTTAGTCCGTAGAGATAGTAAGTAGTTGCTGTCGGTTTTCTTAGATCCAAAGATAGAAGTAGCGAAGACATAGGTAGTACCATGCACCTTCATGAGTCAAGGAGAAGCTAGCGAAATAGGAGTACGCCGATCCCAACGCCGAAACAACGGTACAAGACGAGGTAGCCAGCTCTTCCGTGCCGATCCTACCCCTAGTCCTAGGAGCACCCCAACCCGTAGGCCAAACAGAGAAGTGAGGGTAGTGAGTTCCCAAGTAGACATCCTGGAAGTACCACCTTACGTAGGGATTGACACAACCCCTCTCACTCCGGCTTTTGAGCCCTTCGTAGAACACTTTGAGGTAAACCAATTAGGACAGGTCTCAATCTTTGACTTTGAAGACCAGGAGGTACAAGAAGAAGAAGAGGAAGAACCCGTCACCATGGCTCGACCTGCGACTCGCCTGCGATACAGCTCATTCAAAGGTAACGGGGAGGCAGACGTTGATGAGTGGTTTGGGGAGTTTGAGACCATCGCTATGGCCAACCAGGAAGATGACCCTTCACGACTTCGGGTCTTTCCCGGGTTGCTCAAAGGCGAAGCCCTTAACTGGTACCATGGCCTAGCCGACGAGGTGAAGGCGGACTGGGAAGAACTCAAGGATCACTTCATCCAAGCTTTCCGAGAGTCGGGTGGGGAGTCACGTGCTCTAAGTCGGCTGAACAAGATCACCATGAAAGATAAGGAGTTGGTACGTAGATACAGCCAGAGAGTGAAGAGCCTCATCAAGAAGTGCGCCACGGAGGGCAGCCCAAGATTGCAGAAAGAATGGTTCGTCGAGGGCCTTCCCTCTGCCATGGGATTTGCGGTAAGAATGGCTAAACCTACGACCCTTGCAGAAGCCATACATGCAGCCCAAGATTATGAGGACTCCCTTCACTCGATGAGGAAGTCACGCGACAAGTACGCTACCACCGACACCAAGAAGAAGAAGAAGAAGTCGAAGCGCGACTCTTCCAGTTCGGAGGATAGTTCCTCGAGCTCGTCCTCAAGTGAAGAATCCTCCAGTGATACCCCCGCAAAAACCACGCACCATCGAGATGTGTCTCGAGCGGACGAGAGGACAGCACGGCGGCTGAAGGAGGTCAAGGTAGAAGCCCAAGAATCAAAGGAGGTACTGAAGAGCCTCCGAGACACCATGGAGGCGATCAAAGTCAATCTGGCGGCCAATCCGACACCACGACGGTCCATACCTACGGTACGCAACAATGTATGGTGTACCAAGTGTGGGGAGGCCGGACATGCCAACCGGGAGTGTCCCAAGTACGGGCCAAGGAGGGTGCACCTTGTCAACGCCGACGGAACGACGAGCTATTGGGCCGAAGAAGAGGAAGAGGTATTGGAGGAGGAAGCTCCAGTCTACCAAGTACTCCCGTCCTACGGTCGAGGGCGAGGCGCAGCCCCAACCTATCGGGCCACGAACCCCCCCTTGCGACAACTTGGGTACAAGCCGGCCTTTCAGCAACCAGCCTATCCGCAGCCATCCTACCAAGGCGTAGCTCCGTTCGCTCCGGCCCCAACGTTGTATCCCCCGTACTCCGCTCTAGCAGGTACGCCGGTGTGTTACAATTGCGGTTCTCCCTACCATTTTGCTAATGCTTGTGACCAGCCGAGAAGAGGTGGACAAGGAGCACCGTTGGAGCTACCTTGCCAAAACTGTCAGCAGTACGGACATGACGCACCCCACTGCCCACAACCGCCAGTTCCAAAGGTAACATACAAACAGGTGGAGACTCCTCCCCGGAGTCAGACGGCCCTGAACTACGGCAATACTCAAGGGGTGGAGAACCCTCCGAAATGACGGGAGGAGGTGGAACCGCCAGGCGTTAAGGAGGAGGTAGTCCAGAAGGTTAGTACTCGCAGTTCCACCCGAACCAATCGTCACAAGCATAGGAGTAGAGCATCCTGACCTCTAGTAAGGCCGGTCAGTAGTAATAGTAGTTCCGGCTCGGACACCGATCACGGGAACCCCGATCCTGGACCTGTGGAGAGCGAGCCGATCGTGCGAGAAGGAAGACAAGAGACTAGCTCGGATCCTATCCGAGCTGAAACCCAACCTCCCCGAGCCAGCTCGGATCTTATCAGAGCAGACCCGGACGAGAGCTATCCTAGAGCTAACCCGAGTCATATAGAAGCTCCTTTAGCCGAAGCCGAGAAGGGGGTAGATGCCACCTGCCCGGACATTAGCGCAGAGGTAAGGAGACAGCTAGTAGAGCCTAGAAGGCAGGAAATGAGAACTGGACGCCAAGTCAGATTTGCGCCCGGACTCACCATAGGGAAAGAGCCAAATCTCAGAGTAGACAAATATGACATCCTTCAGGACATTAGAGGATCACAAGCCAACGTGACTATAGGTCAGCTCCTACGGGACAACCCCAACTACCAAAAAATAGTCAAAGAAGCTTGTACCCACTCGAGGCGACGTCGGATCCGCCTTCCTACTGTAGCCGTGAACTTTTCCGCAGTAGAAGACTACGGCGCCCCGAAAATATCTGTAGAGATAGATGGGTGCTTGATCCGTAATGTACCTGTCGACGGAGGATCGGGAGTCAACCTCATGACAGAAGAGACGGCCAATGACCTGGGGTATACAACCTTTGATCCTACGAATCAAGTTCTTAGGATGGCTGACCAATCTCGGGTCTTACCTCTAGGGAGGCTATCAGGTATTCCCACTAAGATAGGTCCGATCACCTATCCCCTCAACTACGTCATACTCAAAGTCGAAATGGGTAAGCCTTTTCCATTGCTACTTGGACGCCCGTGGTTATATCTTGCAGATGTACGGGTGAACTGGGGCAAGAAAGAATTCACCTTCGGCAACCCACCTACCTCCCTTCCATGGAAGCACGAAGAAGCCATGGGGGAGACTAGTGACAACGAAGGGTACACCTCCAACTGGTCAGACCGGGAAGGAGATGACTCTACCTCATCCTACCTTGTGGAAAACTTCCGGGACCAAGTCGAAACTGACTACGGATTCTTGGAAGCAGTCCAGGAGCGAGGTGAGATAGAGGAGTTGGACGAGGAGGAGCCCATACCGAATGCCTACCCGTTTCAACAGGAAGATCGTTCCTTAGGGGAGACTTCGCAGCTCCTTACCCAAGAGTGGATAAGAAAACAATTAGAAGGCGGGACACTCCCGACCCAAGAAGGAGAATATCTTCAGATCCCCCAACAGTGGAGCGATCCAAGCTTGCTCGGAGTAGATGGGGCAGACCGCATCAAACCGGTCGTGTCTCCTGAAGACTACGACACCATCGAAGTCCTTCCAGGCAAGTCGTTCAACCTCGGAAAGAACTTAACGAAGAACGATAGGAGGTTGTACACCGAGCTTCTGCAAGAGTTTGTGGACGTATTTGCATGGGAGACTTCCGACCTAACAGGCATACCCGCCACGCTAGGAGAGCACCGGATCGATCTAATAGAGGGTGTCGTACCAGTCAGGCAACGCCAATACCGCCTGAACCCTAAGTATGCACTTATGGTAAAGGACGAGTTGGACAAATTGTTGGAGGCCGGGTTCATCTACTCGGTTAACAACTCGGAATGGGTATCACCCATAGTGATCGTATCCAAGAAGGTCGGACGAGACGGGAAGGTAAAAATCCGTGTGTGCCAAGACTTCCGTAAGTTGAACGCGGCCACCAAGAAAGACTACTTCCCCCTTCCCTTCATCGACATGGTGTTAGATCACGTAGCAGGGCACGAGTGTTTTAGCTTCATGGACGGGTTCTCCAGATACAATCAAGTATCCATCAGACAAACCGACCAGCTAAAGACGACATTCACCACCAAATGGGGCACCTACGCGTTCAACCGCATGCCCTTTGGACTATGCAACGCACCCGGCACTTTTCAGCGCCTCATGATGGACATTTTCCAGGATTTCCTTAAGCATTTCCTGGAAGTGTTCATCGATGACTTTGCGGTGTTCAGCACCCACACGAACCATTTGGAGTACTTACGGAGGACGTTCCAGAGATGCCGAGAAACCAACTTGAAACTTCACCCGGGTAAGTGTTTCTTTGCGATGCTCTCCGGCGTACTTCTTGGACATGTTGTCAGCAAGGACGGATTGCATGTCGACATCGACAAGGTGAAGGTGATACTCCAGCTACTCGCGCCGGCCAATGTACGCGAGATTAGAGGGTTCCTAGGGTGCGTAGGCTACTACCGACGGTTCATCAAGTACGCCCAATTAGCCGCACCCCTTACGGAACTACTCAAGAAAGACAAGGAGTTCGTGTGGACAGAACAAAGACAAGCGGCCTTTGAAGAGTTGAAGGTACGAGTGTCGTCCGCTCCCATCCTATCCCCACCTCAATGGGATTAGGATTTTTACGTTACTCTTGATGCATCTGGATGGTGCCTAGGAGCAATCTTGTGGCAGGAAGGACCAAGTGGTGGGGAGAAGCCCATCTACTATGCTAGTCGTCAGATGAGCGCTGCCGAGAAGAACTACACGGCCACCGAGCGGGAGGCTTTAGCAGTAGTGTACGCCTGTAAGAAGTTCCGCCATTACCTTCTGGGATACAAGATCGTCTTCCACACCGACCATGACTCACTGAAATACCTTGTGAACAAGCCTGACCTTTCAGGGAGGATTGCTCGTTGGATACTTCTGCTTCAAGAGTTTAACTATGAGGTGAGAGTTAAACCCGGCAAGGCCAACCAAAATGCCGACTACCTGTCGCGACAACGAGGATCGGAGAGCACCCACGACCTCGAAATAGAGTTCCCTAACGCATTTCCAGACTCCGCATCGAATTTTGACATAGACGGCAGCGCGGATCTGAATTCGTACATCCTTCAAGAGCTTGCTAATGAGCCACACCACTCCGAGCCAAACACCGAAGGGGAGAGATGTGCTGAAGGTAGAGGACAGACCCCGGGGGAGGTATCAATCTTCCAAGCGGATCCCGACGAAGACTCCGAGTACAAGGACATCCGAATCTATCTCCGCGATCACACGTATCCGAGGGGCTGCAGCAGAGAAGAGAAGGCCGTGTTCCAGCATAAGGTAGCTCCTTACACCCTCGTAGAGGGAATCCTTTTCAAGTATGGCCCCGATGAGAAGTTACGAAGATGCCTAGAGCTGAAGGAAAAGAGACCTGTCATCCGTGCCTTGCACGATGACCCGGCTGGAGGACACTTTGCTGTGATGAGTACGGTGGAGCGGATTCGAGCGGCGTGATACTGGTGGTAGCATCTCCACAGAGATGTGAAACACTTCGTCCAAAGTTGTGACCCTTGCCAACGGATCGGCAATCCGGCGACGCGGAACCATTGGCCTTTGACTCCCATAATCCCCTTAGCACCCTTCGAGAAATGGGGAATAGATTTCATCGGCCCCATCTTTCCGGTGAGCAAGAGCAAGAGTCGATACATCATCCTAGCCACCGATTACGCCACCAAGTGGGTCGAGGCTCGAGCAACTAGGAGAAATGATGCCAACACTTCCGCCGCCTTCCTCTTCGAACAAATATGTATGAGGTTTGGTCACCCCCTTGAGATTGTTAGTGATAGGGGTACTCACTTTCTGAATGAAGTAATTCAGGAGCTAACCTCCAGGTACGCCATCAAGCATAGGAAGACCACGCCTTACAACCCAAAGGCCAACGGTCTTACCGAGCGTGCAAATGGTATAGTGGGGGGGATCCTCAACAAGGTGGTCGCGGCACACAAAACGGACTGGGATAAGAAGCTCTTTTCCACCGTATACGCCTACAACACGACAAGAAAGACCACCACCGGAAGGAGCCCCTACTTCCTGGTCCATGGACAAGAGGTATTGCAACACATCGAGACGGCCATAGAGACCCACAGGGTCTTGGCTTCCAAACACGCCACTCGGAGTACCTCCCTAGGAGAACGGTTTGCCGGAATTGATGCCCTAGAAGAAGCCCGGAGTGACGCACTGCAACAAACAATAGAAGTCCAAGCTCGGAGGAAGAGGACTTACGACCTGAAGTTGACCAGCAACAAGGGCATTCAGACTGCGAGTCTTGTTCTGCTCTTTGATAGCAGACACCAAGATTTTCCAGGTAAACTACACCGCCAATGGATGGGACCTTTTGAAGTACATGAGGTATTTGAAAATGGATCCCTACAATTAAAGGATTTACAAGGAAACCTCTTGGAGACACGAACCAACGGGTCACGAGTAAAATTGTACCGCGAGACAGAGGAAGAGGAAGAAGACAGTTCATTTGTTCGCGAGGACGCTCCCATGTGAAAAGGGGGTGATGTCGTACCATGAATTTTAAAAAAAATTAAGTTAGTTATATAGAAGAGGTTAAAATACAGAAAATAGTAGGTGGAAAGGTTAGGGCGAATCTAAGTGTTAATCCTTAGATAGTATTAGGATAAGGAAAATAGAGAGTGCTTACAAAATGTTAAGGGGGATAAATACTAACCCGAGCCCGCACCTTAACCCAACCCATACCGACCCGAGCCCAAGCTCAAGGATCCAAGCCTAAGGACTCGAGTTTAAGGGCCAAGCCCATGGGTACAAGTCAACGAACCAGGTAGTAGGCCAGCATCTTCGAGGACGAACCATGAGTAAAGTCCAGAGAAGGAACCTGCGAGCCGGAAGTCTACGGAGGAAAGAGGGGACGTCTAGAGGCGCGAGACGCAAGACAGAGACGCGATACGGAAGCCCGAGACAGAAGTCCGAGACGCGAACCCGAGACGCAAACCCGAGACCAAGACGTGAGACCGAGACGCGAACCCGAGTCCGAGACGCGAACCCGAGACGCGAACCCGAGACGCAAGACGCAAGACAGAGACGCGATACAGAAGTCCGAGACGCGAACCCGAGACGCAAACCCGAGACGCAAACCCGAGACCAAGACCTGAGACCGAGATGCGAGACGCGAGACAGAGGCGCGAGACGCAAGACGGAGACACGATACGGAAGCCCAAGACAGAAGTCCGAGACGCGAACCCAAGACCAAGACCTGAGACCGAGACGCGAACCCGAGACGCGAACCCGAGTCCGAGATGCAAACCCGAGACCAAGACGTGAGACCGAGACGCAAACCCGAGACGCGAACCCGAGACGCGAGACGCAAGACCGAGACGCGATACAGAAGTCCGAGACGCGAACCCGAGACGCAAACCCGAGACCAAGACGTGAGACCGAGATGCGAACCGGACGAGACTTGTATGCGAGCGGAGAGCGGAGAGCGGAGAGCGGTGAGCGGAGATTTGGAGAGCGAGGAGCAGAGAAAACAGACCTGAATTCAAATATAGACTTTTTAAACTAAAATTAGAAACTAAAATTAGAAGATTCAAATATTCTAAGAATATTCTTGGAATTTTACCTTTTTAGTAATTTATTGTGGGCCTATAACCGTGGACCTTTTAGATACTATAGTGGAAATAAGCTATATTTTTTTCCTATTACCGTGTTATTTTTTTCAACATTGCTGTTCCAGTAGAATAGGTTGACGTAATATAAAATAGTTCATATAGATTTTCATTCTCTTCTGCAGGATGAAAGTTGTTTACGAGTTTAATGGCCGGTTTTCAAGGGCGCCAAGCACCTTCTTTACGGATATTTAAGCTTAGGCTATGGACAATCTCTTCATTTTTTTCGATTTTTTTTTTTTTTGGAACAGGTCTCTGTAGAAGCGGGCTACGATTATGGAGGACGTCGGGGTTATTGCTGCATCACTTGGTGACGTTGTTGGCCCATTTCAACCATATCTGGAGGTCGAGGAGGAGGAGGAGGTGAAGGCCTGCAGCCAAGGGCTTACTGTGATGGTGGACGTAGATGTAAGATCAGATTTGAGAGGAGACCCTTCAGCTATAGAAGATTCAAGTGAGATCATAGTGCTTGACGACGAGGCGGATGTGCCGCTGCCACCACATGCATACTCCAAGGTTGGAAAGATTCCATCGGGAACTTATTCTAGGAAAGCACTTAGAGGGATGAGTGGAGGTGGGCCATTGTTGAAACGTTCCCACCTAGGACAAATGCCAAGTGTGGGACCAAAAATGGACGTGAATGTAGCTTGTCCTGTAGTACAGCCGGGGGTTGGTAGTTATGCTAAAAATGCAAGGGGCAAACCTAAACGCATTAAGTTCAAACAATAAAATGACTATTAACTAGTATTGATTGGCACTAATAAAGTGCATCCGTCAGTGGATACGAGGTTCACAGTGCACTTGTCCTAGGTGGAAGCTATTCTTACACAATGCAATCAATGTGAATGACAAAACCTTTATATTGAAAAAGACAATACGAAATTTGTATTGCTGACTCAGTACAAGGAATAATTCAAAAACCAATGACTAAGCAACCCCAATGACCACCGTCCACTGTGAAAAACCGTGACTGGAAAGTAGTCTGCCTCCTACTTTTTCGCCAAAGGGTGAGTCAAGATTCCGCTTTCTAGGACTAGCTTGACCTTGTTGAAGCTAAAGGTAGGCGCGTGGATGAAAAGGTCGGCGTCGGGATCACGGTTGCAGACCTTCAAGAGGATGAAGTACACATGCTTGCAGTAGGAGAATTGAGTCCTCCCTCGGAACTTAGTCATAGTCTTCCTAAATGCAGGGCAAGTGCAACCAGGGTAAGAGCTGATGGTGATCTGGTACTGTGTGATGGTAGGAGCAACGCCTGAATCTAGCCCGATGATACAACCATGGCCTGGATGAGGGATCATGGTGACAGAACGGAGGCAAGCTTTGAGGGAGTCAGAGGAGCCCATGGAGAGTCGATGAGCCGGATTAGGGCGAGTTGCAGTGCGTTTGACCATCTTGCCGTCTCTCTTACCAGGGTAGCGGTCAGCCTGTGCAGGGACTGGCAACGAACTTACCAGGGTGGCGGGGCCGAGGAAAAGAGGCGTCTTGGGGAGACCGGCTTCTTCTGTGGGAGTTGGAATCCAGCCGCTTCAAGTGCAAGGATTTCTGTGAGCTTCAGGTTTGTTCCTAGCTTCACTGGCCAAACGTCTGGAATCGGAGGCATCTCCTGGTCCTTTGAGTACCGAGCAATCCACTTGCGTCTGAAGCCCTTCACGCACCTCTCAATGTCATCGGAGCAGAAGAAGAATTCCGTCCTCTCTGATATGTTCCTGCGTATGTTAGTCCAAACTCCAGTGTAGGTAGGTGCTGCAGTAGAATTAGCGCCCCTAACAATTCTCTCAGTACACTTCTTCTTGGTGACAACTCTCTGGGCCCAACAACACTTCGCAGAAGTCTTGGGAAGTCTTGAAATGTGCCACTCCTTGACGTTTACCTTGGTCTCTTCAACTGCATTCACATGGCGAATTCCCATCTCCTTTGTTGGGGACACCGGGGTAGTCACAGCCTCCGATGCTGCAGGATGATCTTCTTGTACCTCAGTATCATCTTCGGTATCATCTTCCAAAATGATGGGCATCTGCACAGTGCGAGCCCTCACAGCACGTCCTGTACCTCTTGGATAAGAGAAGTTTACCTTATCCGGACGATGTGACTCTTCCTCAGCTCCAAGGGGTAGGTCGGCCTTCCGCTCGATGGACCCAAAAACTTCTTCTCCAGCCATGCGAGGCTGACGCGTGCAGAACTCTTATGCTCCAGGCATTTCTAACATGGGGTCTTCAAGCTCTATAGGATTCCCTGTGAGCTTTGCCCTTCGTTCTGCCATCCTTAGTTTTAGTTCCTTCTTTGATGGACCCGTTCCTCCTACGTCACCTTTCAGAAACTGGTAGAAATTGACAACTTGTAGAAATCCCCGAACAAAGTCGTCCACTGTAGCCACGTAGAGGTCGCCGCCCTTGTTTCCAGAAGCTTGAAGCTACTTATTGTGAATCGTTTCCGCAAGGTTACATGAAGGCATTTCTGCAAGTTCTTCATCAGTAAATTTCTGCAAAGTACCAAGGTGAACCGGTTAGATCTGTTACAACTTTATTTAGGGTCGGATTTGCTAGGAAAAAAAGAAAAGTTAAATGAGTTAGAAAATATCATACCCCAGTCATGAATCCTCCCCATTGGCGATAGCGGAAGTGCCAGAATGCAAGCCAGAGCTCCAATTTGCTTAGGGCTTTCTCAGTGACAGCTCCAGCGGAAACCCACCAGGCTTGCAACCCGTGGTACAGACTATCCGCTTCGTCCATAGTCTTCGCTGTCCTATATTGGTGGCACATTTTTTTGTGTTGTTCCCAAAGCTCTTCCGGGATGTACTTCTCCGTATACTTGACCATCGATTGCGTCCAGTGAAACTGGCAGGTCCTCTCCCGGTCCTCCATACGGTCTTCCTTCTTCCCATTGCCGTAGATGATCCGAACTGCATTCCAGTTGGCCTGAGCGCTGTCGGCCATGAATCCCTTGAAGTTTGGCGCTACAACGCCATTATTCTCCATGACAAGATTAAGGTTTTTCCAGAAAACGATTTGGGCCTCACAGTCCTCAGATTGCATATCACAGCTAGCAATGGTCATGACACGGCAGTAGGTTGAGTCGTACACATGGCATGCCATCGTGGTCCATTGTCTTACCCGTTTGACATGGTCGAACATCAGCCAGGCATTCTCGAGATCTCCGCCGGGCTGCATTCTTCTCACCAAGTCGACCCCACTACCTGGCCCGACTTCTGACATTTTGAATACAAATACCTTGTCGCGATCAGCCCCTTGACCTGGAAATTTGTTCTCCTGGACGAAGGCCCATAAACTGATTCCACGTAGCTTAGTGATAGCATCCATGACACGGTACATTCTCAACCGCCGGAAAGTCATTACCTTGTTGCGGATGTTTGGGGATGCCATGTCCTTGCAACGATCAAGTACAGGAACAAGCTCCTCCATGCTCAGCTTCTTTGGAGGTAAGTCCTCAGGCTGTAGTATGTAGTTGCCGATTAGAACCTTGCTCGCCTCCAACACCACTGAACTCTTCGTTGCTTGGGGAGTCTTCTCAACCTGTTCTTCTATCCAGCTACTGATCTCGGCCTTTGACTTTGCCAGCCACATAATAAATTTTAGCTCCACATGTAGCGATGCATGCTGGGGGTTCTTTGCATACCTTGCATACAAGTGTAGATTTGGATGGGGGTGGCTGGTCCACTGTAAAAGCTTGGAGGGTACAACCTTCAAACTCAGTCTCGTTAACTTGATAAATGCGAGGTCGGCGTTCCAGAAATGGGCACTCCTTGTTGTTGCAACGCAGCCATCCAACGCAGCTGGAATAGCGAAAAGAGAGGCCAAAGTTGTTTGTGATGTTGGTGGTGATGGTCTTGGTCCACACGTGGCCGTCGTATCGCTTGTCCATTCCTTGCATAGACTTCGCTTGCGACCTTGAGGCTCCTTCACCAGCTGGGGGCAACTCAAAAATAACTGCACCATCGAACACTGCAGGCAAGTACTCAACTCTCTCGTGTCTAATGAATGAGTAGTCTATTTTTTTCAGAATGTTTTTCTTTCCTGGTCTCTCGGCAAGTTTGCGAAGCAATGGGACTAGACTAACAGTCTCCACCTTTGAAGATTGAGAGGGATTGGGACATTTAACTGGAAGCGCAACCGGCGGCCTGGAATCTATAGTTTGTTTTGGAACATGAGGGGTTGATTTCATAGGATTAGTTTCCTCGTCTGAGGAGAGAGAGATGACTGGCGTTGCAACAGGAGTTTCTAAACCAGGCTCTACTTTAACCTTCACGTCACGAGGAAGTGAAGTCTGAACAGTACATGTAGAGGAACGACGGGGAGTTAGAATCACCGTGGATGCCTGCATCTGAGAATCTGTGAGACCGTATACTCTATACCTACCGGGATAGAGATTCCAAAACACAGTATTGTCATCGTCTCTCTCTGAAACCTGATCATCTGTATGCATAACCTCTGAGGTCTCATCGTCGTATATCTCCTCCTCAATACTAATAGTATCCTCTCTGAAGTGGAATCTAAGGCTGAGGCGAAGCGCCGTAACTGTTGCCAACCCATCATCATCTACACGTACTGTAAGTGGGATGCCAACGCCTTGAGCTCGGAGTACGGCCATACCTAACACTCTCTCTGCAAGGAGCTGCACCATCACTGATAGTGGGGCGCGAATGGAAATTACGTAAGGAATTTGATAACCTAGAATGAGAGGAATGTTGCATCGACGATCATCAATTTATGCAATCCAATAGATCAGGCAGTTCTGAATGCATTCTCGACGATACTTCAATGAACGAACGTAATCCTGTTGGCTACCTGGCACGTAGTTTAATTTTATCAGGTAGCCGCCATTTCTCATTACTAAATCATGCTGCAAATTCTACTTGTCCATAAAATTCTCTGAGATTAGTATCAGCCGTCTTTGCTAGTTAGAAATAGGTGATTGTTTTGAAATGGAAGTAAATCATTATTATTTATGACAAGACATCCTGGCAAGTGTCCATCCTATAAAATATAGGGTGTAGAGCTAGAAGCTACATTAGGGTGACAGCAACTACTTTGATATTGCATACCGGACGAAGCTATCTTGGGTGCGGTGAGGTGTGAGCGGTGAGCGGTGAGGCATGAGCGGTGAGCGGTGAGGCATGAGCGGTGAACGGTGAGCGGTCAGAAAAAGTTGGTAAAAAGTTTTTGAAAATTATCACTTTTTACTATATGAAAGTTACTTTTTCACTATATCAAAGTTACTTTTTTACTATACAAAAGTAATTTTTTAACTAGACGATAGTAATCAGACTACAGGAACTGAAACTTATGTTACCAAAAATAATCTAAAATAAGGATTCCAAGACGGCCTTATGACCGGGAAAGGAGCAAGACAATTTCACGTACATGACCGCGGACAGAAACTGTGAAAAACAAACAAAAAAGAGGAAAAAAAACGTAAGTAAAAAAAATGAGAAAATAAAAGAGAGAAAAAAGTGACAAAAAAGATAAAAACAAAGTGAAAAAAAATTACAAAAAAGTGAAAATTGAAAAAGTATGAGTGATTGCCCGACACTATGCGGGTGTGCCGCTAGCGGCACACCCCCATAACGTCGTGCTTATGAATGATTGCGCGACACTATGGGGATGTGGCGCCAGCGGCACACCCCCGCAACGTCGTGCTTATGAATGATTGCGCGACACTATGGGGGTGTGGCGCTAGCGGCACACCTCCCATCACTCAAACCTTGGTTTCTAAAAGGTGCCAAGGTATGAGCGATGGAAGTTGTGCCGCTGGCGGCACACCCCCGCAACGTCGTGCTTATGAATGATTGCACCACACTATGGGGGTGTGCCGCGAGCGGCACACCCCCGCAACGTCGTGCTTATGAATGATTGCGCGACACTATGGGGGTGTGCCGCTAGCGGCACACCTCCCATCACTCAAACCTTGGTTTCTAAAAGGTGCCAAGGTATGAGCGATGGAAGTTGTGCCGCTGGCGGCACACCCCCGCAACGTCGTGCTTATGAATGATTGCACGACACTATGGAGGTGTGCCGCCAGCGGCACACCCCCGCAACGTCGTGCTTATGAATGATTGCGCGACACTATGGGGGTGTGCCGCTAGTGGCACACCTCCCATCACTCAAACCTTGGTTCCTAAAAGGTGCCAAGGTATGAGCGATGGAAGTTGTGCCGCTGGCAGCACACCTCCGCAACGTCGTGCTTATGAATGATTGCACGACACTATGGGGGTGTGCCGCCAGCGGCACACCTTCCATCACTCACACCTTGGTTCCTAAAAGGTGCCAAGGTATGAGCGGTGGAAGTTGTGCCGCTGGCGGCACACCCCCGGAGCGTCGTGCTTATGAATGATTGCGCGACGCTATGAGGGTGTGCCGCCAGCGGCATAGCTCCCATCGCTCACACCTTAGATCTTAAAATGGCCATATCTCACTCAAAAATAGTCCAAATTAAGCGTGCGATATGTTTTTTGGCATCAAGAGAAAATTCTGATGTCAATACACACCTCAAACGCTTAATTTGGGCTATTTTTGAGTGAGTTATGACCATAAAAGGTGTCAAGGTGCGAGGGATGGGAGGTATGCCGCTGGCGGCACACCCCCACAGAGTCAATCTAATGAGTGATTGCACTACTTTGTGGGGATGTGCCGCCAGCGGCATACATCCCATCGGTCACACTTTGGCACCTTTGAATGGTCATAACTCTCTCAAAAATAGCCCAAATTAAGCGTTTGAGGTGTGTTTTGACATCAGAATTTTCTCTAGATGCCAAAAAACATACCGCACGCTTAATTTGGACTATTTCTGAGTGAGATATGGCCATTTTAAGAACTAAGGTGTGAGCGATGGGAGCTATGCCGCTAGCGGCACACCCTTATAGCGTCGCGCAATCATTCATAAGCACGACGCTGCGGGGGTGTGCCGCCAGCGGCACACCTCTCATCGCTCATACCTTGGCACTTTTTTGGAACCAAGCTTTGAGCGATGGGAGGTGTGCCGCTGGCGGCACACCCCCGCAGCGTCGCGCAATCACTCATAAGCACGACGCTGTGGGGGTGTGCCGCCAGCGGCACACCTCTCATCGCTCATACCTTGGCACTTTTTTGGAACCAAGGTTTGAGCGATGGGAGGTGTGCCGCTGGCGGCACACCGCCATAGCGTCGCGCAATCACTCATAAGCACGACGCTGCGGGGGTGTGCCGCCAACGGCACACCTCCCATCGTTCATACCTTGGCACCTTTTAGGAACCAAGGTTTGAGTGATGGGAGGTATGCCGCTGGCGGCACACCCCGATAGTGTCGCGCAAATAGTGTCACTATGGCATAGTGTCACCCCCATAGTCTCGCAAAAATTTTACGATAAATATCCTGAGGAGCGACAATGGACCAGAAAATCGGTTGATGACTGGGTCTCTACGGCGGTGAAAAGGGTGGAGGACAGTCAGCAGTCGGAGCTAAAGAAGTTGCTTCCAATCGCAGATCCAGATCTCATGCCGGCTTTCCTTGAGGAGATCAAAGTCCACTACGAAAAATTTGAAGCTCCAGAGATGCTCAAGGAGAATCTCTATATTTCTTGAAAACTGTTATTGGCTTTTGCGGGGGGTACTTGCATGACGACGGGGCACTCCTTTTGTTTCATCCAGTCAACCCGCAGGTCAAGAGGGAGATCTAGAGTTACCTTAACAACAACAGTCTGAAGGTCAAGGATGACTGGACAATCGTGAATTCCATGCATTTAACTCATCCCACCACGCACTCCAAATTCGTAAGCCAACCAAATCTTTCCATTTGTCCCTTCACCTCTACTTTTATTGCAAAGCCAATATTAACTTATCATTTGTTTTCCTTGCATATCAGACTCTAATGTTCAAAGCAATACTGTTGGTTCGATCCTTAGATCTATCACTGAGGCAGCCGAAGGATTTGGTCATTAGACACGATCCACGTTTTGGAAAAGTAAATCTTGTAAAAGATGATTGCATCAGAATGTTGTCACCGAGGATTCAGCTCTCAAGGTGAAGAAGGATGGGACGCTATGGAGGGGTCCGAAGGAGAAAGCAGTGGCTTTCCTCCAATTGCTAATTACTGGCCTTTGCCCCAACGAGGGCATAGTCATCGACCTCAATGCTAGAACAGGTATTGCATATACTTTATTCCATGATCCGATACCGCTCTTTCATATGGTTCTCATGTGATTTCATCATTGGTTTGTTGTTTTTAGGAGCTTCTATTTGAGCGGCCATGAATACTGGCAGGCAGATTCTTGCCCTCGAGGCTGACACATAAATCTACGAGGAGGAACTCAAGCCTCTCCAGATCGCCCCGGCCCCGACTGCTTCTGATGTTGTCATGCTGGACGATGAAGAACCCTTGCCCGACGTGGATCGAATTGACCTCTGTAAGTAAGTCCTTTTTTGTCAAAGTCTCATGGTTCCTATCTGTCATTCCATAATCCGATTTAGAACTAATCATTACCTTCTTTTGCAGTCTGAGTCCGATGAGCTCTTGGGGAGGATACAGGTCACCCACTACCTCAGACCTACTGCTTCCATGTTATGCAGAAAGTTTGGCAACCCGAATGGCTGAAGAATCTTCCCAAAGCTCCAGCGCGTCCTCTTCTCCCCGTGAGAGATTCGATCCTAGGGCCCGAGTTTTCTTAGATGTGAGTGCCTCAGAGAGTGAAGACGAGTTTGTACCATGAGACTTTACAGTTATATGGATTTGGACTTCTTTGTACAGTCCTCTACTATATAATTTGGTTGAATGCTTGGGCCATTGTTCTTCTATGGATCATGTCTTCCTAATATATCATATGGTGCATTACTCTCTTCACAGAAGTTTGAATGTTGTTGTTGAATTTACCAACGACAAGGCTAAGACAAACATAAAGTATATCTCAAATTTCAATTTATCAGCCTCAACACCTAATCCATTGTCTTTGAAGTGTTTTCTGACCTCTGGACCTTCTCAAAACCTTGCAACTCACTTAACTTGATTTTCTTCGTTCCCTCCAATTCCTAACGAGACCCTAGTCAGTGAATCAACAAATTATGTCTGAAGTACGCCCATGACATTTCTTCAAGAATAAAGCTGAGATATAAGGAAAAAATAAAATATGTCTGCTGTTACAAGTGCCGTTAGCACTTGGCCTCCTTAGTGCTATATAGTAATCTGTGGTGGTCATGTCAACTCTTGCTTCCAGTAATTTTGGGTGCGTTGATACTATCACTAGCTGCCTTCAAAACTACCGAGAAGCTTGTACACTCAATTTCTTGTTGGGGGTTTAACTCGCCACCAAACTGGGCAACCCATGGTTCTGCAAGGTGGATTGGAGACAAGGCTAGGAGGACATCCTTGCAAATCTTGCATCGATAACTCTGGCATGAAATCATTTCTGCAACACAAGGAGGGTGCAAAAAACAACCACAGGAGGAGAGTACAGCTGCTTTCCAAACGAATCCCAAGCCACAGTAAGCACAAGCATCTTTACGTGGGTAACCCAAAGGTGGAACAGATTGGACCTTGGGATATTCAAACACTCTTGGTGTTTTTAGAGTAAGCATCTATCCCCTTGCAGTCGAGACTGCTGCCTTAGAGGTTAGTAACTCTGCATTGGCATCCTCCATTACTTTAGCTTCATTACCCAACTCAAATTCCAACTGAACAACATTCTCTCAGATTTGAGCATCAACCACCCGCATGTTAGCCAGTTCCTTGTACAATGCCTCAGACTCTGCAACAGTTGCCTTGTATTGTACTGTGGGACCCTCTCTACGTAGAACCTGCCGGGCCTCCTTAAGTTTTGAAACCATTTTCTCATTTAAATCTTCTTCTGCAATTTCAGAGGATTCAACCCGCATCCTTTAAAGACTAGCGTTGTACCTCTGCCGTATCTCGTGAAGGCGCTCCTCCACAGCCTTCACTACGTCAGCCCTTTGGCGCTCCAATTCTAGTGCTGCTTGGAGCTCATGAACTAGAGGATCAGGTCTCGCTTCACCTCTACCTATACCACATAATTCCTTGATTATCGTGCACAGGCCCTCTACTTGGCATCTAGTTGCAACTAGGCCTAGTTTTGTTGGATTGCGCCATGCGTTCTTTAGGCGAGCTTCGTGTCGGTCCAATGCCTCAGCACACCAATTCACTGGCTTCCCATAAATAAAAGTTGCAAAGCAAGCCTTTAGAAAACGAAGACAGAAGTAGTTGTTATGGGGCCTGTTACCGTACACCTTGAAGTACTGCTGACCAAACATCTTCAGTTGCTCCTCATCTTCGCACCTTGAAAACTCGTAACGCCCCTTTGAGACTCCCTCCTTCCACACAGCAGTTACTTCTTCATTTGTGATGAAACTGTAGCACTTGGAAACATCTCTTAAAAGCGGCCCTTGATCACAAAGCCCAACAACATCAGTAAAGAACTTGCTACCATACTCTGCATCTCGCCCCATGAGCATTGGCGCTGCAACAAGCATCCGCTGACGCACCCCCTCTTCGATGTCACCGAGTTCAAATGGGTCGCCAAACACCTCTGTGTTGAATACTCGATCACTTCCGCCCTCTCCATCACTTTGAATTCCAGTGTTATCGTCACTAACTTCTTGGACATCAGAAGCACCCTGCACAGAACTTCGGTGTCTAGTTCTGTGCTGCTTGCTCGCCTTCTTCCTCTTCAACGTCATCTTCTTATCTATCACAGAGCCACCCCCTCAGAAGTCCCCCTTCACCTTTGAACACTTAGTAACTAATACTTCGCAGTAAACTTTCTCACTTTCCACTACCACTGAACAACGATACAGTGCTGAAAGAAAATGCTGCAGATGGATCACCATGTTGACATTGTAGGAGAGTGAACAACAAGTAGAACCCAGGCGCAAAATGATAACCACTGATGATCCCAGCCGCAAAACACATGACTGTATTTATTATATTCATTAGACATGTCTGAAATTATTTATCATTTGTACAACGAGGAGGCGCCTTCATTAGAAATGGACTGGCCAGGCTTGGATACTCACAAGTTAAGGTAGACATTATCGTTGGAAATTATTACATTCAACGAGGTTACTCGTACACAGAATCATAAAGATAAAGGAGAAGACGGCTGTTTAAAATGTTCAAAACAGTCCATATAAAGACCCTAAACCAAAACATGAAACATTAAAACATTAAACAACACATAAAACATGACATAAGAAAAAAGGAAAAATAAAATAAAAAAATTAGAAAAAAATGATACAATGGATGAAGAATTAAATCATTATCTGCTAATTAAGATTGGAAAAATGCCATGGTGAAGATGAATTTAAGAAATCGTCATACAACTGGAATTTAATAATTTAAAATCGCAAAACAAAGAAATTGTATTAAATGATTAGTATAATGAAATTAAAATATAGACAAAAAATCAAAACCAAAAAAAAAAAATCAAAAAAATCAAAAAAATATAAAAGTGTAAAACATAAATAAAATATTAGGAAAGGACTTAAGCCACTCTCATAGTAAAATCAATCTAACCTATTCTTAGAGGAGACCCAGATACCACGTCGTGGTGCAATCTTCTCTCCCGGCTGCAGCCAGAGAGAGTGGTTCCTATTGTCACTTAGCAATGACCTCAACTGATCTACTTCACAGCAACTAAGTTCGCCAAGTGACGCTGTCTCTAACCTCTCATTATTAATTGGATCTGCTAGTGACCAATAATTCTTAAAGATGTTCCAGCTCACGTTGAAGCAGTATGCTTCATACTCGTCCTTCGGAGTCCAGTGCCCTCCTCTATATGAAATGTAATCCCATTTTGCTAGCCGAAGGCAAGCATATTCAAGACTGTCGTCAATCTCACGTTTCCAAAGCTTGGACACAGCACGAGCATTCTCAACATCTTGAAACGTGATTATCGGTGGAGGAGTCAAACACCGTGTTCTTCTACATCCCAGTAGATCCCAAGGGTCAGGACTGTCCGCCATCCACTGAAGCAGATCCTACAAGGTTGTTTCACTGGCGATGACCTCAAGGGAATTGCTCAATCTCTGAAAATGCTCTGTGGCAGGTGCAAGATTCAGTTTTAGAAATGGTTTCGCTGAGACGTGTTGATATCTTTACAACAAGGTTTATATGAGATTATGATTCACAGAAAAGGTACAAGTGATGTTCTTTAAAGGCGAAGAAATTTTCGATGTATACAAGCACTATGACATGGAAGTTTTTTTGGTTTCAGCAACACCATTATTGTACACGATTTTTAATATATTCCAGGAAGTTTTCAAAGCCATTATGTCATGTTCTATGAAATATGTTTTTACTTTCTATTCAAAGTCCAGAGGGGCAAAGTCATATGTCTCGTTGTGGGACTTTTTGTGCTTTTGTAATTATTACAATTTAAAGAAGATAGGATTAGTATAATCACGGAAAGATGTAAATAAAACAGAAGTGACTTAGGTCTTATATCATAAAAATATACTGTGATGTACGCATGACATCATCATGACGTCAGCCCTAATTTTAATGGCTTAATATGAATCTAGTTGAGCTGAGAGTTTTGGGATTAGAAATCCACAGAAATACAGACTTTTATTAAAAATATTCCTAAAAATATTTGCCTAAATTTTGTATTTCTCCACGGTTATAGGGTACATTTTTCTATCAAAGATTTGGTGAAAGGTCAAATTTCTGCTCTCCATTTTCCGCTCTCCGCTCTCTGCTCACATGCTAACTTTCCCCGATGCGAACCTGAGACGCGAGAAGCAAGACAGAGGCGCGAGACGCAAGACGACGACGCGATACGGAAGCCCGAGATAGAAGTCCGAGACGCGAACCCGAGACGCGAACCCGAGACGCGAATCCAAGACCAAGACGTGAGACCGAGACGCGAACCCGAGACGCAAACCCGAGACCAAGACGTGAGACTGAGATGCAAACCCGAGACGCGAGCCGCAAGACAGAGGCGCGAGACGCAAGACGGAGACGCGATACGGAAACCCGAGACGCGAACCCGAGACGCGAACCCAAGACCAAGACGTGAGACCGAGACGCGAACCCGAGATGCGAGACACAAGACAGAGGTGCGAGACGCAAGACGGAGACGCGATACGGAAGCCCAAGACAAAAGTCCGAGACGCGAACCTGAGACGCGAGACGCAAGACCGAGACACGAGACCGTAACACGAGACAGAAATTTCGAGACAAGAGAACCAAGCTAGCTGAGCGGAGGTGCGAGACGAGAGGTGCGAGCTGAGCGGGTTCCGAGCCAGAGAAGAGAAGACTTGAGGAGTTGGTTCGGAAGTAGGCCTGGAATCTTGTTCCGTAGGTCACTATTCATTAGCGGATTAGGCCCCGAGTTGAACTTGGATTTGACTTGGTTTGCCTTGGAATTTGTGTTTAGATGTCTTTTGACTTGGTACGTTGAGTAGGTAGGACGGTGGCCGCCAAGGGTAATTAATGCCGTCGTTTTTAGTTAGAAGGCATCTTATGCTTTTGGCGTTTGTGTGTGTTCTTGGCAGTATAAGTGAGGAGTCTCTTGGCACCTCTCTTCACTGCTTGATGTGTGTATTTGCTTTCAGTTGAATTCTAAACCTACGCTCTGAGAAGACCTTTGATGGTTGGAGAGCTCGGATTGCATACATGACTGTGAGTGCCATTTCAAGTAGTCCATTCCTCGAGTCTATACTAACTATCTAATCACTGTTTCCTTGTTCCATCAAAGTAGATTAGTCCGGGTGGGTGGGAATAACAGGTGAGGTGAGAAGATAGCTAGTAGGGGCGTGACTCCAACTCTAACTGTTACAGTCGTTTCCTTGTTCCATCAAGTAGATTAGTTGGGTGGATGGGAATAACAGGTGAGATTGTACGTGTCTAGGGAAGGACGAGGGGGGGAGTGACGGATGTATGAGGGTCATAAGTGAGTCTTGAGTGACCTTCCGGCGTACCGGTTGGTGTCGGTTGTGAAGACTCATGTCATTCCCTGAAACATCCCACTTCCAGCTGCATCGGAGGTGGAGGGAGATTGGGAGGAGGACGAATAGTGGGCGGGTAGGCCCCTTGCTCACTTACTTTACGTCGCTCGCAGCCTCGGAAACACAGGTCTAACACCCCTTCGGGTGATCTCAGTAACACCATAACCATCCAAGTGAGTGAGTAGAGTTAGAAGGAAAGAATGGGAGGTAGAGTAGCTGTTACTTGTGTCGAACACTAAAATCTCTGCGAGCCCACGGACTACCATCCGTGGTGATATAATCTGTATCCGGGTACTCGTGTACCCCGGATGTCTATAGTCTATATAGCTGTAAAGATAACCCCCCCTTCCCTTAATCGGGACTAAGTCGAGGTAGGTCCTTACCCGAAGGTCCCTACCTTCCGACGAGGTAGGTCCTTACCCGAAGGTCCCTACCTTCCAACGAGGTACGTCCCTACCCGAAGGTCCCTACCTTCCAACGAGGTAGGTCCTTACCCGAAGGTCCCTACCTTCCGACGAGGTAGGTCCCTACCCGAAGGTCCCTATCCGAAGGGAAGTACTCGTACGGAGAGCGGGATGGTGGCTGTAGATAAACGCTCCGGCGTTGTAATCTAACCCTTTTCCTTCTTTTGATGTAATTATTGTGATATAGATAACCTGGTGTACATATAGATGAGTTGTTAGTCGTTGTAGTTCTCGGTGATTCTCTGTGGGAACGATTACCTTAAGGATATCTTTGTGTTAAGATGTGAATAGTTGCCAACACGTACTACGACAAGTCATCCAGTTGTGCATGTGACTCTCCTTCGGCCATCGGGTGGAGCAAATCCCAAATGTTTTCCATTTTATTGTACACGCGTCCAAATTTCAGACCATTATCTGCATACTCGATACTAGCAAGGCGGTTCACGGTATTGGCAGTGTTGACAAGGTCATGGAAATCGTACGCCCTCTCCATTCCGTTCATCCCACCAATCTTCGAGAAAAAGATTTCACAACTATCACTACCTGTCAAGTGAAGCGGTACTGGGAGATGGGAATATTTATCTCTGAAGTGAGAAATGAGCAGAACAACGAAATGGCAAGATAACTGAATGTCCACAAAGCACTGTTGGCTCACAAAATTACTTGCCACTGTTAATTTTTCCGTGTTCCCACCTGCAGCAGTGTTTCCGTGATGGAACCATAATTTCCACAAACGAAAGAAAAAAGATACTTTCGAAGCTAAAACAATACGGGAACGCAAATCTAATCTTCGGGAAAGAAAGATGTCTATGTAATCTGCCACCACTTCAAGATATTTCTCAGTCCCTAATGTACGATCTCTGTGGACCTCCTGGACTAATCGCATATGAGCCAAACACTCTCTTACCTTTTTCTGTGGGATCCGTTGAGCTGCAGCCCAATTTTGGCGGTCCTTACGCTCAATGTCTTCGAGCTTTAGGCCGTGTTGATCAAAGGTGTACTTATTGTACACCATACCCACCTGCTCCAGTGTAGCCAGATCTTCTCCAAGGTGTAGCACCCAAATAGGAGAATATAAGGGATTGATCAATTTCTTTCCATTATGGATGAAATCCTGATCGTGAAGTCCCCACGCGTCCCCCAGCGAGTCCAAACCAGCAGAGAGTAACCACCCAGGCCAATCAAGCTTCAGTCGATCACCTTCCATAATTTTGTAGTCAGCCAACATAAGTTGTCGTCTCCTACTGTCCCCATCACTCGCCCTATCGATAATGGGCCCAATATCTGCCTTGCATTCTTTGTCCCACAAGTCATCGATGACCCGCCACTGGTTTCTCACCCAACTTGCGTCAAAGCAATTACAGGTACAATTGACCACCAACACAAGCCGAGGCAAACTTTGATGAAGGGGGTTAACCATTACAACCCTGGCAAATCCCCCGATTTTGTCAGATCTAAAAGAATCAACAATTTTATTATAACCATTGTCGCCTGAACCAACCATTGGTTTATACTTTGACACACAAACATGATCAACCTTAGACCTACAAAAACCAGACAATGTATCCCATTTTGTTTCATCTTCGGCCAACAGTACCGGGACTGGACCAACAATCATGTGCTTCGCTTTAGCATCTCTATAGATTTGTGCAACTGATGCAAAGATCTCTGAATGCTCTGCTGCAATAAACTGAACTCCTTTCTTACACTCTCGCTTCGTAGTAGAATATGAAGGACCATCATAATTTAATTGGAACAAATCACACATTCTACGCCCACCGAAGACCTTCATAGCTTGATTGAAGGCCTTGGTGTTATCGCTGAACCTGAATCCACGCTTGCTACGATTAAGATTCTTAGCCACGTCCTTCAAATAATCCCACAAGGTTGGTCTGCCGCCAAAGGCACCGGTTCTGTGAGCAAGCAAAATGTTATTACAAAATTTAACAATATTGCCTTGCTCCCGGGATCCCTTTGCGGCCTCTTTGAAAGTAGGGCGCTTTACTTTTAGTTGCACTATTCTTGCTTTACAAGCCCAATGTGACATTCTTTCATGACGATATTTTTTACTCAAGTTTCGGCCGTGTGCAGCTAATTCCACCATAGACAGGTACCCTAATCTTCTACCTCCTTCCATTCCCCTACAACCCCGCTTTTCTACAGCTTGTTCTTCACGAAGAACCCGACCCCTGAAATCAGCCTCGTGAGGAATCCTTGCACATTTTGGACATGTCAAGTCTAGGAACGGATCGTCACCTAACGCGAACCTCAAGCACTCTTTATGGCGGAATACACCATTGACCTTTACGATATTATCATCGACTCTCACATCTGCTTTCACGTGTGGTTCTCCAAACCAGTTTCTTACCAGGGTGGGGATCTTGGAGCAATGCACTTACGTCATAAACCTTCCCACCATAGGAACATTTGGGCCCTCTTAAACCCCAACACATGAAAGAAAACAAAGCAGCCCTATTGGAGGATAGAAACTCACCCGGCTCACCGTTCTCCTGCGAATGCCTGAAGAATTTGTGCATTTGACTCTGGTTGGAATTCCCACTATTTCCAGAGGATCTACTCGGCCTCCCCTTCTTCCCCCAATTCAAGGCTGATCTTTGGGATCCTTCGCTTCGACATTTTTCCACAGCAGTTGCATGATTGGATCCTTGGACATGATTGACCAAGTTTGCCTCCAAATTCTTTTTTGGAGGACACAACTACAAGAACCTGCCACTGCAGAAAGTGCATTTGACCTTCACAAAGAAACATCTTACGTTGTCTGATTCTGTGTCACCAACTACCTCAAACGTTGGTCGGCCTCCACCAATGTTGTCGTTCACCCCTTGTAAAATTTCGAGCCCCTCTTGGACTAGTCTTTTATTATCACTTACAGTAATGACAACGGGCTTTCCCTTCTTTGCTGTTGATTGAGGGTGATTAGCAAAGTCAAGGCCCTTTCGACGACACCAATTCCTTATGTGCTTCGAACTCATTATGTAGCTCTTTTTGAAATTGGAGAAAAGGTTTCTAACAGAATCCTTTGAATGCTCACCGGTGTCTCCTCCGAAGTCAACCACGCAATCGGCGCAATGCAACTTCACCACTTCAGCTTTATGTTGATCCCATGTTTTTAAGTGCCAAATGTGATCTTTGAGGGAAACATTTGCCAGATCCTTTCTAAGCTTCTCTTTGCCACTTTGATACCAACCCAATACCTCCTTCGAGATCAATATTGATTGCAACATGGGCTCAGATCCGGAGTCGTCTCCATCAATCCCAGCTGAAACACTAACCCTTGATGAGGCCGCCGGAATAGTGTCCGTAGTAGACAAGGGCTCGGTGCTGGCTTGGCCACCAACGTCACCATTATCAGTCCCCGAATTCTAGTCGATATTGAAGTTAGCGTCCTCCACACGACGTCGCTTTGCTCCCTCCTCAACCCCCTCAGCTTGTCGCACGACCAACACTTCAGATGGGAGCTTGTTCAAACGCTCAAGTTTTTGCCGGATCCGACAACCCTCTTCAACGTCCCAAAAATCATATGGCCAGTCAAGAGCGGGGGGGTCGTCAAGAACTACCCTCAATGCTGCATACGAGTCGCCGTCATTCACATCAACAGTACCCACCCAATCTTTGCCTCCATCTTCGATGTCGAAGGAATAAATCTTCACCTTTTTTCGTGCCATACTATCCAATACAAAAAGAACCCACACATAATATCGTTAAACCCTAATAGTATGCACCCTACAACGATTTCTATTTCTATGAATCTGAAAACTGAAGTGCACCACAATGTCGCCTCACCTGACCGAGAACTCGTGTGCAAGCAGCAACTCGCAGCGCTTCAATCCAGTAGCAAACAGATACCAATAGAAAATACAGACGTTGAAAATCATGAAACCCTAACCCCATGCACCACAATGCCAATGAAGCAAACAATTCAACGGACATAACCAAACCCTCACATTTGGAAGGCAAAGACGACATCGGCGGAGTTCCCTCGTCAAGGCCACCCAAAACCCTAAAATGACATGGGATACCCTCTCGGCTCCGGCCTCTTCCTACTTCATCACAGTGAATGAAAATAGAACAGGTTTTCATCTCAGTTATCATCCAAATCCTCCTTTACCCCATTTTCTCCATGATAAAATATATTTACTTGAAACATAAATACTGATATTATATCCTCCCCTTCATTGTTTCTACTTGGATACCCTACAATACACCATAGCTATAGTAGTTAAAAAAAATATATAAAGTTTACCTCTTATAAATAAAGAGCACCCTAGTTTTGTTCTCACGTGGTTTCTACATTTTACGCACTGGCTACCCCGAGGCTGCGAAATTGTCAAATAATACTGCTGGACCTTTGGAGGTGTGCCCGAATCCAATGAGACAATGCATCCAAGGGCAGGGGCGGGAAGCATGCATAACTTGCGCACAATTCCTTTCAATGATAGGGCCGATGCACAATTGTTGGCATGCTTGGTGGACGGTGCCTTCTTGTTGCGCTGAATATTCTTCCCTGATCTGCGGGTGGGAAATTCGTCTGGATATGCTGGAGTCGTGTAAGTTGATAAGTCCATAAATAATGGTTGGTCCTGAAAGAGCCTTGCTGGCAACATCTCCTTCCGCTGCGGTAGTCTGAAGCCTCCATTCTCCAAGGAGAGGATCTCTTTGCAAGATAAGTTAGTCCCCAACTTAACCGGCCAAACCTCTGGAACCTCAGGTCTTGACATCACCCACTTTCGACGAGTGCCCTTCACGCATCTTTCAATGTCGTCATTGCAGAAGAAGAATTGCATAGACTCCTTCTTGTTCTTCTTGTAGTTGTCCATCATGCCAGTGTAGGTTCGAGCAACAGTGCTCTTCCCGTCTTGCACAATCCGTGCGACGCACTTCTTCTTGGTGAAGGCTTGTTGAGCAAAGCACGCTTTGGCGGATGTCTTCGCAAGGCGTGCGATGTGCCATTCGGAAGGGTCGCATGCAGTCTCCTCCACAGCAGTGAGGTGGTGGCAATCGATTTGATGAATAGGTCGGTGTGTTTCAAGGCTTGGCTCCTCCTGATCAGAAGGTGTAGGAGAATCAGTTGGTGGAAGGTTGTGATTGTTGTCATTGCGTGTTGATCTGGTTTGGACGCGCGGTCTTGACATGCTAATCTTGTCAGGCCTGTGAGACTCATATTCAGAACCAAAAGCGGTATCCGGCTTTCGTTTAAGAGAAATAAATACCTCTTCCCTTTCAAGGTGAGGAGTTCTGGTGCACAACACGTCGGCGCCAGGCATCTTCAAGAACGCTTCGTGGAGTGGTTTCGAGTTTCGAGTTCGAGCCGATAACCTCTGAGCACTTCTGAGCTTGAGTTCTTCCTTTGACGGACCAGTACCAGGGCGCTCTCCTTTGAGGAATTGGTAGTATGCTAAGCACTGCATGAAGCCGCGAACAAAGTCGTCCACGGTCGCCACGTACAGGTCGCTCCCTCGATCGCCGGATTGCTGTTTCCACTTGTTATGGATCGATTCTGCAAGATTACAAGATGGCATTTTTGCAGGTTCGTCTTGAGAGAGATCCTGCAATTGTAATATGGTGTCAATTTAGCCTTATCAAAGTACTTATGTAATGTTTAGAGGCGAAGTAGATTATGAAAAAAAGGTAGAGGAAGATAGAGGAATTACTAGCTGCATGAAGCCACCCCACTGCCGGTAACGAAAGTGCCAGAAGGCGAGCCAAAGCTCAAGTCGAGGAAGGCCTTGTTCAGATGCAGCACTGGATGACATCCACCATGCTCGAATTGCAAGATACTTAGTATCGGCCTCTGTTATGGACTTCGCATTCTTGTATTGCTGGCAGAGTTCCCGGTGTTGAGCTTGGAGGTCCTGGCGAATGTCAGCCTTGGTGTGTTTTTCCAGAGGCTGTGTCCAATGGAAAAGGCAAGTCCTTTCTCTATCCACCATTTTCTCACTCGCGACTCCACTTCCGTAGATGATGTGAACAGCGTTCCAATTAGCCTGGGCGCTGTCGGCCATGAATCCCTTGAAATTGACTTGATGCACACCGTGGCGCGCCATGACAGCATTCAGATTCTTCCATACTACTGATTGGGCTGCAACGTCCTCCGATTGCATGTCACATACTGCGATTGTCATGACCCGACAATAAGTGGAGTCGTACACGTGGCAAGCCATGGTAGTCCAGGATCTGACACGTTTGACATGGTCAAATATTATCCAGGCGTTCTCAAGGTTACCCCCAGACTGCATTCGCTTCACCAAGTCAACTCCGCTGCCAGGCCCGACCTCGAACATCTTGAAGACGAAGACCTTGTCCATGTCTGATCTTTGTCCCGGAAACATATTCTCCTGAACAAAATTCCAGGTGCTCGAGCCCCGAAGCTTGGTAATGCTGTCCATGATTCCATACCGTCGTAGATGCCTAAAAGTAGAGACAGAATTACAAAGATTGGGAGAGGTTAGATGCTTGCACCGATCAAAGAGTGGCAACAACTCCGAGAGCTCCAAGGTCTTCCGTTCCTCACCTTCTCTAGCCAAAAGGAGTGGGCCAAGTACTTCCTTCGCTGTTTCAAGCACAATGGCAGAACGAGTTGCTGATGGAGTCTGTGCCACCTGTTCACCAATCAAGCTCTCTGTCTGCTCAATGAAGTCACGGTAATCACCAGTCTTGACAGGATGGTCGTGAGATCCTAAATGCACACATGCTCTCGTCATGTGTGGTGTTCCAAACACATAGTATATCTTCGCAGGGCAAACTGCAATACATGTAGGTGGGACATTACATGTTTTGCAAACTAGTGTAGAACCGGTAGGAGGACTGGATCCAACTTCAAACACTTTGACAGATATTCCATCCCACTCAGTCTCATTCACATCGGCGGTTCTATGGTCTCGAGATAGATACTCACAGTCGACATTGTCACAACGGAGGTGGCCAAGACAGGAAGAGGTACGGAATGTAAGTTTCAATTCGTTTTGAATATTAGACGTGATGGTGCGAGACCAAGCATGGCCATCATAACGTTTGTCCATGCCACGAAGCTTCTTGGCTACAGTTTGCTGGCCATGGATTCCCAACGGAGGAAATTCAAAAACAATGTCTCCATTGTATTGAGGCGGAAGAAATTCTACCTGCTCTAGTTTAATCGCATTGAAATCTATTCGGGACAAGACGTTTTTTTTTACCTCTTACGTGCACTAAGTTTCATTAAGGACTGAACTACGCTGATTGAGTAACTTGGTCGAGTTTTTGACGGCTCGCTGGAGCGTGACGGACTGATAGGATGAGTTGACTTTTGGCGTATAGTTTGCGGAGATAGCGCCCTCTGCTCTCTGCACTTTGGTTCTAACAGTGAACCCTAGACGTCTTCACTGTCCGAGTCATCACTAAGCTCATAGATGGTCTGAAGACCTCGCTCTACTTTGACTTTGGAAAGCATTGGGGTCTTAATGCTAATAGTGGAAGACTCCCGAGGAGTAAGGAGTTTAGTGGAAGCTGCTGAAACTGACTCAGAGACTCCGTATGCCCGATACTTTCCGGGTTTAAGTAACCAGAATGTCTCCACATCGTTCGTACTTGACAACTGACCAATAGCATGCGAGACTTGTCCCGTTGTAATGTCAAAAACCTCTTCTTCCACAAAGACAGACTCTTCACGAAATTGAAACCTCAGACCTAGAGTTGTGGAAGTGACCATGGCATGACCATCTTCACCCAACGGAAATGTAACTGGCACAGAATGCAAATCAGCACAAATGAAGGCCATTGTAGTCTAAGTAAATTGCAACCTCACAAAGACATAATGAAATCGATACAAAAGAGGGAGTTTAGCAGAGGCACAGAAGATTAAGTACTTGCACAAACAAAAACTTCTAACATGGACGAATGTAAACAATTTACTAGAAGTAAATTTTGGGAGTAATCCAGGAATAAAATCTCTTTAACAGAATAGCCGTAAATGAAAAAGTAAATGTTGATATTCGATATTTTTGCAAGTCCTATTCTTGATAGTGAATGACGGCGGATAGATGCAATTAGAGAAACTTTTAAAGAATAGACGAAGGCACAATTCACGGTGTATAATTGCACTCTGACTGCGCTATATGATTGGAATAAGATTGAAAGGTTGACAACCCATCATGTTCATGAATTAAAGTGACTAGTTATTATCAGGCATTAGAATGACGGCAATGAACCCAAAATAACAATTAGTGACAAACAACTCATAAATATGTAAGCTATAAATAAAGTGTGAACAATTATTGAAGTGAATAGCGGCGGCTGACAGAGAAGAAGCTATCATATTTCTGCCAAGTTGTATGCAAATTAATATAGCAACAATGAGTTGGAAACTTCTAAATTCAATTAAGAAGCCTCTTTCAAAGATGTTTTGACAACCTTAAAAGAGAGGTTTTCAAATTCATTTGTACGCCTGGGTTTATGGAATTGTCATTAGGTTGGAATGAGGAAACTACGACAGATTGTCTAGTTGTAGAAAGTCAGAGGAAGAAGAAGCGTAGGAGGCAAGGCATCTTGTTTTCAAGTCGTAAGCAATTGCAGAGGGCTAGGATGGGAAGGAGAAAGGCAAATATTTCTGACATTGACATTTCTGATACCGCAAGGGTGTTGTCGTATAATCTAAGACAACGTGATAGAGATGGAGAACAACACCTCGTTCTTGACAATGAAGGAGATTCAGTTGTGCGACTTTTTAGTTAGTAGTATATAGTTATGTCTACGTCAATTTCTGAATGTCTTTGCAAGAGTTTATGTAACAATGATGTGCTGACCTAGCTAACTTCATCTTCATTGTTCCTATACTTTCATCTAATTTTTTATACTAATATGTGTGTGGAAGGACAAGGAAAGAGGAGGAACCGATGCAATTACGGAGGATATTGAGGAATCAATCCCATCACTAGCGGAGGCACAATCAACTCCAGAAGCGGTGGAGACTGTGATTCCAAACCAAAAAATATGTTTTTTCCTATCTGTCTCGACGTGTGCCCGGGGGGATTGAAGGGGCGGAGAAAAAATTACTAAATATAGTAAATTTTCGTGAAAATTTTGTAGGGAAATTGCTATATTTGTTGACTAACACACACTTGCTTGAGAACAAATACCCAATCAGAACTTGGCATGCACATGCTTTGATGGAAATTAGTATGGGTGATCTACATCGATCATCCCTCTACACTATATTCAGTGATTAGTGTACTGGTGAGAAGGAATTGCTGGGAAGGAAGCGGATGGAAGCTGCGCGTGAGCATGGGTCACCATACACGGTTTATGAGCAGTGTCCACCACGTACATGTGGATAAGTGCAGAACTGGACGTCGAAGTTAGGACTGGATAGACTCGGAAGCTTTATCGAAGTTAGGACTGGATAGACTGGTTAGAGTGGATATTGACATGATCATGCCCACATGAACTCATGAACGTGCCACCAATTACGGCAGCATTTACAGGATCTTCGGCAGCATCTCCAGGATGCTAGGATTTAGACATCTCCAGGATGCCTTGTTTTGGTAGTGTCTCAAAATACGCGCTTAAGTTACGCGCTGACTTTGCACCTATTTAGGAAGAGTGGGTCCACATTCTCAACGTGGATGCACATCATGAGGTGTCAGAGCTCCTTTTAGCCTGAGAGCACATACTATCTTCTGAAGTGACAACTAGTTTGAGCTGTCAACTAAGGCTTCGTCGACGAAGCCTGTTACTCACCCTCTTCTTTGGACGTCGAGAACTCCAGGAACTTACGTCCTTAACGGTCCAAAACTTTGGCTTCGTGTGACTTAACTTCATGGATCACGGACCTTAGGCTTTGTGATCGTCAGGCTTTGGCTTCGTGATCTAACAAAACCTTTTTAGTGAGTGGAAATTTTTGATTGTTTTCTTTGAATCTAATTTGTTGTGTTGGTGTGGCAGGTCATATGTAGAGGAGGAATTGTTGCTGGATTGGACGATATGGCGTGCTCATCTCCTTTAGCGGCAACCATTGACTCCTTCTCAGGCGACAAGGTGAGCATCTGTGCATTTTTTTTACTAGATTCTCAGATGACTTGAGCCAAGTGAAGACCAAATTTCAGTTCGAACTCAACACGCAGGTTTGGCATCTAATGATTTGTAGCACATCACTACAGCATTCTCGTCATAAAAAAACATGTTTGGCATAAATCATTTTTTCTGCGACGTCATTCATAAAATCACAGTAATGACATGTTTTAAAAAATAATGAAAAAAAGATTTTGTGGACGACGTCATAACAAATCATGTTCGTACGACACATGAAGATCTCTGAATTTTATGAATGAACAGCAGCAAGTAAGAAAGTTTATCAGCAGCAAGTTTGAAAATTTTGTGAATGAATCAGCAACAACTTTGAGTACGATGGAACTTCGTCAACGAAGCATGTTTGAGGCAAATTGTTATGCTTCGTCAACGAAGCATGTTCTTTGAGTTCATCAAAATGTTCTTCTAGTACCACCAGAGTTTGAGCCATGAAGCTTTGTCAACGAAGCATGTTTTTGTGCTGGAACATGGGCATGAGCTATCATGCATGTCCAATGAGACTTTGTTGACGAAGCCTCATTTATATATTGGCAATTTTTGATGTTATGCTATTGTGAGTTGAGAACTTCTGCGACCGTGGATTCTAAATTGTTGTGTGCATGTGGCAGAGCATACCAAGAGGAGTAAGTACCACAAATGTTGGCGATATTGGCATTATCGAGGGATCATCTCAACCTATGGTATGGTTGAACTCTTTAATTCAACATGTGATGAATTGGAACGCTTATTTTTGTTTGATTTAATGTGGTTTCATAGTCCAAATATGAATTCTTGTTCGGAGTGTGAATTTATGAATGAAAGCTTCGTGGATGAAGTCTCTTGTGATGATGTCAAACTAAAGTTGATTTTGAACATTTGAATATTGTGAGAAGACTTCGTGGACGAAGTCTCTTGTGAAGTTGTCAAACTAAAGTTGATTTTGATCATTTGAACATTTGAATGTTGTGATAAGGCTTCGTGGACGAAGTCTCTTGTGAGGCTGTCAAACTAAAGTTGATTTTGATCATTTGAACATTTGAATGTTGTGATAAGGCTTCGTGGACGAAGTCTCTTGTGAGGCTGTCAAACTAAAGTTGATTTTGATCATTTGAACATTTGAATGTTGTGATAAGGCTTCGTGGACAAAGCCTTTTGTAATGCTGTCAAACTAAAGTTGATTTTGATCATTTGAACATTTGAATGTTGTGATAAGGCTTCGTGGACAAAGCCTTTTGTAATGCTGTCCAATTAAAGTTGATTTTGAACATTTGAATGTTATGATAAGGCTTTGTGGACGAAGCCTCTTGTGATGCTGTCGAACTATAGTTGCTTTTGAACATTTGAATGTTGTGAGAAGGCTTCGTGGACGAAGCTACTCTTTTTGCTCAATTGTGATTCAATAAACTAATTGAAAACTGACAATTAAGAAGTACGTGAATAGCCTTTGTGGACAAAGGCTTGTTCAAAGAGGCTATGTTCAAATTTTTATTCTGATCTAATGTAGTCTTTGTTGGCTATAGAGTTAATGAATTCAACAATGGCTTTAATGAAATCAAGAATGACCTCATTATTGACTTAAGATTTGACGTAATTTGTATACTAATTTATAGTAACTTGTTCAAATACCTATGGTTATGTATATCATATGCCTTATCATTCTCAAAAGTATGTGCATTGTTATTCAGATTAATGCAGAAGTTTCTTCAGAGGTCAACACAACTCAAGACGACAAGGAAGGCCCTCTCAACCCAGAAATTCAGGTTAGTTAATCATTTGTTTTAGACATTAGTTATTTTTCAAGATTGTGGCATTAGCAACTCTTTGCATTTAGTAATGTTGTCGCACGTGTTATCAATTATTGAATACTTTAATATGTAAATTTAAAATACAGGACGTTTCTTCATTTGATTTTGAAGATGATTCACCAAAATGCCCAAGTGGTTTGGTCAATGTTCAAGATGGAGAGAGGGCACGACGACTTCACCAGAAATCAAATTTTGTGACTGTCCTTGAAAATATGCGCGTCACCAAAGGCCCCTTTTATGTACCTGTTTGCAGGATGGTTCCATTGCCACGTGTTCGTCCTGTGCAGGAGGTCGATGTATGCGTCCTTCAAAAGCGATTTGAAGGCAGATACATTGACGGTGATCGTTCTTTTTATATTTCTTTGTTTGACGATGCTGAGTTAACCCGTGATGTGTCTCCTGAGATCAAGGCAAGCTGGAATTCTCATTGGCAATCTGCCAATGAGAAATTTGAGGAGTTTTTGGGTTTGAATCCAGAGTATGCACATTTCAAAGGAAAAATGTTTTTTGTGTGGGATGGAAACCACAGATATAATGCATGGTGGCGCTATATTAATGACGTTCACCCTAATAACAAATCCTGGCATCACTCGGTTTCCAGTGTTGTGCTCAATCCAAAAGGGCAGATCTCGGTTCTGCTTAATTGTATGCACGATGTAAATTGGTATTACCATCCACCCATATTTGATTTTCCATCGATAACTTGATTATTAATTATCTTCTATTATCTCTGACTTTGGATTGACATATTTGATTTTAAATATGCAGGTCAACTCAGAATAACCATGTAAAGGTCAGTCTCCCTGCAAGGTTGCAACGCATTCGATATTATGGGTCCCTCAAGCTTGAAGACTTCAAGGAACTTCTGACCTCCAGAGAATTCAAGTCTTGTGTGAAAGATAGACAGTCCCGTGCAGCTTGGTATTCTTTGACTATTGATGTATTCATATCCTTCTTATACCGGGTAAGTGCTTTCTCAAGATGTATTTTGAATTTTTGTATCACTTATGCATTTATATTTTTTGTTTAAAGAATAAATAACACTATGAAAATATCAAATTTATATGTCTCAAACAATATTGTTTATTGCAGCAAGACCTCGCTCGAGTTGCTGACGAAGCCGCCATCGAATACGAAAGAACCACGCCTGCAGAGGAGAGAACGGCAGAAGGTGTGTGGAGAGTTATGAATGTTGCTGAAGAATCGATGGTGAAATCCATTAAAAACAAAGATTTTCACAAATATCTTTCTGTTGCAAATCCAAAGCACGGCGAAGGATTTTTTGAAGAGGTATTTTTTCCCTTATTATCTTACTTTGTTTTCAATGATTGTTTAGACAATTTGATAATTCTTTTGTTGATTATTTTTCATCATATTCATTAGAATTTTCTTCTTGTAGATCAACAATCATTTCAGTCAATTCAAAACAACTGAAATGACTATCGAGAGGTTGCAGAAGGTTACAACCCCTATTGTTGGGCCACTTTTCAAAGCAAGGTGGTTGCATCAGTGGAATTCTCCAGCTTTTATTCAATCTTCCTATCGATTTCCAAGTGCACGTTTCAAAGACACCACACTTGACTTATTCCTGAATCGTGCATCATTTTGGGCACAGGTGATTCAATTATTCATTTGTTGTTATTTTCTTATCATATTTTTTTTTATTGTTTCCTAATATTTGTTTACAATATTCAGCTTGAAGATAGCTTCATTTCTGAATTCGAGAATCTTTGTAAGTCGGGCGCATTGACTGTGGACTGGAACGCCTCTCCGGGGATTATGCGTCCGTCGGACTATATTGAGAAATGGCGTATGATCTTGTGGGAGAAGGCATTCATGCATATTGTCCATCTAAGTATTAAGCCACCATTTCTGAAGGAATCAAACTTCAATGGTTTACTGGAAGATGACCTTCTCATCAAGCGTCTATTCTACAGGTATTTTTCATTTAATTTCTCCACTTTGTGCCTCTTTAAACATTTCAAATTCATTCACTCATTTCTTATCACGTTGCTTTGTGTTCATTTAGGTACATTATCAGGGAATTGATGCCTAAAAATGCGCTTGGAGTTGTCTCATGCCCTGCTTTCCTATCTCCATGGATTCAATCTTTTTCGGATCTATGTATTTTCACAAATATTCAGCAGGAGAAATACTCTGTCCCTCTTCTAAAGGGTGGTGGATGGTACCTTGAATGTAGCTCTAATTTCATTCAAGACGAGGAGTTGGAGCTTTACAGTAGTCTTTGTGGTTCTACATCCCCCAATGTTTCAACTAATCCTGAGGGCGAGGATTTAGAACACGAGGAGTCATCTGTGCCGCCAGTAGTTGTCCAAGATGAAACTTCGAACAAAAAGAAGCGCTTGACCAAGGCTGAGAAGGCAAAGTTGGAGATTGAAGTGGCTCAGAAGGCGGAGGCGGCTAAGAAGGCTGAGATTGAGGAGGCTGTAGCTACTGCCCTTGCATCAAGGGCAACTGTTAATGTTTCTGTGCTACCAAACCAAACAGATGTGACCAGAGATAATGAACTTGCTTGGAATTGATCGCTGGTCATGGCATCTTCTCAAGCTGCAGGATCCAGTCTTATTGAAGTTACACGTATGGAGGTTCACCAACGCAAACAACGTCAATTTCAACAATCAGAGTCATCCGTTGCACCAATTCAGATTGTCTCTTCAGAGTCTTTAATTCTGAATTGCTCTCTATTTTTGCTCATGCAGTCTCTTTCTCAGCCCGGTGGTCCACCACAGCCTTGGGCTCGTCTTCATGAATTCATATCAAAGGTATGATTTGATTTTATCACTTTTGTTTGTTGAAATTTATGTAAAACATTGTTTCCAATTTCTTACTTTAATTGCTTTTCAGGTTGGAACAGATCGATCACGGCAAGTTTCAAGTGAAACTTACAAGCACTCTCGATTGGATCTTATAATTGCCAACATTCCAGAGAAATTTGCCCATTCCAGGGATCTTTGTTCCTCATCCGGCCATTCCTCCGTGGAATGTTCGGCCGGAGAAGTACATTGATACCATTTTTGAGTTTGCTGACAACTATCTTCATGACAATGCAGCTTTGCTTCTGTTTCAGCCAACGACCGAGATTTGCAATTGGAGATTGAAGAATGTGCAGTAACATACGATTTGAAGTTACTGAACGATTGGTGGGCTTTAAATGAGCTCCCTCTTGCTTTACCTCGAGATCCTTCTGCCACGGTAATTATATATTTTAATTATATAATTTTTATTTGCTATTGTTGATGTATTGGCAATCAATATCATGAATTTTTGGGAGATTTACACTAAACATAATTGTACTTTGCTTCAGGGCACGCGCTTTTGTATCCAATTATTTGTACGAGATACTATTGATGTCTCGGGATTCCGTGTTAGCGCTCCATTGGGGGAGCTGGACATATTATTCAATCCGGTAAATGCTTCAACTCAGCATTTGCGTGGAGAATCACCTTGGCGGGGCCCTCGGGAGAAATCCGATGATTTCTTGAAGTCAATGATTGAATCGTTGACTTCAATTGAGGACATTGTTGATTGGAATGCCTCCACCGGTGAGCATTTCTTCCACATATATTTAAACTTTCATTTACTATTTTCTTCTTCAATAAGGACTAAAGCATCATTTTCCATTGCTCTCTCTTTAATAGGACCCGCCATTCGCGCTTGTCAGTCACTTGGTCGACACATACTGGCTTTTGAAGAAGACTCAAAGATTTTTCAAAATCTCCTGGCACCACTCATTCCCAAGTCACCCACCATCCCAATATTGCCAAAGCGAAAAGTTGTCCGACGTATGCCAGGAGAAGCGCCTCAGAAGAAACAGAAGAGCAACCGCATTCCTTTATGTGAGTAAGTTTTAGGATTAAATATGTTATTTTCTCAATCAACATAAATATGTGCCTTGTTTGAAGTATAGACATTTCATTCATTTTCTCTTACTTTTGCAGAGTTGAGCAAACTTCTCGTATTCCTTTTATGTTGCGGCCCTTACCGCTATCTCCACCGCATACATTCACTCTTCCAGTTTACGTTGAAACAGCGGCGGCAATGATGTCCAGGGTAAGATCTCCACGACCTCGATGTCACCACCGTAATTATCATGAGGGTGTTTCGAAATACCTAGATGTTGAGGTACACAAAGGCTTTCATAGCGAGGATAGTTCAGATGACATGGAGTAGTTATCTTTGTTTTATTTCTAAATTCAAGTTCAATTGTGTTTTATTTTGATAAATCCGACTACAATTGAGCTCAACATCATCTTCAAGCTTATTTGTTAATGAAATATTTTTTGCCGTTCCCTGTGTTATATTTGCTAGGATTTTTAAATATAATTAACCCCTAAGGACCAAACGTCCCCCCGGGGTCAAATTGGATTTCGGGCATGTACCTACAATTCGAAAAAAAATCTTTTTTATTTGAAAATTTTATACAAGATAGCCTCTGATAAGAGCTTTGTGGACATATTTTTATTTTATTTTTTGGATTTATGGTTTGAAAGTTAGTACCACTTAAAGCCAAAAGTGGGGACTCCGGGCACCTCCAAACTTTTTGACAAAAGTTTCTATTGACAATGAGATTTTTCACACATATAAAGAATATTTCCATCTTCCTAAATTATCAAAAAAAAAACTTGTCTTTAGTGTAAAAAGGCATTTAATTCCAAGTCAAACATTTTCACACATTATACGTCAACGGGGGAAAAAACATTCATCTTTTCTACATAAAACCTAGAGATCTTCATATTTTTCACTTTTTATTTTTTCAACAACAATATGTGGTGAAAACCTTCTTATTGGCCGTTTGGATTATCATTCAAATACATACGTAGTTCACAAAAAAATAAAACGTGAAATGGCAATTTTTGGACCTCCACTCCTTGCACACTTGTTTTGAATATGCTACACCCCTTTTTTACCTCTAAAAATTGGTCAGCTGGGAAATAACATCATGCTTAAGACAATGGTAAAAGATTTAGACCTCTTAGAATGCAAAAATTGGATACAAAGTGAAGTCAAAGTTTGCTGATCTAATCAACGCAGGGAAGAAAATGAACCATTGTTTTGACTTCAAACACTAATATCGGTCAATCCGTGCGGTGGATTGCAACCAAAATTGAATGGCATGTTTATATAGAAGTCTATTTTAAGATCTTACGGTTGAAAATCCAAAATTCACTTTAGAATGTGATTTTCATGTCTCTTTTTGGTAGTGACAGTTTTGGACTGGTTTTAGAGCGAAAGTGGTCGTGGTCTTTTAGGGGTTAAAGAGTCATACAATTAAACATATGCATGAACAAGCCAATTCATATTGCTTTCATGGATATTAGTGCAAATTGTCTACGGAGGCTAGACCACTCCCATACCCCATACATACTCACTTCACTAATACATATCGTTCATAAATATACTGGTTGTTCCACTCTCAAATTCACACGGATATAGGCCTCTACTATTGCCAAATTTCCTCGGTTATCCATTTCATTTCTTTAAACATACAGGGCAAATTTTTCTAATTACTTGCGTTGTTTTACTTATACCCTAGTAATCTTGGTCTACGGTCATAGGGTAACTTCTTAAATCCTAAAACCAAGTTCATTACTTTTATACTTAAATTAAACCTCTATTTATAAGTTCTATTTTTCCCTAGTCATTCACGGTCATAGGCACTCCTATTACTCATGAATCGCTAATTTTTTTATAAATCGGAACAACTTACTGCAATTTTTTATTTTTTTTTCTACTCTCCGCTCAAAGCTCACCGCTCACTGCTCACAGCTCACCGCTCACTGCTCACAGAATAGCATTCCCCCTAGTCCTCAGGCATCAACACCGGATGAATCAGACGTAGATGAATCATCAGTTGCTATCAACACAAGCGCAGCTGAACCACGCGGCAAGAGCAAGTTGAATCCAAGTGCCACAGTAGACCAGTAGCAACTGAAGGACCAGAAGACCAGAGCAATGCGGATCATCATCTCTACAGTTAAGAACTCCATACTTCCTCACATCATGCATATTAGAGATCCTAGACAGATGTGGAACAAACTTCGTACTCTCTATGAATCAACGTCAATCAATAGGAAGCTAACCCTAAAGACTCAACTATATAACTTGCGAATGTCCGGCAAAACGAGCATAGATGATCACCTAAGAAACATCAGCTCCCTTGTAGCACAATTAGCAAATATCAACGTAGTTCTATTTGATGAAGAACTCGTAGAAAGAATTCTCATGAGTCTCCCAGAATCATGGTCTTTTTACAGCCAATTCATAATAGCCAGAGAAAATGAAATTCATACACATAACTAGAATCACTATTTCTACAAGAAGATGAATGCAGGTCGCGCTACAAGAATTGCAACACTACTGAAGAGGCACTCTATACAGAAGGCATCCACAAACCTCGTGGTAGAGGAAACAGAGGTCGTGGATGCCGAGGATCAGGTAGAAACGGCGAACGCTCTCTCAACGGCAGGACGAGCAGCGCGACTTCACGCGGAGGAAGTTCGGCGGCACGCGGCGGCTACCCTGCGGCCTCCAGCGGCAGTTTTACGACACACAACGGTAGTTCCCTGCAAGGAGCAAAAACTCTGGCCGCGACTACAAACGAAGCCCAGACATAGAATCTTCCAACCATACTTATGATCAGGGGGTGTGTCACAAGTGTGGCAGCCCCGATCACGGGGCTGACACCTGCAAAATCCGCTACCACAAAAACAAACTCAGGGAACTGCGAAGTCAAGGTTCAAGTTGGAGGAAGAACTCAAAGGCAAATATCGCAGAAACTGAAGAAGAAGTTGAGGAGAATCAGACCAACAACGACACCAATGAAGAACATGAGATAAATGCTACTGAATTTACTACCTATCTATCCTCCAACAACTGGTATCTAGATATTGGTGCAACTACTCATGTCACAGGCAACACAAATCTACTCACAAACATAAGGAGAGGACCAAATTCGAAGATTATTACTGCCAACGGACGTTCTCTTCCTGTAAACGCTCAAGGAGTTGTCATTCTTCCTGGAAATAAATAGATTACCAAAGTTCTTTACATCCCTACCCTATGCAAGAATCTTTTATCGGTGGGCAAATTTGCCGATAACAGTCACTTTACTCTCTTTGGCCCTAGAAACTATTGGATATTTCACAGGCATGATCCAAACAAGGTTATGTTACTTGGCACACAATCTCACTCAAATAGTCTATATAGACTCAACACATCATTAGCAGGGAGGACGCACAAGTTTTACTCATCTCCCTCACTAAACCTTGCTTCTCTCACTCCACCAAAACTTACTGAACTTTGGCACAAACAGTTAGGGCATCTCAACTATCAAACACTGCATAATTTCTCATGTCAAGGATTAGTGCTGGATTACCACCTCTGAAAAATGTTCATCCTATATGCGAATCTTGCATCCTAGGCAAACAACATATTCATCCCATCCCTCAACAAAGCCTCTCGCAAACCTCACGGCCTTTAGAACTTCTACACTCAGACCTATGTGGACCATTCCCACATACCTCTCTTATAGGCTCCCGCTACGTCCTAACCTTTATAGATGACTATTCCAGGCACACATGGGCATTTTTTTATCTCTGCCAAGAGTGATACCTACTCGGTTCTTCAGAATTTCCAACGCATGGTAGAGAAACAAACCTCTCTTTCTATGGCACGTCTCCGTACAGACCGTGGTGGTGAATACCTGTCAACCAACTTCAACGACTACTGCACAAAACAAGGGATTATGCGCCACCTGACTTCCGCTCATACACCACAACAAAACGGCATCGCTGAGCAAAAGAATCGTCACCTATGCGAGACTATGCGTACCTTATTATTTGGAGCAAATTTACCAACAACACTATGAACACCATATTCATTATATTGGGAGATTTCCATGACTTTGAAAGGTATGAATGGTTTTCCCAATAGAAATTGATTGTGCACATTTAGCTCAACTCGAGCTGAATATATACCCATATTGTACATACATGACAAAATTCATTGTGTAAATTCACTAAACATTTGCATATTTAGGTCGACTTAAGCTTCCTACAATATTTTGGGAGGCTTTCAATCTCCCAATATAATGAATGTGGTGTTTATGGGAGGAAGCACTTCGAGCCCCCACATATATATCTAATCGCATGCCTCACCAAGCTCTATCTATGACAACTACCTACGAAAGATATACTGGCAACACACCAGACATCTCACATCTACGAATCTATGGCTGTCGCGCATACATTCACCTCAAAACATGTAACAAACTTCAACCAAAATCCTTGGTTTCTACTCTTGTAGGGTATGACGACCAATCCAAGGCCTACCGCTACTTTGACCTCTCTCACAATTAAATCCTGATTTCTAGAGATTTCATGTTTGATGAAAATATTCTCGGCCTCCCCTCTCCCACCCCGTCCAACATCTCAGATTACGAGATTGTAGAAGAATTTCTACTCCGAAACTCTCAACCATCATCAACTCGAGCTCATGATCACGCTCAAATCGAGCTCCAGAGACCCAACCTCACCTCGACGCGGTCCCACGGGAACGACACCACAGAATTCGAACTCACCAGTTCACCACTAGCCAACCCCCCTCCTCTGACCATACCTCCCGAGACCCAAATCCCACAGACCTACCCCAGTCCAGTACCTTCCCGGGTCTCTACCAGCCCTGTACCTCCATGGGTCTCCCCCCGACCTCACCTTCTCCAGCTATCTCCAGAGGCGCAGATAAAGACTCTCAAACCACGTAACAGACCTCCTCTCTTGGGCAGTCCTCTACGATTTTCAGCAGACAGACGTCGCCAAGCTCCCCTGCTACAGCTCCAATGCCACTGCTTATCACTCCACCTATGACTTCTGGCTCGCGGCTTTCAGCAAAGACATGGCATTGATTTTGAAGAGCTATTTGCTCCTGTTGTCAAGTGGTCCACCTTTTGAACAATTGCAGCACGCGCATCTCAACTACGACATGACATTCACCATCTCAATGTCAAAATTGCATTTCTATACGTAAATCTAGAGGAGGAAGTATACCTAGAACAACCACAAGGCTTTGTAGAACCCGGCCAGGAACACCTTGTCTGCAAGTTAAAAAGGCATTATATGGCTTAAAACAAAGCCCGAGGGCATGGTATGCATGCATCAATGCATGTATGATTTCACAAGGCTTCACACCCAGTGAAAGTGACAACAATCTCTATTACAAAGGTTCAGGCGACAACAAGACCCTTTTAATTGTCTACCTTGATGATCTTTTCATCACCGGCGGTGACAAGGAAGCCATTTGTTGGTTGAAAAGACAACTCAAAACCGAATTTGCTATCACAGATCTTGGCATAGTCAACAAATATTTAGGGGTAGAATTCAGACATCTCCCTACAAGCATTTTCCTAAACCAATCCAAATATGCCATTCAAATCCTAACCGAAAGTGGCATGTTGGAATGCAAACCTGAGCATGTTAGATCCACAGGGGGATACTGCTTCATCCTCGCAGAAGCTGCCATTATCTGGCAATCCAAACGTCAATCCATAGTAGCCAAGTCATCTACATAATCAGAATATGTTTCTCTCTCTATTGGCACTTTTGAGGCCACCTGGCTTCGTCGCCTCATCTGTGAAATTCCTTCCTCTCTCATTCCCTCACACTCATCTCTCTCTTACCATCACAAGCCAACAAATCCGTGCAGATCTTCACACCTTCTCACCTATCCATATTTACTGCGACAATCAATCTGCAATTAAACTAGCAAAAAACCCGATTTTTCATGCTAGGACTAAATACATAGAAGTTGCACATCACTTTGTGCGCCAACGCGTTTTGAAAGGGGAAATAGAGCTTCATTACAATTCAGCGGATGTACAACCCGCAGACATCTTCACCAAATCCCTCTCACGCACAAAATTCAAACTACACCGATCAGCTCTAGGTATCACCTTCTCCACCCCCTCTCCAACCTAGACACCATTTAGATACTCCAAAGCCCTATTCAAGTCCTTAAAACTCTTATACTGCGCACCACTATAACCTTTCACTTGGACTTCACACTCCCGCCAAGAGTAGAACAAACCACAAGTGAAACCCCGCCTTACTGCATACACCTTTGAACCAACTCCTATAGGAGAAGACAGCCGGACTCTATAATGACCAACCTCCTGTTCCCTACCACAATCTTCACACTTCTCCTTCCTTCCCACTGCACCAACACCGCTCGCTGAAGATGAACTGGCTTGCATTCTTGGAACCTCTGTACACAACCATACCAGTTTGTAAACACATAGGAAAACAAACCACAAGGAAACCCCACACGCCCTCTTACCAGTCTCAAAACCCTCCCCGATCGACCACAATATTCGGCTGCCTCTACGGGCTCCATGAAGACCTGAGTCTCAACAAAGAAATGTGTAACCACGTCCACAGCAAGACGCCCTGCACCAATACCGACACACCACCAATCAGGGGACTGCCTCCCGAAAACCGCTACGAAGCGCACCCCTCTCTCACCAGCTTGCGAACACAGCTCATGGTTCGCTCGTTCCTCTTGCTCTTTGCCCGCACTCGTCTACACTCGCTCTCTCCTGCTTCACCTGCGAAGTTAGAAATCAGAACTCGGGGGGGGCTATTGGTATTCTCAATCTGTTTGTACATCCGTCACTATTCCATTCTCGGTTTCCATTGGACCGCCTCCTGTAGTACAGTAGCCACTCAGTCACTCATGTATATATATGAGCTCCTTTTGCTCATTGCAACTCTCTCAATGTTAATACACTCACCAAAGTGTTATTCACACACAAATTGTTGATCACAAAAAAATGGATGATCGCACAACTAATGATCGCAAACAAACAAACCTAGAACAATTAAAGGAGCAATGACAACAGAAGAGCTCGTCCAGTACTCCAGTCACATAGAAAACAACTAGAAACCACACCCATACACGATTAGAGAGCTCACCACAACAATCCCCCGCACTAGGTGAGCTCTACTACGATACATGTACCGAACGTTTTCCTGGACTAAAAGCAGCGAGGTGATGCACTCTGGAGAGAGCAAATTGAGCTCCTCAAGGTGAGACTTGCGAGGGGTGCGGTGCTGTGAGGGGAGCTATGGCGTGCGAGAAGAGGCTTTGGGTGCGACAATCTGCGATGCTGTAAGGGCACTTGTGGGGTGAGGACAATTTTGAATTGGCTTTAGTTGAAGAAAATGAGCTTGAGGGCTCGAATCCATCACTTCAACAGTACAATCTAACATTGGTAGATTCCCGGTTCTACAATCTACGAGGTGTGTGGAAAGAGACGGTTTTGGGTTGGGTGACGGTTCTGGGTGTCGGAGCAGGTTTGAACACAGCCATAGCTCACACATCAAATCACTAGAAACTTACCGGAATAAGGTAGTAATGAATTTTTATTTTTATTTTTATTTTTATTTTTAAGATGGTGCAATTTGAATACAACTATGTGTTTTCCTCACTATGTCATCAGAATGCAAACATTTAGGACACCATGGACATAAATACCACTCTCATATTTTTGGTTTTTTTATTCAAGATTTGCAACATTATTTTATTTCACATTTCTATCCAACGTTTAATATGAATTTATATAAGCTATAATAAATCATTTGAATTCAAATAAAGAAAATTTGATAATAAACCAAACTCTTGCAATGATGAGTTTTAAAATCATAAAGACTTTTGATGATCTTTAAAAAAATTGAAGTCAAATTGTTGTGGTGGAAGCATATCCTAAGATTTTGACTTGATTGCATATGTCTCAATTTTTAACTTGATTGCATATGTCCCCATTTTGACTTGATTGCATATGTCTCAATTTTTAACTTGATTGCCTATGTCCCCATTTTGACTTGATTGCATATGTCTCAATTTTTAACTTGATTGCCTATGTCCCCATTTTGACTTGATTGCATATGTCCCAAGATCTTTTCAAATAGGACTCTTAAAAATGTTGTATTCTTTCTATATCTGTAAACTTTATATATATATATATATATATATATATATATATATATATATATATATATATATATATATATATATATAAATGAAATATGTGAAAAAACCTTTTATAGTCCAATATTTTGTTGTGTGATGTAAGGATTATTTTTGTATTGTAAATATATGCTTCCTTTCATTTAAAGAATCAATGTGTAGTTTAAGATTTTGGATTGTAATATTTGAAACTTTGGATATTTCTTAAAACACAAAAGAAACTTTGCAATGCCTTTATTATAAAATCAAATTTCATTTCAATTTTTTTTAAATAAACATTGTTTTCATCCATTGCCATCTTGACTAACTATTTGGTGACTTAGCACAAGGAGTCTACATTTTCTTTCCTACACTTTTTAAACACATGTAATATTTTTGAATGAAGAAACTATCATGGTTTTCCTTTAGAATCTTTTAAAAAATCCTTCTATAATGCAAATCATTCACTCCACAAGGAATCAAAGTCACATCTTTATCCTATCATATACCATATCAAAAAACCTTTTTTAGCCTTCTTGAAATCATGAGAGTTTGTTTTCCTTGATTTTTATTTATTTATTACTTGAGGTTGTAATAAAAAAATCTATAGTTTTGACAATATACAATTGCAATTCATACTAAAATGAATTTACTAAAAGATAAAATGAATATTGGCAATTTTTCTACCTTCATATTATGCACAATTTTTTGAGAATGCCACATCCTTTGACTACCTCAAAATTTTGATATTCCAGAAAACGGACATCATTTTAGACAGCAATAGTAATGAATTTGGATCCTATATAGTGTAAAAATTGATAACAAAAGAACTCAAATTTTGTTGGTCAACTTCATGTAACTTAGGTGAAAAAATCCTTTTTCTTCATTTCAAACACTCCAGTCCTTCAACTTTTCTCATTAACATCCATGAAATTCTTATTATACATTTTTAATGGTTTAGATTAAGATCCCATGGTTGGAATTTAAAAAGTATTTTGTTCTTGTGGTTAATTTTGTTTGCTCTAAAGAGCAAAACAAGTATTTTAAGGTGAATTTTACCCAAAAAACAACTCCAAATGCTATGGGATCCAGTTTTAAAATGAAGTGTGAAAAAAACAAAAAAGATAAAGAAAAAGAAGAAGGAAAGTGAAAAAAGGAACATAGGGTTGAAAAAGAAAAATAAAAGAGTGAGAAACATAAATCTCTCTCTCTATATATATATAACTAGTATACTTATCCGTTGTCCCCAACAGACAATGTAAGCTTAGGTAAGTTAACTAAAATTGTAAAAGTAAAACAAAAGTAAATGCCACGTGTCGCCGCTTCCTACAGCGGGTATCACTAAGATACCACATGATATTCATATGCCTTATATTTTACTCTAGTGGATCCCCTGTTGTCTCCAACGGGCCAATGATAATTGCCAATAAAGTAAGCATATGCCCATTATTTAGATACCCAGATTTCCTATGTATATACAGTAAGAGTGGCCCGGATATTGCCACTTAGCGCATTTTGGAATGCCTAGGTATCGGTCCGATTATTGGCCTTGCTCTTTTTATAATGAAGTAGAGGAACTCTGGTTTCTCGGGAGAGGCCGATGTGAATAGAGTGTCTGTTTGTTCCACCACTAAATCGAATGTCCATTGGACAAAAGATTAGTAGCATCGGACTACTTCCTCCTTTCAAGGGTAGACACTAAAAAAGAGAAGGAGCTTATAGAGCACTGGGAGATTTGTAGTTTTAGTAGAAAATTGGGGGGGCAAGGTAGGGGGTTTTAATGTGTTGGAGGTGATGGATTCATTTGAAAGGTCTATTTTGAAATTATAGATTTAATACCGGGGATCATGTTGGTTGGGTAGAGGTTGGTTGTGTTCCAATCTATGTTTGTGGAAGAGGATGGACATGGCATGTTTGATAGCTATGGTGCTGATGTTTTGGAAGGAGTTTCTAATGGGGGTCGTTGGGATTTTAAATGTGTTTTCAATTGCTTTCATAAAGGAGATATGTGTTGAGGCTGGGGCCCCAGCCGTGATTACTATTAGAGGGTCTGCTTTCCAACCTCTCGCGGTAATTTTGTCGATAAGTGGTTGGTATTTGTTTATCTTTTGTGTGATTGTGTCGGGTGAGAATCTATCATTACAATATGTGAATTCTATGTATTGTATGGTAAGGTCTGAATTGCATTCTGTCAGTGGGGAGTTGTTGTATCGTAGACCCCAAACACATAGTATATCTGGTATAAATCAGGCGTTACATTGGCATCTTTGTGTGTCACATGTGCAATGTAGTAGCCAAGGTGGTATTGTGTTCTCAGGTGAGCTGTTGTTAAAGATACCCGCATTTAGTAGGGTAAAGCATCTTGATTTGCTAGATGATACTAGTAGTTGTCTAATTTTCAAAAGTGCTTTGTTATGTCTTTTGACAATGAGTGCATGAATATGTTGTTGCTAACATTTAAGTAATATGTGTAGCCATGTGTCTGGCTCTGTGGAATTGCAAATGGGGCATGTGAATGGAGGACTATCTTTTAATTTCGAGAAAGAGTTGTTTTTGAGCATTGCCTATATATTGGCCCGTCCAAAATACTCCACGCGGTGACGGTCAATGGTCCGGGAAGCTTCAAAATCCGGGTAAGCAATTTTTCTTCTTCAATTAGCAGCAAATGCCGCAGATGATGTAAACGGCATGGTTGATTCTCAACATATTTCATATGCCAGAAAAGCCATGATTAGATGCGGTTTATCATTAGGTTTAGATGGCACATGGACTATTGAGCAACTATTTCCCCACCTTCGGGAAGTTATTGCAAAATATCGTCCTTACTTTAAAGGACAACAAGTCCCAAATTTGCCTATGGCAAATTAATGTATGAGTTCTTTTTTATATGAATTTTCAATTCTACTTTTATTTTCCTTTCATATTTTTTTTATCCCTATTTTATTAAATATATTGTATGTCTTCTAACTTATGATTTTAGTCTTTTTAATACAAATATTCCTTCATTTTTGCCACTTTGTTTAATTTACATCACCAAAATCTTTGAATGCCCATAACTTACTCAATTTTTTTTCAAATTAAACATATGAGATGTTTTTTTGACATCTGCAGAAAATGTAGATGTCAAAAAACATCTCATGATTGTAATTCCGATCCTTTTTGAGTGACTTATGCTCCTTGAATAGTGTTGTTTTTATTCACTGTGGCAAGCTTTTTCATACACTAATTGTGCACAAGTAAAAAAAAACACCCATTTTTACTGCCATTCACATATAGTGTAATGTTTCACATTAAGTGTAATGTTGTATCATTACACTAATTGTGATTCTTACATTTAGTGTAAGGGTTCGTATTTAGTGTAGACGACACTAAATGGGATGTTTAGTGTAGCTTCATCCGACAGATGAACACTAGATTGGATGAAAGTCATATGGTTGTCCAGGGGGCAACGGTTCGTAGCACCTGAGTAACTAAGTGGCAGTAATTTTTTGAAGGATGAGAAGGAGATGGAGCCATCTCCAAACCTACGTTTAGAAAAAAGGAAGGAGGTAGGTAGTGGGCGGAAATGGGGGGAAAGTGTTTGTCTCCCCCCTTTCCAATTTTGTATGATAGGTGGGTGGCGCCCATGTATCCCATGTGTCCCTTGTGTCCACTAAATAAAGTTTTGTCTTTATTCTCTATTAGTTGAGGTGGCATGTGCATATATGGGAGATGCCACATTCTTCCAAAATTCTCCAAATAATTAATTATATACTGAAAATCCCAAATAAGGATAGAATTTTTTTATTTTAAAAAATAAACTCTAATTTAGCCATCACCACATTAAAAAATACCGCTAATGTGGGATCAGATCTATGCTTTAAAACTTGGATAGGAAATTGATAGGGGAGTTGTGATGGAACTGTCAGTATCCTATCCCTGATATCTTCATCCACGTACGGTTTAAAGCTTAGGGTTGCAGAATATCACATATTAGGGTTCTTTGTACACACACTACAACTTTAGGGTTCTAAATTGAGGCTATGCGGTTTACAATTGAGGGTTTTCATTATAATGCTCACTACCTTCATGTTAAATTTAAGGAAACGCAAAGTACTTTAATTACATTCAAAATATTTAAACCTACATTTTTATTAAAGATAAATTAATAATCTATATATAAAGTATTCCATTTTATTTTGAATACTGATTTTTCATTCAGAAGGTTTTTAAGTTTGAATAATAAAATCCATATTCTTATAATTAATTTATTTCACTTCATTTTTTGGAACACATTCTCATATACCAAAATAAGCATATAAGGTACTTTGTGTTTTTTTCTTTTTTTCTTTTCTCTTCTTTCCATTCACTTTGCTTTAAAATTTAAAATTGAACTATTTATACTCTTACACATTAGTGGGGTACCCATGTCCTCCGGACACAACATTTTTTTGTGTTGAGTCCCCATCTCCCCGTCTCCTAGCCCTTTACCTCCAATCCATCCTCCCCGTCCCCGTCCCCGTCCCCATACCTCTACCCGTCCTCGTCCTAAAACCTAACCATACGTAACAGTTTCAGATGACTGTTCTTCCGGGAATCGCGCAAACGACAGTCGGCAGTCTGACAATATCGCCGTCAATTTCAGACTTGATTCCTGCTCTCAAGTTCGGGAACCAACAAAGCGCCCCGGGAACCAGTAAACATGACCAGTTTTGAATTTGAGGTGCCGTTCTCCAGCAGCCAAATCGCACACGCAAAAATCGCTCATATTACGGAACAATACAAACACATTCGGGAACCTAAAGAACACAGGGAATGACTCGATGCAAACCCTAACTGCGAACATTTGATGCCCACGCCACAGAAAACGGTAGCGCTGGTCACCATTGATTGAACGTGTGGCAAAAGGCAATATCCTTACGCTAGAACTCCAGAAAATCTCGGAATTTCACGTCGCCGACACATGACCGAAGCCACACTACGAGCGCACTTATGCTTTACTGGTGCAGCAGAAAGTCAGCTCCACATGTGACGCGGAGACCAACTGAGAAGGCGGGAATCACAGAGACTCGAGCGGAAAGGTTAGCCGCCGCGTGGTTGGAGTTCCAGTGAACACGATATCCCCCGGCCCCCTATCAACGGAGGTCGCCAAGCGGTCGCAACCGCGCACTTCCGGTCTACTGATTTGGTAGTTTCATCCAACTTGCGGTTTTTCATCGGCGTGCTCATTTTTCATCCACGGGTCATCCATCGACGAATTTATCATCCTGTATTCTTTTATAGATACAAATATTTCGTTCAATCTTTTTTTTCTTTTTTATTTTTCTTTTTCTTTTTTATTCCATTCACTTTGCTTTAAAATTGAAATAGAACTATTTATACTCCTACACGTATTTCGTTCAATCTTTATTTTATTTTATTTTTTTCGTTTTCTTCTCCATTAACTTTGCTTTACAATTCAAATAAAATTATTTATACTCTTACACATAATTTGTTCAATCCTTTTATTTTTATTTTTTCTTTCCATTCACTTTGCTTTAAAATTTAAATATAACTATTTATACTCTTACACGTATTTTGTTCAATTTTTTTATTTTTTATTTTTCCTTTTCTTCTCCATTAACTTTGCTTTACATTTCAAATAAAAATATTCTTACTCTCTCAAAAAATTTATTTCATTTTTAATTTTTACCTCAAGAGGCTTCTCAAATATTATCATGCATGTTCAATATTCTTTAGCATTCATTTGGTTAAACTGCTGGAAATCGTTGTATCATTCGAGTTTATTGGATGTATTAGAATAAAACATCATAGTTATAGGTTTTAAAATAATTCTAAACAATTTTTTAAGTAAAGAACTAAACTCGTTCAAATCCCTTCAATGCACTTAAGTGTTATTCAAAACTTCAAACAAATGCAACATTTTAATACTTAATTTGCTTACAACATCTCTATGGTGTTCTCCACCAAGGAATGAGTTCCCTAAAAAAGTGGATCTCAATTTTTGAATAACATCCCCAAGTTCTCTTCTACATCTTTCTTTTTGGGGGAGTGTGGTGCACCTCTATACCATTGTGAGAGTCCATTATTCTTTCAATCATTAATGCTTTCTTGAGGAGCACTCTAAGGTAATGTATGCTTACTCCAACTTTGCTTTGTTTATTGCTTTTGTAGCTTCATTCTCCACAAATAGATCAAATTTTCTGCGGGCCTATATGATAGGATATTGTCAGGTTTTAGGGTTCAACTTTGTATATTTTTTTGAATCTTTCCTTACTAGGAGTAGTACAAACTTCATGGTTTGAACTATGTTTCATGGTCTATTGTTCTCAACGGATTCATCGTCCTAAAATTTCAATAAGTGTAGATAGGATACTGTCTTCGCATTGTGAAAATCCATTTATGCCAGCTTCAGCCAATGGTCGTAGACTGCGACCATTATACTCGGATAGGGTACTGACAGAAGAATATGTAAAATTGTGCTCTTCCATGTCGTGCATATTTTCTGTCTTGGTGTTTCAGGATTTCAATATGGCACAATTATGGGCCATACAAGATCTTCCATAGTCCCCCTTCTCTCATTATGACTTGATTTGGAGAGATTTTGTGCGGAAAGGAAAAGACATTGTGAAGACTTGCAACCAAGTACGGATTCCTACATCACGGATTGAAGAATTCCTCATTGGAGAGCGCTTACTTCAAGATGGGATTGAGTGGGACAAGAAGAAGAATGAACGTGGCATTGTTGATGGCCATCCAAAGCCAAAGTTGGATATGCATAAGGGGCATAGATAGTAAGACTTACTCTCCATCTTCATTTTAATTATTGTATTTTCTTTGCAACTATCTTCTCTGCCATGGATTAAGTGTTATGTGTTCATGATTAAGTAATGCTTCTAGTTGAGGTCATCATCCATATCCCCTCTGTTGATGGAGTAGGGTATCATCACACACTATTACTTATATTATGGTGCCATATTTGCAGCTATAGGTGTTCCTATGGCCCCAAAGATCATCGTGACAACAAAGACATACGAGCCAATCACAAGCGTGGATGCTTGGCCAATATGCCATATTTAACTATTTATGGACTTTGCAAAGTCCAGAAATAAGAAAGAAGGATTTCAGTGTAGTAGAATTGTGGCACCCAATAGATTGAGAGGGATACAAATAAAAATAAACTTAGTCATTCAGCCGGATATCTCCGGATGATTTCAGTCAGACGATACGAATCGATTACAGTGATAGAACCTTGCTCAAGCATGTTATGGGATTATCGACAGAAATTGTACTGACTTGATTTTCTTCCCAGGGAGTACTTAGGGGAAGAATTTAGAGAAAATGAACTTAGAGCAGAAGGCATTGACATTTCATGGATGCCGTTAAAAGAGCCGGAGATATCCGGTCGAAAGCAGGGAAAACAGAAAACAGTTGGTCAGCTTTGAAAAACAAAATTGCTTTTTCGGAAGGGAGTCCGTTTACAAGACCATCACATACTTGATCAACTCTATGAGACAGCAATGACTAGTCTCAGTGAAACTCCTACATGAAAGAGCAAAACCTATCCTGGCACTACCTCTGAAGACTTCTAAAGATCTTTCCAGTGCGCCGGCGCGTACATGTCCGAATCAACATCAGACCCTGTGTCACAACCAGTTTGAAATGGGCTGCAGCCGCCCTCCGAAGAAGATTCCTCCTTGTCAACATACCAGAGGTCGTCCTTCTCCTCATCTTCAACCAAACGACCTCCGAAGACCGACTCATCTTCATCACAGTCGACCTCGTTCTCGTCCTTCGCTTCATAGTCGCTGCCGTCCTCCTCCTCTGGAACATACTTGCTCTGAGCGTCCTCCTCCAATTCGTCCCGAGCACGCCCAATAGAACCTATCGTCCCTGTGTACCCGACTTGAAAGCGTAGCAGTCGTCCCTTCTCTGAACCCTGAGCGTCGCTCACGATCCTTCGAGAAACTCTACGGTCTACCGAATCAGACTCTTCCCTCTCCCTCTTCCTACTTGCAAAAGCCATCTCCTCTCTCTCAACCCTGGCTATCGACTAAGAAAACTAACAAGTTGAAAGACAAAACATATGAATTGGTGCAGACCCGAATCCTTTCTTATACTATCCTCTCTACCAACCCATTAATTACAGGTCTCGAGCGTAGGTAAAGGATGAGTCATTGATAGAAGTCGCCATAACACCGAGATTGATAAAAATAAAGGTAGCTTCCACAGACATGAATGACCAACATGGGAGGCGACCCGTCAAGCGTGCTGTCGTAACGTGATGTGCGAAGTATAATCTCCGCCGCCAACCATTAGCATCACATCAATGATAAGAAGGTCCTCGTACAACCGATATGAAGTGTGTAATTGACCGCGTATTATCATTTTACTTATGGCATGTCAAAAATCTAAGAAGGAAACAGCCACGGGAATAACCGAAAGGTCTCTGATACATTGTTGAAACATCCATCGTAAATTGAAATGCATTATCGAAACCACAGAAGATCTCCGGATATGATTCAATACTAATCAGAACACCTAGGTAAGCTCATAATTTGGAAGCTCAAAATTGGAACCCCATTGACGAGAATGGGGGATGTGAATCTCCTATCCGGAGATCTCCGGCAAGATCTCACCGACTGAAACATGGCAATATACGAACATCTTTAGGTCCACAAAATATTACTTCCATAGCCGGAGATCTCCGGTAAGCTTTCAGAAAGACGTGAGGGTCCAAAAATATACCGCTGGTAAAATTGAGTCAACAGTAACTCTGTCACTCCTCAATGTACCCAAATTTCATTGAATGGAAGAGCACAATTTCGGTCCTCTTCACGATGACTGACAAGAGTTGAAAGAAAGGATGCTGAATTTGGGCCCAGATATATAAAAGCGCCCACAGCCGGAGATCTCCGGTGCTCTTCGGTGTGAATGAGCAACTCTTCGAGATTTTAAACGAAGAGAATTTCACAGAACTGAATTATAGGTAGAGGGACTGATAAACGTATCAGGGATCAGCGGCATTCGCTTTCTCTAAGTTCACAAGCGCTGCTTCTTTCATTTTTCGTGGAATGGACCTCGTAAGTTGGTTAACTTTGCTTGACCAGGTCGCAAACAACACAGAACTCACATGACACCAAACAGGCTTCTCTTGGTCCGCAACCCAAGTGGCTTCCCAACAGTCCTGGTACTTCCTCTTCAGATTCTTCTACTTGTTATCAGGCTCCCAATACTTAACAAGGAATTTCCCGTAGTTGACATTACCATCTTCCCTGACGACCTCCGAAACTGCTCTTCCCTGCCAGACAGGATAGATGTCAGGATCACTAGGTCTTACTAAAACCTAGGAGCCATGACGAATGTCACGCCAAGGATTAAATGTGGACTTGGGGGCTTCATTAGCGGGTCCGCAGTAAGGCTCAAGAACCTCATCCTCGGGAGTGACATCCTCTGGTTCTGGAAGCAGTCCTAGAAGATTTTCACCTCCCTCATGAGGGCCTCTCCAATCATGGGCAGGCCAGAATCCCTCTTCGAGTTCGGAAGGCGTCTGGGGAAGTGGCTTGTCAAGCTCGTCAATGACATCCTTCCAGTACTGCAGGTATGGGCGAATGGAGTCCGCGTACCCTGCGCACTTAGTCATTCCGGACGCCCAGTAGTCAATGTACTTCCGAAGACCCGTCTTTATAAAGTTTTTGTTCTCCGTCGCTTTCCTGGCCTTGTCTCTGGCAACATCTTGGTTTCCAATAGGGCTCTGCTCCTCATTACCCCATATAGGCTTGAATGGAACGGGCTTGGGAGATCCTGTTGGAAGCATGGGACGTCCGAAGTCATCTACCTTCCAAAGTTTTATCGGCTCTCTGTTCATGGGTAACCACTCTGCGTCAACGGCAGATTTCTTGAACTTCATGACCGGAACACCGTCATTGTCAACGAAGAACTTGAAAAGATACATATCACTAAGTCCTACCAGACATCCCGCCCCGCTGCATAGATAGCCATCGACATACGATTTGAAGTCGGCGACCTCTTGGATAACTTCCGGCATGAAGGCTAGTTTCTGTGACTTCATGAATGCCTTCATCAAATCCGCTAGAATATATGTACTGATTTTCTTCAGTTCTTTTGAAAGATGACTAAAGTAAGCATCAATATCTTCATGCGTATGTCCAACTACCAAGAAGCCAACCTGTATCTCCTTGAAAACACCTCGAGCAGTTAGCAGTGATAAGAATGCCATCAAGTATTGGTTCTTGTTATCCTTCGCTGAGTTGTCAAGCTGTAGGAACAATTTCGGTGGCAATGGTTTCGGTCCCTTAAAAGCACTCGGCTCCACGGGCTCTAAAGCGTCCACGCACATGCTCTTTCCCCTCATAAGCGCCGCGAACATCGAGTTTGGAGGTGGGTGCTCGAAGAGCGCGCGCGTCTCATGTAAAGGTGCTCCCTCAAGCCGCCGAAAAAGTTTTGCCAGGGAGAAGATGGTGGCGTTCGAATCTCCAGGCCATAAAGTAGGAGCATAGTGAGCATACGCTCCGTCGACATGACCGTGAGCCACCATACCAATGACATTCATGGAAAGCTGTCCAAGACCAGATGTCGCCTTCGTAGTCCTCCACATGCGAGGAAGTGCAGTCTTCGCAGTGTCCATCTTGTCGTGAATGACACAAAGAAAGGTCAGCGGCTTCGCCTTCGACTCCTCTCTCCATGTCGCGTAGAGCTTCCGGCAAGATTGCTGGTGATTCAAGTGAGCCTGCCTGTTGCTATAGAATAGCTCGTAAGTGGGCGTTCCCTTTGGAGTCGTCAGTAAGAACTGATTGAATTCATCGCAAGTACTGCATTTTACGAAGGTGCTTCCAGATGGCTTAATAGCAACATTCCCGAAAAATTCCTTTCTAACCCTACTAACTGTGGACTGACTTACAGGAGGAAGACCATAGGAGTCGTTTGTCTGCAAGATGAAATAATTACCAAGTGAGAAGAGTATATCAGAAGAACAATCCAGCAGACAGGGCGAAGAATAGAGTATTGCAAAGAAAGGAAATTTCATTTCAACATTGACACAGCCGGAGATCTCCGGTTCACTAACTAGGACTTCGGTCGACTGAAGAAAGAGAGATCTAATCCATATCATTGTGCAGGGACAAGTAACTTACAGCATTGACGCTTGCTCGAATTTGCTTCCAGTTGTTTCCCGCAGGAAGATACTTGAGAGTGTCAATCCGACCATTCCCGACACTACGCATTTGGTGAGGCATCTGATCCGCGTTGTCATTAATAATCGACGTCATTGACCCCATTGCTTGAATAGTGGCAAGCCGTGGGCGCTTGATGCCCTTGTTACCGTGAGTTGCATTGATGATTCCTCTACTGAAATGTGCGATGTACGAGTGAAACGTGGACTTCCGAATTCCATGGATCGTGTACCATGCAACGGAGCAGACCTCCGTTCCTAATAGAGTGACGTACTTTCTCTTCTGGTCCCCATCAATTGAGTGAAACTGCCCGCCTACCGAGATCGCATACTCCTTTTGATCTTCAAAGGATTTGTCATAGAATTCTTCTCTTACAGAAAGAGTCTGGGATTGTTGAAAATATTGGCAGCATCGTCTGGGACAACACCTTTCCGAGCTGACTTTGCGAATTTCGTCATCCATAGTCCTCTTGGTGTACAAGGATTCTTTCTTGTTAAGGTCTTGCTGTCGGAAAATAAAGCGGTAAGCCTCCTTTGCACGACCCCCCAAATAAGCACCAGAATCACGTTGTAAAGGCAGGGATGCGAAATGATCTATTGTGCTTTTTAAAGACCTCCCGGAAGGAAAACAACATTCAAGAATGGGCCACGATTCATGACTCATAATTCTCTCCGTGTCCCCCACAAAAACGTCGAGGACAGTTACACCAATGTTATCTTCTCCCAAGCATCCACTTCGGAAGTGATCCCCTGCTAACGACGCCATGATTCTACCAGAGCATAGTACTAACAGATTCCCGTCCAATCGCTGCACTTCAAGTCCAACCCATCGCTCACGTGGAACGAAAGGGGAGTCGTCGGACCGGAGATCTCCGGTTGAAATCTTCACATCCGCCCTTCTCCACAGGACCGTCCGCCGAAGTGTTTGAACAAGTGAACAATATCCGCGTTGCAAGGGAATGAGTGGAAACTCTTCCGCCAAAGATGTTATGGCCGTTGGTCTGAGTAATACGAACTCACTGGAACCGACTGGTATGTCAACTCCAAGCCATTGACCAACTGGGTGAACCTCGACAATTGATGCTTCTCCAATTTCGCCTGAGCCTGGCCTCAAGAGGTTCACGGACAATCCTGACCACAAAACCTCCGACCTTCCAGTAGACTCTTCGGATGGATCATCTTCTTCCATAGAATTCGCTCGACCGAATTCAGGGCACTGAGCTGCGACCATGGCAAGATCGTCCGAGTCACTCTCCCACCAATCAGAGTCAGACAATCTTCCGGCCTCCGTCGGTCGATGTTCGGCTGGTGGCCGATGGCCTTAGTACATGAATAAGTGGACGTGGATTAGAACTGAAAAACCATGGTCAAAATCGTAGGGTGTGTCTAGACGGAGATCTCTGGATGACTCGATATTGATCAGCAACGTCGATTCCTCGTGTAAGTGAGGATGTGAAGGGTGAAGCTAGAAGTTCTATTCGAATCTTACCGGAGATCTCTGGTTCATCCGAACCACGCTGCCGTGATATCTTTCAATGATCATCTCGCCTTTGAATAGCCGGAGATCCTCGGGAACCCTGGGCTCGTAAAATGGGACAGCTAGATGTTTTTGGGATAGTTGCCGTGGCCTGCAAGTGAGCATGGCAGAATCCAGAATGTCACGGCTAGAACAGCCGGAGATCTCCGGTTCGCATCAACGTCGTTATCGAAACATCGGCCGTACGGAATATTCGAGGATGTGGCAAAAAGATTCAGTCGCCAATCCCTGAGAACTGTTCGGATTCACACCCCGATCAGTCACGTCATCCTACTTCTCGAGTCGAAATATATTAGGCGCTCCGGATCTATCTCTTTATTAGGAGACGATTTAGTTACTGAATCACTACACGACAGCTTCCGGTCGACTTTGAGGGCGAAGAGAAACACAATCTACACCAATCCTATCAAACTGAATGCCGATTTGAAATTATACGAGGATACAATCCTAACACTCCTGGAATACCTACTGTCTAATTGTTTCCCTGCAGAATTCTAGCACGATGTCACGCACTCAAACACTCTCACTAACTGGCTCAGCTCCCACAGTATCCCAAACCTCTAGAGCAAAAAAGGATGAGAGCTGAGTTGAAGGATACTCTTATCAACCTCCTCACCACCTCCTGGTGGAAAAATTCAGGCGCTCAAATTTGAAACGAATCTTGGGCATGCATACTCTATCATAGTAACTGTTGTACACCATCATGATAGTGCGCATTCTTCGACGTGCCCACGACTGAGGCCACATTCCACTCATGATAAATGAAAGGCTCGTACTCGTGGGATGACCGTATTGTAAGGAAACCATCTAGTTCCCAGAGTGTTGCAAATTAGAAAACGGAAGATGAAGTATGCCCCATGGTGTGTCTTTGTGATTACAAGGGCCGTATCACGTCATGGACTAAGTATAATGTAATCGTAATATTCTTCTTGTACTCACCATTGTGAATGAAATTATACCCTACGCATGGATAACAGTCGGCCCACTGCTGCCCACTACACTAAAAGTTTCATTTAGTGTAATGGCACGAATAGTGTACTTACCTTTGTACTTTAATTGCAAACAACTTGACAAATAGTGTACTAATTGCAAACAAGTGTACATTCTAAATAGTTAATTCGATCAAAAATTACTTCATCAATGATAACTTTATCGGAGTACACTCCCTGGAAATTTTATTTTTTTAAGCTTATTTTTACAAGATATTACTTATTCACGTTTTACTTCTTAAAAAGTTAACTTTTACAAAATTTACTTTTCCAAATATCAATTTTTTCAAAACTTTACTTTACCATACATTTACTTTTACCAAACATTTACTTTTTCAAAACTTTACTTTACCATACAATTACTTTTACCAAACATTTACTTTTTCAAAACTTTACTTTACCATACAATTACTTTTTCCAAACATTTACTTTTTCAAAAATTTACTTTACCATACAATAACGTTTTCAAAACTTTACTTCTTCGAAACCTTACTTTTTCAAAACTTAGCTTTTTCAAAAATTTACTTTCTTCCAAGTTTACTTTGAAATAGTGAACTTTTGAAATAGTTCACGTTCGCAAAAGTTCACTTTTTCAAAAGAAAATTATTTCAAAAGTTCACTTTTTCAAACGTTTACTTTATCAAATCTTTACTTTTTCAAATGTTCACATTTGGGAAAGCTTATTTTTACAAAAGTTTACCTTTTCAAATGGTAAGTTGTCTTTTTTCCCCGAATTGATGTTTTTTCATAGTTCTTGTTTTTTTCAAAAATGTTGTTTTTTCCTAAATGTTTTTCCCTAATTGTTGTTTTCGCAAAAATGTTGTTTTTACCTATTTGTTGTTTTCCCAAATTGTTGTTTTTTCCTAATTATTATTTTTTCGCAATTGTTGTTTTTCCAATTTTTTGTTTATGAGTTTTATTTTTTCTCTTCTTCACCTTTGAGAACACATAATTCTCTTCTACTTTCAATACACTAAACGTGCACGAGTAAAATAGTTAATATTCCAATCAAGTTTACAAAAGTTCACAAATAGTGTAGTAGTTCACATTTAGTGTACTATTTTGTCACTACACTAATTGCGTAGTTGACAATTAGTGTATGGGTTCGTATTTAGTGTGCACTACACTAAATGAAACTTTTAGTGTAGTGTTGTTCAATTGACACTACAGGACACAAGTAGAACGTCGACATTCGTTTCCAATGTGAAATATCTCCAAAATTTCCTAGTTCGACAGAAGCTATTTGTCTACTTTTGAAGATACGTGCAGAAATATATAACTGAGCAGATGCTTTTACAAGTACAGCAACCTGGTCCTATGAAAACGGGTACAGCTTCCGTGGTAAGGCAGGATTGTTCATCACGGTTTTAGGATTTACGGGTCTAGGGTCTAGGGTCTACGGTCTAGGTTTAGGGTTTACGGTTTAAAATTTTGGGTTCACTATTTACAGTTTAGGGTTTAGGGTTTAGGGTTTCTACTTCACGCTTTGGGGTTGAAGGTTTAGGGTTCACGGTTTACGGTTCACCGTGGAAGGTTCTGGGTTCATGAAGGTCGAGGGCTTATATCACCTTTAAATCTATAAATTAAAAATTTATTGATACTATGAACTATAACCTTAAATTTATCAATAACTATAACTTTAAAAAAGCTGGATTCAATAGCGTGTAAGAATATTTAGTGATAATTGAACTTTAACTATTTAAGACTTTGATACATTATAATTTAGTTAGAGGGAGAATAAAGAAGAGAGGGAGGATAATGGATATAATTTTAGAGTAGACTAGCTGTTGGCGCTTGCTTTGCAATGCATTAGCCCAACCATTTTTATGTATTTTTAATATTTAAAAATACTAAAAAATGAAAGGTGGAATGATTCACTGTACAGTTGACACCACGGTTCAAGTAGCGTTTTTGTAGTTCACAGCATGGTTGACTACGCGATAGTTCACTTCGTGGTTTATGGCGCAAATTATGATTTTAGTACTATGGCTAGGAGTTGGGGCTTGCTTTGCAACGCATTAGTTCAACCATTAATGTAGTTTTAATATCACAAAATAATTAAGAAGAGAGGTAACAACAAAGTATATATCTCTTTGAAACCTATGCATGATTTAATAATGCAATAGAATAGAATAGAAAAAATAATTTTACTATTTCAATAGTACAATATTAATAACCAAGGATGGATATTGAGTAGGAGGGGTAATTAAAAGTAAAATAAATTAAAATCAAGGAAGAGGGAGAGTAAGGGAAGGACAGTAATTGAGAAGGAGAGTAAGAGAGTGAGAGGAAGGGAGGGATTTATTTTAAAGTAGTTTATATTTTTAGAATATGCCACTAGGGGAATTTAGGGAATAAAAAAAAAAGTCAAAATTAGAAAAGAGATGGAGAGGGAGAGTAAGGAAGTGAGGGAGAATAAGGGGTAGGGAGGGAGAATAAGGGATAGGGAGGGAGAGTAAGCGAGGCAGAGTGCGGGATTGTTTTTGAGAGTAGTTATTTAATTTTAGAATGTGAATTTATTGAAAGAAGGAAAATCCAAAAAAGTAAACTTCAAAAGGAAAATAGAGATGGAGATGGAGAAGGAGAGGAGAGTAAGAGTATAACAAATTAAAAACAAGTAGGAGGGAGAGTAAGCGAGGGAGAATAAGGCAGAGAGGGAGAGTAAGAGAGGGAGAGTAAGAGAGGGAGAGTAAGAGAGGGAGAGTAAGGGAGGGATTTATTTTAAAGTAGTTTATATTTTTAGAATATGGCACTAGGGGAATTTAGGGAATAAAAAAAAAAATCAAAATTAGAAAAGAGATGGAGAGGGAGAGTAAGGAAGTGAGGGAGAATAAGGGATAGGGAGGGAGAGTAAGCAAGGAAGAGTGCGGGATTTATTTTTAGAGTAGTAGGTTAATTTAAGAATGTGTAATTATTGAAATCACGGGGAGCCTAAAAACTACTAGAATCAAGATTAAAAATGAGATGGCGATGGAGAAGGAGGGGAGAGCAAAACATAAATAAGAAAAACAAGTGAGGGAAAGAAGGGAGGGAGTGTAACGGAGAGGGAGATTAAGCTTTTTCACTTATGACGTTTTAAATTCAAGTATGATGATTACTCTAATACCCGGTGAACCCGAGTATCTACTGTAGCCATATGTAATACCCAGGAATCCGGGTATCAATATGTCTTGTCACGCATGCTCACGACATTGACAATTCATGATTGTGAAATGTACACGTTGTATATGTACGTGATTAGAGCTGATTTTTAAGTTCACCCACTGTCATCATGAGCCGTCACAGCCCTTGAGCCGTCCAGCTTGTCCCTATCGGGTTAGGGGAACTCCAAGCATCAAACCTTTCTTGTTTTTTATGGGTGTTGTCTTTGTAATGTCGTAGGTAGTGAGCGGAAGTGGTGGGAGGGGTTTTTTTCGTGGTTTGCGTAGTAGGCGTCAACGCAGTAGGTTAGGGCGGTGTGCGCTGTGAGAGGCTGTTGGTGTACGAGGTGAGTGTTGATAAAAGTGAGGGACATTGAGCATATCGTCCAGAGGTTGTTTCTGGATATGGACTGAAGGTCAGAGAGCAGGACTGGAACAAAGATATTGAAATAGGTTTTTAAATTTAGCGAGCGCCTCGGTTCACGAGCGAAGCTGAAACGACGTTGCGGTTGAGGGTGGCGTCTTCACGAACGACCACGAGGAACGGGTGTGCCGAATCGGTCAGTGAAGAGGTATGTACTGTCTCACAGATTAAAATTCAGTGTCATCAAATATCGAAGTTTCCCAGGACTGCTTAGAATCGGCACTGGGGCAGGTGTAGGGTTCGGTAAGCGCCATTAGGGTTCAAAAGAGTCGAGTAATTCTGATGTTGTTAGACGTCGAAGCGGAATTGTAGGGCTTAGGGTATAGGGTTCTGGTATTCAGTGCATTCAGTATAAAAGGTCCGGAAATGAGCATGTTATGCATGTTATGCGTGTAAATGAGCATGTTATCCGTAAATGAGCAGTGTTGAAATTTATTTCGCGGAAATCTTGTCAATCAAATGTGGACCTGAAATTCTAGGGCATCTGAAAAATTGTAGAGTTTGTGAGGCTGAGTTGTTGAACGTTGATGTCATCCAGAGCTGTGAATTCGCTTCAATCCCGAGGAGTTCCTCAAGGAGGTTGGGAAATGGCGACTGGAGCTGGAACGTCGAGTGAGACATCATGGAAAGGAGACCGGTAAGTCGACAACATTGAACTGTTTTCACTGTGTCCGAGCGACTGTGTGTGGATTCTATATTTTATTGTGATTCAAGTTTTTTCATTTGATTCCTAGCGGGTGTATGACAACAAAGTACACTTAAATAATGAAGAGAAACCTCAGAGGATGAGTACTAGAATTCAAATATCTGTTAGGCTATAGTCGATTTTATTTTTGATGTCCCATGAACAGAAGTGTGTTTCGAATCATGAATTTGCGAGTGATGATGGTATTGTACGAACGTCAGAATGTGCTTGTCCATACTGAGTCCTTCAAGTCCGGTCCGATTTAGTGACAAGATTAATCCATGTGCTAACGTCACATTTGGCGTTCCATCGGAACATTTGCAGATTCAATTTCTTGTGTGTAAGGTCGGTTCTTGAAAGCATTGTGTGAGCATTTGATTCGTCTCAGTGTGTTTTGTAACTTGAAACATGAATTTTGAGTATGTAAAACTTCCAGTGTAGTATGTCAAACTTCTCTGTGAATGAATGTGAATATACGCGTGATGGTAAGTTGCGATTAGTGCAATGTTAATCCGTACTTGCATCAGCCGGAGATCTCCGGTTGCATCCCGAACGGAATACGGAGTTCCAATAATCAGCCGGAGATCTCCGGATAATGTCGAGGTATGATGAATCTTGATATATTTTCCCACGATTTCGTAAATCTCAAAAATATCCGGAGATCTCCGGACGTTACGAAGTAGTTTATATACGCGCGTAGGAAGATGTGAATATCGTGAAACTCGACCATCAGGTCATCATCCGGAGATCTCCGGTTCAGGACAGAAGTGGCTCCGATTGATACGTACCGAATCGTTCCTGGACGGATGCACACGACACCCGCAAATCAGCCGGAGATCTTCGGATACGTTCGCAATGGAATTAAACGAAAACAAACGCCATTGCTGCTCACAATCCGACATAGAGCTGTAGATCTCGGGACGTTTCAAGCATGTTTCGATACCCCCTCACGCCGACTACAGATCGTTCCTGACGAACCGGAGATCTCCGGCTGAGCTCATGCAAGATACTTCAAGCGATTTAAGATCAGTCAAGTGTCTGTAGATCTGATAATTGTGCGAAGACCTCCCCTTGCTTCGGCTGTAATATAATATTTTTGAAGCTCGATTTCTATCATCCATCCCTAGGAATGCAGCCGGTTTTGAGTGACGGACTCTCCATAGGTTACTGGTCAATTGCAGTGATTTCTAACTGCGTTTGTGCTCTTTCGAACTCATCTTGCAGGGATTCGTGGACAACCACACTTCCGACAGAAAGTCGTCCCGGGAAGCTCGGGGCGTTTGTAGAGTTCTAGCTCCCTGAGTTTGTCTACAGAGGAATTCACAATGTTGGCTACGTCTACAAATGCCGAGAGAGCATTACCCAGTGGGGAATGAAGCTCTTGAAAACCCCTGAAGAAGCCTGGGAATACGTCCCCCAACTTCGGATTGGGAAACGGGGACACCCCGACATTGGACTCGAGGTTCTACAGATGCAAGGTCTTGACGACGATGTCTGCCTCCTTGTCGTCCAGGAGAACGTGGACTCATCCACCGAGCCTCTCATATACGGCTTGATTCTGGAGACATCTAAGATTTCGGATGAGATGGCGGAGACATGTCAGAATGAGAACTTCTTATTCAGCCCTCCCACGAGTGATACATGGAGTCCGGCGTACGTTAATGAGCAGTGGAAGTGGATGGCAGAAGCACAAGAAAAGTCCCGAAAGCCCGTTCCAGACCCGACACCCATTCTGTCTCTGACACCAAAATCAACCCCGGGAAGAAAACGCAAGACAACCTTGAAAACTTCGACCCCAGGTTCCTCGTCGCGGGCAGAGAAGGGAAAGAAAGCGAAGGCCGATGAGCCTGGCCTGGCGATCGAAAAGTGCCTAAACTTCACATAGGCTGACCTCGCCAAAATGAAGAGGACTGAAGTTGAAGCAATTGGCAAGGTTCTCGACGACGCGTTCAAGAACATATACATACTCAAGAATAAGACTTTGACAGTAGAAGACCCTGTCACGAAGAAGAATGTCGTGAAGCTCGTTCATTTCAATAATCTACATAGGGCCCCCCCTGGAGGATTAGTGTACAGGGGCATCCAAAAAGAACGGCTCGAAGGAATCATCAACGCAGTTCGTGCGTCGTCGAAGGCCACGGCCCCAGAGATTCACATTCGAGTCTTGCCACTGAAGAATAAACCTGACGGAACTAAGGTGGAGTTCTTCGCGACCAAACCGACGAAGGAGGACTGCCTTAGGGACACGACACACTTTTATATTATTGGTGGTCAGCATACTGTGGAGGCGCACAAGATCTTGTCACACGAACTGCCATCAACGTGGACGCTCGAAGAAATATCGCACTTCTCTATCATCCCGGTTTGGATCAAACCAAACCCCAAAGACATGACCCTGCTACAACTCTCGCGCGCTCTGAACCAAGATCTGACGGGTCTGCGGAAGGAGCAGAGTTTTACCGAGCAGCTGCAAACGTGCAGAGTGAAGTGGTTTGAGTTCGGGAAACCCGCCCCCCAACTCTATGGTCGTCCACAATCTGACGAATTCTCGGTAAGCTTACATCCTCCACCTGAATATATTTCAATTTCATCAATGAGCTCATTCTTCAAGCAACAAATCCAATCTACCGGAGATCTCCGGCTGCTCACACACTGAGTTATATATTATTGCAGACGTTTCAACGGCAAGTGGTGCCGACGGTTTTCACTCACCTCGGCAAAACTGACCCAAAAGACGCGAAGGTCCCTCTTCTATTCGAGATGGATGACGCGGTGGTCCAGAAGTGGATCGTAATCGATAGGATGTTCGTCGTTGGACTCCTACCAGACTCGAACGGGAAGACTGGCGACCCAGCTAAGTTGAAACGGAAGCCTTTGGTGTAGAACGACTTCAAGCCACTCTATAAAATGCGCGTTGAAGACCTTCACTACCTCGCGGAGTTAGTGCTCGTGAAGAAGGTCTGTGTGAAGTCCTCCAAAGCGGCAAACCAAGGTACTATGAAAGGGCAGGCCGAGACACTCGAAAACGCGGCGAACAGGGAGAAGAGAATCCGGGCTATGAAGAATGAACTCATGTTAAATTACAAGTCTCACCCCCTTCCCTCAAAGGCTGCTGACTTCGTCTCTTACACGAAGGAGCAGTGGGACGCCTTTGCGGTAGAGTGGGATATTGGACGGGTTCAGCTCGAGTCCTGGGTGGACGCCGCTAATCACTCTACCAAGGGTAAAGCTTGGCTTGAGGGTCGACTGAAGGCGATCAACAAGGAGACCGACCCCACCCCGGACGTCCTTGTGTCCATCTGGAGTCAACACATCGTTGAGGATGCTGCCGAGGCCACACCCACGGATGACAAGTCCTTGTTCGACTCCAAATACACCTGTAGGGTTATGCCAGAGAGAGGGGGCGAGATCGCCAAAGTACTTATCATGCCGGACATTCAGGACTGGCGTAACGTCAATGACCCTCACTTTTACTTCTTTTTCTTCTATCGCGTAAAAGACGACGTATGCCGTGCACAGGTCCTGGATGCGTTGGACTTCAGAACCATTTTCGACCATCTGGAAGTGGACACGAAGGACGGGAGGACGAGGGTCAGATCACCGTCCGTCTTTATCACCGATGTCGCGGGATTCGTTGAATTGAAGAGGTACATCAGTCTTCGGCAGAGAGAGTCCAGGGGCAAGGTGAAATTGTGGGCGACGCATGTGGTCTACTACTTCCCCCACCCAGGTGATTGGTTTCCGACCCCAGTAATCGGGGTCGAGGAGGCAGTGTATTGTATATTCCTATATGAATACGACTCGAGCGAGACGCCTGCTCAGTCATTCAAGAGGCTCTACAAAGTCCACGCAGACAAAATGCAGGCCTTCTATTCACCTGCTCAACATCCAGAAACCATCCAGCGCTGGAAGCAAACCGGTGTCCCACAGCTGAGGATCTCGGTCCTTGATTTGCTGTTCACGGGGTTCATTAGAGAGGATATGGTGGTCGTCAATGTCCATGGTGGACCACATTTAACATACCTCGGATTGGTAAGCAGAACATCCTTCCCAAGCACTTCAACGTCATAGATTTCTGGTCCGTCTTCAGTTATATTTTATGGATGTTGCCTTATGCAGGCTTTATCTTGCAGACTCACGACGCCCGGGTCCTCGAGATTGTGAGCAGCGAAGATGCCAAACTCAAGGTAGAATCCTGCGCTGAAGAAATATTCAAGTACCACTTGAATCTCTTAGCCGACGTACCCGACGTACCCGACGCCGCTGCAGAGGAGTCAAAGGAGACTGCCATCACTGGGTCAACCCCAGGCGTTGGTGTTCTAACACGGGCAATGTCGAGGATGAACTACAGCGGCGAGGTATAACAGCTAATAAAACTTCATGACCCGGAGATCTCCGGCTGATCATATGTTTAGGATGCCCTGCATATATTAGGGCTCATATTTCTCATCGCCTTGCTCAGATATAGTTCACCCGGTAGACATGGACCACTTTGAACCGGAGATCTCCGGGTGTATTATACCGTTCTCATTTGAATTGCATCCTAATGTTCTTCCCACTGACTTCGTCAATGTGACGCAGACGCATGATGCCACGATGATTGAAGTTGATGTGCGGTATGAACCGAGTTCATCAGCGGCACCTAACATTGGACTCCAGTCCTTGGCCATTGCCGCGCGGATCGTCGGTGCGGGTACGCCATCCCACCCTATCTAGGTAGACGTTGATGAACCACCTCTTCCAATCAGGCAAGCCTCGTCTAGTTCGAGAAGCAACTCTACTCCGGCCGCTAGAGTCGGTACTTCTGAAAAAGAAACCAGTTGGCATTCCGGCATGCCACGTTCTCCTTTGCCTGGTCGGGACGATGACACGGCAATGTCCGATCGCCTGGACTTTGACGATTCTCAAAGAGCACCCGGAGATCTCCCGTTGGCCAACCTTTCGAGGACGCGTCCATTAGTGGAAGTTGTGTGCAAGAGTGCCGAAGACTTGACGTTGCGTGGCACCGATCAAACGATGGATGAGGCATCGGCGCAGCAAACATTGCGTGAATTACATGCTATGAGCCCTCTACGCAGCCCTCCGCGGAGCCACGGGCAGCTGGCTCAAAAAGAGAAGAGAAAAGCAATCGCGAAGAATCCTACGGCGAAAGCTCCTCCACCTCCACCTACAATTTGGACAAGGGCCTAAAAAGATAAGGTGAATAGTTATTTGTCCATCAAACCTTCTTCATTGTTCTAAGGACAGTTCACTGGATGCAGACCTTATTCTTACCACTTCGTTACGGGTATTCAGGGGTCCGCAGGATCAACACAGTCGAAGGATGTCGGTGACAGAAACCCCGCACAGACTGCTCAAGTTTCTGGTGTAGCTCAGACTTCTAGGGATACTCCACCTACTGTCCCAGGTGCCTAATATGTACATTCATACTTATGTGCCATCATCTATATTGTGCTCATTTTTCCATCCAACAATTCTGGATTGTGAGTGCAGAACACTTCTATATGTATAATTGAAATTTCACTTTGCTGAACAACTTCCTCATCTCAGTCTACGTACTCGTATTTTGGGTTCAGGTTGGACGAAGCCTACTACGATCGTCCGAGAGCCTCCAACCGAGGATTAGGTAACATCCAATCGGGTTTATCATGTCGTGTTTGACTTAAATGGAGTTCTTGTGCACAGGGGGGAATTCAAACAGGAACAACCGAGAGACATCAAAGTAAGGCCTGGTTCCACTGAACTCCTGAACTTCGTGGGAGAGAAGGCTACTATCTCATTCTGGAGCAGTGTGTTGGAAAAGAATATTGTGGATATTATCAAGGAGTTGCGCAAGAAAGGTGCTGCCATTCCGGAAGGCGTCACAATCCTGACGCAGGCCCATTGCACAAAAACATCATATACGCTCCCATCCCATCCATCGAAGCCAATTTTCCTTAAGGACCTGACAATTTACAACGCCAAGGCGTGGCCCAGGTCTCCCAAGGATGTCTTGCTTGTGGACGATACTCCACTAAAGAACGTCCTTAACGATACATTCAGCGCAGTTCATCCGCCATCATGGACTGGGAATTCGAAAGATACCTGGGTGTCCACCATTTTTCTTCCATGGCTCTCCGTACTGCTAGCGTCAAATGAGGATGTTCCCAACTTTGTTAGACGTCATCCATTGATGTTTGCCAGTGATCCAGTACACAAAAATTCCAAAGAGGTCCGGTCCGTGGTGAAGGGCATAATTTCGGCTCCTTAGAACAATGAATTATACTGGTTATTTTAAACTCTATGCTTTGTAAATGTTACGTCAAGGATGTCTGTGGGATTTCGACCATTCAATTTTGAAGATAAATGTTGTTCTCAGTAATGTTATTTGTTGAGGTCCTTCTTTTTATTTGTTATTGTTAGTGTCTCGCCCCCAAGCTTCACCTTTCAATATCTGTGATCACTTCTGAGTATTCTCCTGACCATTTCGACTGCCGAACGTTGATCTGGGAGGGTCACCCGGAGATCTCCGGTCGAATTCGTGTCACTTGAACTCCTCCTACCATATTTTCTCCTCATTCCAATGCTCTATTTCTAATTCGATGGTCTTGCCCTTTTATTTGCAGGTCATAATAATATCACTCCGCGGTCCTCTCTGCTCGGATGAGGTCCTTGACTCGGCCAAATCCCGCTCCACGCAGCTGCCTTCCTTTGATGACACGGCAGATGTTATTCGAATACTACTGCGGTATTTCAATGTCGGGATCTGGTCTCCTATGCGTCCAGATAGGCTCATGGAGGCGGCCCAATTGTTATTGCCCCCAAACATCTTATCAGATATTCTTTTTTGCTATGCCAGCAAACAGACTCGAAGGCCCACCTATGTTAGGTTTCTCCACATCTTCAAGAAGGCTTCATTTAATCCTCGAACAAGGCATTATTTGTGGCCCAAATGTGTTGTTGCATATCTAGATCCATTCAAGAATCCTAGAAAGGCTATAGTTCATTATCTAACTTATGGGAGACACCATACTGGACGGGTAGAGGGCATCTGTAAAGCACTTAAATTAGAATAGTTGAATCGATTTTCCATAGATTACGCGCGTCTCTTAGCAACGGCCACCCCTCATTTATTGTATGACACTTTTTTATAATGAAACAGTTTAGTATTGGGCTCTTATTCTCATTTCATCCGGAGATATCCGGTTGCATGTTCTATCAATTGCGAGTATTTTCTGTCCGTAGCTTTGTCCCAGTTTTCCCTACCATATTTTTCCTAACCACACATTTGTGATGTACAGTATGTATCAGTTTCTGTTCTCAGGACTCGGTTCTTCTTCTGAATTCCACCTTGATATTTACCCGGAGATATCCGGCTGCATGCTACGGACTCACGTATTGTCTAAATTCAAATTTGGTCGCTCTAGCCATTTCTTCCTTCATAAGTGTCATCGGTGATGCATTTAATGCTTGAATAGTACTCTAAACTCCTCGACTTTTATGCTTCATTATCTTTTATGAGGCACATCTCCGGATCTATCTTTTAGTCCTTAGTCCAGAATTCACCTCATAGTCCAGAAATAGTTAAATATGGCATCAATTTCAAAATTAAGCAAGAGTATATTGAAAAGGATGCTTCTACAATTTCTTACTACTGTATGGAGCATACAAGGTTGGATGGCTCGGTTGTGCATGGAGAAGGGGATAGGAGCTCTGACTCACGCGCATCAAGAGTGGTCCCTCGAATCTCTGAGGTAGCGAAGGTGTTCATTTGGAACCGCCTTGATGCTGGATTCACAACAAAGCAGATTTTTTATGAGCACTTGAGGGTTTGGCAAGAAAGGAAGTGCCATGGAGAATTAATGCGGAGAGATGACTACATGACAATGGATAACGTTCGAAATCTCGAGAAATGTCATGCAAAGGGAAAGTGGAAGTGGGCCAATAGTGAAACGGAGAGTGCTTCATCTTGGATAGAATCTAATTGCGAATCTGTCTTCATAAACCAATGGACAGGTGAAGTTCCAGGTATTCCAGAAGATCAACCTTTTATTTTGGAAATTCAAACCCCTCAACAACTTGAGGTAATGGTCCGTTTTGGTGATAAGAACGCAATTTCGTTGGATAAAACATTTGGGACATCTAGAGTCCGATATTACTTGTACACATTTCTTGTGTATGACAACCACCGTAGTGGTTTTCTGGCGGCTTGGGTTATTACCAATCGTGAGATAGAGTCTTGTATCACAATGTTCATGAAGACCGTGAAGGAGCAACTTCTACAATAATGTCCCACCTTTATACCAACATGCTTTGTGGTTGATGATAATGATGCCACTCATGACGCAATACAGTATCTACTCTACGTTCCTCTATCTATCCAATTTTAACCTTTGAGTCTTGATTTTGTTTTGTGAACACAAGATTTATAGTTTGTCTTTCACTAGTAATCTATGAGAATGTTATTGTACAGGACCGTGTGGAAAGAAGCAAATATCTAAATTTACTTATGTTTATGGCATGTTTTGAAGAATAGAAATCTCAGGGCCAACGAAAAGATGAGAACTCATGAAGATGCCCGACATTTGGCTTATGGAATGAAACAAATTATGTACAAGTCAAAAAATTTCCAAGAGAGTGAAGAACATTTTATAGGACGAGCTACCGAAGCGCTTGTTGACCTCTTTGACAAGGTTGGGGATGTCGGAAAGTTATTTGAAGACTACATATTGACGTATTATTGTCAATTTAGTATTTTTTTTTTAACTTCTCAATATGTGTTTGTTTGTCATACCAATCAAAGTTGAAGCAAAAATTTCGTCCATGATCTATACCTGTCAATACCCTATCCCACAAAACCGTACCTAAAACCCCAGAAATACAATCCAACACCGAAACAACAAAGTTAAATGCACACCCCCCACGCCCCGCAACAGCCCCCCGTGCCTCACAGACCTGCAATGGAATACAGTACCCAGTCAATAAATTTGTAGTGACCATTGCCCAGCCATGCACTTCTAAAGACTCACTCCACGTTAACATGAAGGAACTTTGTTCTAATCCCAAAGCCCTAACTAGTTATGACGCTAGATATTCCAAGTATGCAAGGGTTCGCAAATGAGTCGCATAATCCAAACACCATGAGTCGCGTAATCCAGAACGGGATTGCAGCTCATCATTCTCACAGCTTAGAGCAAGGTGTTGAACTAAACAAACATCTAGCACCGAAATCATAGAATCCTCGACTGAGAAAAGAGAGCGGTATAATAGCAAGTACATGCCACGTACAATCAACGACAATGATTACTCAACCTCGGCCACGACTATAGAATTCTACAGCAATACTGTAAACAACGATCGCCTCTTCTAAACCCAGAAACCCAACTTGCTAAAGGAAGGGTAAGGACTGCTCAACCAATACAACCGATGTCATCACACCCTACACCAACACATCACACCGGCACATCTCATCACACCCTACACCAGCACATCACACCAGCACATCTCATCACACCCTACACCAGCACATCACACCAGCACATCTCATCACACCCTACACCAGCACACGAGGAGATCCCATATGTGATCGACCTGTGAATCTTCCTACACCAAAACTACTCTCCGAATGGACCTAATGTGGAGCAGTGATTCAAAAACCGCCTCCCAAGGTGTAGTACTGTACACCATTTCACAAAACCCATCCCACAAATTGATCTAACGCGGACACACGCATGCCCAACAACCCTAAACCGCCAAAACCGACATTGGACACCAACCTGAAGGATTCAATCTTCTACGTCACCGTAACCCAGAAGCAACACCCGGCAACAACACCGAGCAGCACCACCGAGTAGCAACACCAAGCAGCAGCCAGAGGACGAACATAAGTGAATGAGCTAGTGAATGAAGAGGGGGTTTGGGTGGTCCCCCTGTCAATACCTTATCCATAGGTTCGGGATCCACTTGGTTCGGGATCTACGGGCCGATGGTGAGAGGGATCCTTCCTCATCCACTTCATCCCCTTGTTAGGTGCTGAAAATGCTTACGGTTGTCCAGGATCATCCAACTAGCGAATGAACACTGGTCAGGACGAAATCATCCACCTATCCAAGGTTCATCCGGCCAATCTAATGGATGAAACACTATCCAGGAAAAATTCATCCATATGTTTAGATTCATCCATTGGAGAGCTAAAAACTCATCTGGTGATCAAAAAGAAAATTACTACCCGGGACCTCTAATCCTAGTTCTCCACTTAACATTATTCCCCTTCTAAACCACATCAATCCTCCAATGTTCTGCTGGAGATATCTCCGGGTGCCCCAATACATGGTGTCACCGCCAAACAAGTGCCTCTATCCGCTATTCTATGAATGCTGCATGCAATCCCACCACCAGAAGGAGGACATACTCCTACTGAGACACCCACCGGACCTTTGCCCCTGGATGAAGGGCCAACTTGGAGAGTCGGATTGTCAGGCTGAACGCTACCCAAGGCAGGCTGGAGACTATCTTTAAGCCTGCACGGCACTCCACAAAAATGAGGTTGAACACTAGAACTCCCGAGCTCAGAAACTGGAGGTGACCGGGACGGCACCATCGGTGTATAATGGGCACGGAATGCATCCCATCCCTGTTGAGGATAGCCAGGCATTTCCCCACCATCCGAGGTCACCGCTGAAGGGGCTCCTACACTGGCACTAGTGGACATCTGGGTCAAGATAATGTCGGACTTCAGCTGCAACTCCAGGTCGCCAGCCAGGAAATCGAAGTCTGGATAGGCCGCTGAGAACCGATTCAAGTACCGACGATACCGTGCCACATCATCTGTATAGTGCTTCCAAGAATCCCACAACAACCGGTAAGAAGGGCTCATGTGGCTATACTGCATACCTGGGCGAGTCAGTGGAGTAAGGCCTCTTTGCCGATAGTCCTCCATCAAGAAATAGTGATCCAAGACCAACTGGTCATGAGCCTTCAGCCTAGCATTCACGAGCATCTCGATCTCTAGGCGCCGTAATCGGGAGGCAGAGTTGGCCGCCTCCACCTGTAAGGATTCCTCCAGCTCCTGTCTTGTCCGGGTCAACTCAATCTCTAAAGCTCCCACCTGCTCTTGGAGAGAACTATTCTGCTCCTGGAGCCGGATGTGCTCCAACCTGTGCACTGCCTGTGCTTGCTGGTCAGCATGAAGGCTGCAAAGCTGGGTTGCTGCTGTCAGGTTCTGCTCCAAACCAGAAATCAGGTCCTGCATACCCATCGTTACCGGGTCGGCAGCCTGAGGTGTTGACTCACCAGGTGATGGCAACATATGATGGCAGGAGTGCTAGTCATTGACAAGTTCAAACGTGAAAATTTCAATTCCAGGGGCCCAGGACAAGCTGTGGCACAGAATAGCAGTAAAGAGTTAAATGAAAAAGCCTTACAGATCTAGGACAGTACAAACACGTCTTGGAACAATATTGTAAAAGAATGGGGTTTACAATCATTATAAAGATCAAGCCCAGGTATGATTAAATACCTTCTTAATGCTGCTGATCTCAAACATCTGATCAAGAGGCAGACTCTTGATTCTTTTTGGTAACACACCTTCAAAGCTTGAGACCACTTTCCAGCCTTGAACCTATGAAGATATTATATAACAGTTTATAAATAACAAAGTAGCCAATAATCACACAGGGTAAAATGACTTCGCAAAGTACACACTAATAAGTAGTTCAAGTCCACAAGAAAAGATCCAACACGGCCTGATTTAATTCACTAAACCAAAGAGAATAAATGATATCATAACTACAGCAGACAGCACTAGTTCATGTGTTAGCATACCTCCCCAGTGTTTATGTGCTGCAAAAACAACTCTCGACATAGCTCTAGAGCAATTGCACGCGTCCCTTCCGAGGTCTGCACCCTTTGTTCTCCTAATCTAGCTAATTCCTGTTCAACAACTTGTGACTTTCCCTGGGGCCTGCTCACAGAAACCAACCAAAACTGTTGAACTAAACAACAAAATCCCAAAAATTGCATATAAATAACCTCAGAATTATAGAAATCTCTGGAGATCCGACTAGACCTCGTTCGTTGCAATGCCGCATAACGCATGCACCACCAACTTCGCAGCTAAATCCATAGCACGAACAACGTTCACATCTACTACCGTAGATTTTGAGTAGACCGTCATACCCAGGTAATAAATTCGGAAGTCTTTGCTTCAGTCGAGTTCGGATTTGGTGTGACAAAGTTTCAACCAGGGCGATCCGTCCTAGTTTAGCAGAAGGTGCTCCATTTAAAATTGATTTCAATAATTCCATTTCTGCCTTCCAAGCTGTATCTAAGGAGTCCTCGCCATTCGAGTGGGCAGCAGCTATCGAGACAGACTGGCCAATCAGTGCAACCCAAGGTATGTCCGCAGTGGATGGTGGGCCTTGTCCAGAAATAAGTGCATTTACAGCAGCTAAACTTCTAGGATCTGAAGCTGCTTGATCAACTTTGCTAATAACTCCTACAGTCCTTGTTCCTGCACCATAATAAGAATCACTTCTCGTAAATCCATATCGACAGTTTCATGACTGCAGAAAGACAGGAATTCTTCTGAGCATCACTAGGAATTCCAAACTAAAGCAAATTGTTTGGTTTGAAACCCAAAGTAAAATAGTTTGAGTCACTGACCATCTGAATCTAGTTTTTGAGCCAACTTCAAGGCTTTAGAAGCTGCAACATCCCGACATGAGGTCGCTGGAATCACAATCAGCAATATGGTATCATTGTTTGCAGCAAGGTCGTGAGCCTGCACAGTTGACAACAATTCAGATAAGCTCATAGACACAACTAGATTATAAATGAAATACAAGCAAGCAATGACGGTGTCAGGGCTCACAGGCGAGTCATCAATTGATCCGGCGATCCCAGGAAGGTCGATTAGCTTCAACGGCGGACCTGCGCAGGCGAAACAAGAAATCACGTGAGGCAAGTACAAGAAGCTCAAGTCCAACGTTCACCAAAGGACACAAAGATAAAAACATTCAGGCAACAAATGATTTGAGTAACTCAAAAATCAGTTTACTACACAGTTGCCATACTACACTGACTCGATTTACCATTATCTCCGGGGCTGACAGGACAATTCGAATTCAGCGGACAATTTCGATAATTCACGAACATAATTAGAAAATTAGACTAGGTGGGTTCAAGTTAATAAAATGCATGGCAAAGTTATTGTAACTGCAGATTACTCACTGGTGGCAGAGCGAAGAGTCAGACGAATTCCTTCATTCCTTCCTTTCGAGGACCTTGCGTTTTTCAGTCTCTTTTGCAATGAGTGACGTACGTCACCTATACAAAACCACAGTACATTTAATCAGATAAATAATGGTCAAGCAGCTAGACATCCAGCCCAACGACAAAGGCTGCTCTGTACTTGCTGCGGAAGACATCCGTTAACCACAACAGAATTACGAACTCTTGAAACAAGCTACTCACTTGCTGAGACATTTTGCGTTCTTCCTTCCAATACAACCGCCAAACCTCTGCTGCTACCCGACTTGTCACGCTCCATATCAAGGATAATGGGGGCTCGAGTGGCTCCATTTTCACCCATTGGCTGAGAAATACAAGACAACGAGAATGAAACAAACGACCTAAAATTGCTTTCCCAGTAAAATGCTGAACACTAAATTTAAAGCACGAGATGTACGCCCGAGAAAGCTGATTTCATATTTCTCTCCTAATAAACTAAAATGAAAATTGACTTACGTAATCATATGCGAGTACTAATCAAACACAGTTAAATCCACTTACCAAGACTGGGTGACCGATAAGACTGTTCAATACCGCCGACTTCCCAGCACTCTGAAATTTAACAAACAAGAGAAATCAAACGCTTAAAATAGCCATATTAGCGCACATATCCACAACAACTGTCACATAATAGAAAAAAACCTAGAGGAAGGTAAACAATTCCCAAAAATAGTCCACATTGAAGCATTAGTCACTTCAAAAGAGCTCGATTCCTTGTAGCTTCACAAACTGCTTCCAAAACTACCAGAACAACTCTTTCCTCGGGAAGGGCGTAGAAGATTTCCCTAGCTCTACTTATGCCATTCCTGACCACTAAATTTCTGCAGCGTTTGCATCATCCCAAATAGCAGAGCCAACTCAGTAACCTATTCCACAATGATTTTCTACTACAACTCAAGCACATTAATCCCTGTCGGTTTCGTCACTTCAAGGCGAGTCTACCAAAGGTGCAATTCAGAATCTCTGTGGCAGCTACACCTCACATCAACAGCACCGAGAAAAGATCCAGCCGAATCACCAGTATACGCTGGCTGTAACTGATCCTGAACCAAGCTGTAGGTTCATCAAGCTGCTCACACTGCCACGTTCACCCCACATTGAGGAGCACATTGCCTAACAGTAAATCCATAACGGTTCCAGAGGGCTTTGGCAGATCTCAGCATCCTGTGATGCACGACCTAGTCTTCGAATTCGAAAGAAAGTCCGAACAACGACCACTGCATGCAGTGCAGAGACTCCTCCAATTCTATGCGATCCTTGCCATGCATCCGAAAATATTTCTTGAATTCACTTAGATCACCCTCATGCACGCTACGGCGAAGGAGGATCGTCCTTGAGCTAAACTGCGCTCATTGAAGATCTACTCAAGAAAGCGAGAGACGACGGATCGACTACCACTACACGATTATGTGATCCTCACAATTCCAAATCAGCGGAGAAACCTGCATGCCTCCACACAATAAGCAAACGCAGCGAAAGATCTGATACGCCAGTGGCCCTAACATATCTAAACACCAGCTGAACTTAACCTAATTCAACAGAACCTCGTAACGAAAATCGACCGAAAGTAAGATCCACAAGAAACATACCACGCTTCCAAGCGCAACGACGCTTGGGGCAGACGCACTCGAAAACCGCTCAACGGCAGCTCTGTTGTCCCCCATGGCGCTCTCACCAGATCCAAATCACCAGATCACCGCCGCTCCACCTCCTCCTCTTCACCTCCACGCAACCAAACCCCACTACGACCAAATGCTCACTCTATCCCTAGATCTCAAACCCTCCCCTCTCCTCTCCTCCAGATCGCCCGATCTATCAATCGCGCAAACCCCTCCCCGTCCTCCCGATCATCGCCCTCCCCGCACTCCGGCACCTTCCCCGTCCGCGCCTCCCTACGACTCAGTCTGCACCACCTGACGCACCGTCAGACGGTCACAGCGAGAGTTTCCGCCCACTGCGAATGGCGAACACGAGAGCGAGAAACAGAAAGAGGAGTGCAACAGAGGTCACCTCCTCTCCCGGCCCCGGTCACGACGGCAGCAGCAGCGGGGAAGCAGGCACGGCCCCGAGTGCGCAACCCTCGCGACCAGCCAGCCTCGAAATCGAGGACTGGCTGGGAGAAGATCTGGCCGTCGATCTGGCTGGGAGATCGACGGCCATCGATGGCTGCCAAAAGAAGATCCTGTCCCTTGTCCGGTAGGCCAAATAGCCACCTGCGCCCGAAGGGCGCTTAGGGTTAATGAGTCAATTGTTTAATGGTCTCCTACCTTCATATGGGTTCACTCATTTCCTTGGAGAATATTGCGCATATTTTAGTGTTTGAATTCAACGGCGAGGATCATCTCAAATGAGATCGACGGGGATGATTGGCCACAGCCAGTCCTCGATTTCGAGGCTGGCTAGTGACGATGGTGTTCAACTGGTGCGAGGAGACGCGAGCCTGGGGTTTGAGTGGGGCCGCAGTGGCTATGGCTGTGGCGCGTCCCGGCTAAAGCCTTTCCCTGCAATCAGCTCCTCCGCGACAGCAACACACCGCGCCCTACGAGGCGGCTCAATTACGTCATTTGCCAAAACTTCTACCTCAAATGAACATTCTGCAGTAGTAAATCTTCAGAATATATAGAAAGAGGCGTTATGTCTCAATTACGTCACTAGTTCTGGCGTCTACCCAGAGCGCACAATATTTTCAACAAATCTTAATAATATGTAGAAAATGTTAGGTGAACGACTTTGTCGCCTTTTTGGGATTAGGGGGACCCAAATGTGTTACCACGAGGAGTATCTACCCTTCAGGTACAACTTAAGCGCCTGTATCTTCACTTTTTGTAGAACGTATGGTTTCCTCGAGTGAGGAGAGATGAGACTCAATTGAGCTACCAAGAGAGATCTCTGCCTTTTCTTTACATTTCGAAGATTCCCCTTGACGGTGTCGTGTTTGTGGTAAGTGTCGCGTTTGTACGAGTGACGGAAAGGAAACCTCACAGCAACAGTTACCTACATTTCACTTACAAAGTGAGTCTCTTAGATCTAGGCAGGTCTTAGATAGTGAAGGAGGCACACGGCTCTATGGGATTTTCTTTTTGTCTGAAGAAGTCGTTCAGTCTAGGATTTTTGTAGATTTGAGGTCTAGAAGTCCGAATGAAGCGTTGAGTGATATTTGCTGTGAGTGGGGGTGGCCCACAAGCGTTTATTGTGCCGGAAGAAAGGAGCCATTTCTGGCTGAAAATACCACATTACTAATATTTAGTGTTTGCAACAGAAGACGAAGAACTCCGGTCTCCGAAGGAGACCGGTGTGAATATAGTGTTTGTTCATTCTCTTTACTAAGCATATGGTCATGGGACATAGGCTAGTGTAATAGAACTACTTCCCCCTCTCGAGGGTAAACACTTTTCTACACTAAGTGCTTTCCTTCACTAATTGTCTTAGAGACAACTGACATGTCATCTCCCTCGAGGGCTTTGTGTAGTGTTTGCAAGAGAAGAAAAATATAGTGTTTGTTCATTCTCTTCACTAAGCATATGGCCACTGGACATAGGCTAGTGTAATAGAACTACTTCCCCTTCTCGAGGGTAAACACTTTTCTACACTAAGTGCTTCCCTACATTAATTGCCTTAAAGACAATCGACATGTCATTTCCCCCTAGGGCTTTGTGGGTCCCCATACAACGAGGCCTTGGGACCCCCCACCATAATTGGGTGGACTATGGTGGTAGGCACCACGCCGGCAATAGGACTTGCATTCACAACTACCTCACCAGTGTGCCATGATCCAAACCACTACACCAAGGTCGTGGTGTTGTGTTTGCAACACATACATTTTCAGGTGTTTCACAATGGATTCCACATTTTACATTTTACATACATTTTACATACAATATTAAAGGGTATCACATGTTGATGCCCTTTAGTATTAATTGTTTTCTAAGGTTTTTTTCTTTAACATTCATGCAATTTATACGACTCTGAAAGTTGAAGGGTATTTTTTTTTATGACTCCTATTCTTGTAGAAGAACATATGAATTTTCAAGGTCTCATATAGATGCATTAGTAGGATGTTGCTACCAAAGAAGAGAAAAGCACATCAGTGTATAATTCTCTTATTCTATTCATTTCATAGGGAGCTAAATCGTTTTAGCTCACTAAAGGACGGTGGCAATAGCCTTGTCAGGACGAGAGGCCCAAAGGTGGTCACTTTTGAAGTAATTTGCAATTTTGGTGGGCTGATATTTCATCTTTGTTTGATCCACGATCTTAGTTTAACCTCTTAAGGCCTTTAAGGCCTATGAGTGGTCTCTAGAGGGGGTAAAATTGCACTGTAGCAATGAATTGAGGAAATACGGACCAAAACAGTCTTTGCAACATATGTACAACACATTTTGGCGATTCCGATGAGATCATAGGCGCACAAATCGGCCCCAAGAATTGGTGGTGAAGCGAAGTGGGGTTGTGATGAAATGTACCCTCTTTGTAGATGATGTTTCACATTATCTATCACACTCATAGATTTTTCATGGGCCTCGTGAGCTCAAAGGCCTTTAGGGGTTGGTTCCAAGGGTCCGTACACTTCCAACAAATGTAGTGAGAATGTGTATCATAGTCTAATTGGCAAACTACAGTGATTTCCATGACAACTAGTTGCAATCAAATGTACCCATTGTACACGTTATGTTTTACATTATCTATTACACTTGTAGATTCTCCTAGGCATGGTCACCCTTGTAGGCCTTAAAGAATTATGACATGTCAATGATACACTAGCTAATGACATACTAGCAATAACATACTTTATGTTTTGATCTAGAGTTACAATTTCTTCTATTAATTGAATCGGAAGAAAAAACATTGGATTTGAAATTTTAGGTTTAATATGAAGTTTGTCATTGAGGTATTTAATTGAAAAACCACTTTGATGTGTGTAATTTGTTTAAGTGTGTAAGAAAAACTAGAGAATTTATAGTTGTGTAGTAGACAAAGATGTTAGGATCAACGCATGGAGGCGTTTGCGTAGGTGGTTTCCGGTTATAACCACCTAGTAAGGAGTTGTGGAGTTACCAAGAGGTCTAGATGTTAGCCCTAGTTAGTAATTAGTGTTTGAATTAGTTAGAACTAGGGTTAGGATTAGTAACGGTTAGGTCAACGGTGGTGTCTCTTGACACCTCATTTGGGACTTCAAGCCCAAATGACCTCCACATGTGGTTGAGGGAGACTCATCTTTTTCAAGTTGAGTCTCCCACGCGATGAGGCGAGGGTGTGTGCGTCTTGCACATCATTAGTTTCATCAATATCATGCTTTCACTCTTGAAGAGTCACGTGGACTCGGCTTATTGGGTTTGTAAGTGTTTTCCATTTATTTATTACTTCACAAAGATCATATCACAACAATGGGTGTAATCATGATATTATAACACACCTAATGGATTTTCTTCCTTGAGTGATACTTTTGTGGAATTGTTTAAGCATTTAGAGTTGAGAAGTGGTTAAGTGCATTGGACTCGAGGAGAAGGAGCAATGGCAGAGTTCCTTGAGGAGAACGAGGCAAGCTAATTTGTTTGTAAGTGTAGTAGGAAGAAGTTCATCATCCTGCACAGATAGATGAGGCCGGATTTGAAGAAGATTCCATGTTTCGGGACTTTTACGTAGAGTGTGGATGCGTGGTTTGACGCCTAGAGTTGAGACAAGATCAACGTCGCGAGCAAAGAGGATACTTGCACAGCGCTTGAAGTGCTACAACCTTATTCTACAGCACAACAAGAAAGAGATGTGATAGGGTCAAAAGAGATGAGGCGGTGAAGTGCATGCAAGAAGAAGAAGAGAGCGTGTGGTAGGGTCTAGCAAGCTGCCGCTCGTCGAAGAGTGTTCCTGAAGAATTCTCACCAATTCGTCAAGGAGGTCGCCATGTCTTTCATCGAGGCCCTACAGCCAGAGGCTCTAGACGTCATTGGCGAGAATGGCAAGCGGGAGATGGACGGAAGGCCTAGCTACGAGCTTGATTAATTCAAGTTCTGACTAGTAACCTTACGGATGTGTTTGCCTTATTGGGAGGTATGGATAAGAAACCACCATGACTTTAGGCAGGTGTTTAAGATTTCTCTATCACTACTCCTACACTTGTTGAAGTAGATGCCCATGTAGGTGACACGAGTGTTAGAGATACGGAGAGGTATCAACCCGGAATTAAAGTAGCGTGGAACACCACGATTGTACTTTTAAATAGATGTTGGGCAAGTCATCGAAGATGCTTTGTAGCATTCAATATTCCCACAAGTGGAAGAAGAGTCTTGAAGGGACCAAGATTTAGGACCACCTCTGGACACTTCCACCATTCAGTAGAAGGCACCTAAGGATGGTATTGTCTTATTGGAGTTATTTGGGAGGATTGGAAGTGGCTTAATTGAAGACCTTAAAGGGCATCACCGCATACACCAGACTCTGGGTTTGCTAATATTGTTGGATGTGGCTGCGGTGGGATCGCGAGCACATCGCCCGTAGTCATGGTGGACAAATATGGCACCTCAAGAGTTGCTACAATCCGCTGTGGATTGTATCAAACGGATAGATGTCAATGTGAGTGATATTTTGGATCCTCACAGGTCACCTCGGCGCGTTTACCATGACAACAAAGCACTTTTGGCAGTGGTAAACCATAAGGAAGAACCGTGTAGGGCATTGCCTACGTTGATTAGCTTTGCTAGATCGTATGGCTGTAAGGAGAAGAGCCCTGACCTTATTTGAAGTTCCTTGTCTCAAGAAATGGTAGAGCCAAATGCGGATGAGCGGGAGAGCGCCATAGACTTTCACACTCAGACCATCAATGCGCCTGGCATTTCGGAGCAACAACAACAATTTTTTTCTTGAGCTAGAAATGGATTTAAATTGCTTGACTTGGATTGTTTTGTTGCTGGTTGCCGAACATAAGTGGTTAGATTCTAGTTTGACCGGTTGCATGAGATTTTATTAGTTGTGGGCGCCCGGAGGGCAATCTATTTTTTTCAAGCTGACATGCAAGGTGGTTGAGGTGGGAGGGCCTTGGCACCTCATCAATGGAACATGTGGAATACTAGAAAATTTTTTGTGACGCTTAAGGCTGAGAATCCTTACCATGGAGTAGAAGATCGGAGCCAAAGTGGGGAATTGGCCAACCAAAGGAGGGATTTGAAGGAAGCTCTGGAGACGATGTTCATGGAAGAATACACAGCTCGCCAAATCGAGGAGATTGGCAATCTAAACCAATAGGAAGGGCTTGGAAGCATGCTTGGGATGAAGAAAGAAGAGCTTTGTGCATCCGGAATTCAATAACAATCTAGGAAAGAATACGCTGCTTCAAAGGGATTGAAGTAGGCGGTGACCAAAGATACTTGGAAAACGACAGTAGGGCTAATACTTGCGGATGGAGCAGTTGAGGTGCAGAAATATGAGTCCCTCAAGGAGGAGATGGATTGTTTTGCCTTTAGTCTAGAAGCCCTAGGAGTGTTGAAGGGGCAAGAAGTACGTATCAACTTGACGGGCAAAGTACTAATCTACTGCAAGTTGTACAAGTATAGCGACATTCAACGGAGGATGATACATGCTCGTTCAAAGGAGTTGGTGGCTGCAAGGCTAGTAGAGTTGGCTCCATTGGATTGTCAATACGCATTGGCAACGGTTATGCCATCCAAGAAAGATATCTACGATAATTGGAATGAGAAGAGGATGTGTAGGGATTATTGGAGGATTAATCTATTCATCAAGTCGGATCGTTGTGCCATGCCAATGCCGGAGGATAACTTTGAGGCTATTGGTCACGCCAAAGTGTTCAGTATGTTGGACTTGCGCTCTAGATACTACCAGATTGGGTTGAAAAAGGAAGACAAGGAGAAGACCGTGTTTTGGGGCATTGACAAAGATGGGAAGGACCGGTTGTTCCAATGGAAGTTCTTACCATATGGATTGAAGAATGCGTTTGCCAAATTCCAGAGGGTTATGGATTGAGTATTCTTAGGCTTCAACTTTGTGAGCTGCTACATTGACGATGTCGTTGTCTTTAGCAAGAATCGAAAGCAGCATATGCAATATTTAATGGAAGTGTTTGCTAAATAAAGGCTCCGTAGTTTGAAGTTGCACCATGATAAGTGCAAATTCTACTTTGACCGCATCGAGTACTTAAATCACATGATATATCCAAGTGAATTGGGTGTGGTAGCTAGAAAAATCGAAGAAGTGATGTCTATTCCTAGGCCAACAGATGTTAGTAGGCTACGTGCATTCTTAGGATTATGTAACTGCTATAGAAAGTTTGTGAAGACTTTTAGTGTTGTTGCAAAGCCATTGACCATGTTGACAATGAATGATCAACCTTGAATGAGGGGAAATGAGCAAGAGGCGGCCTTTCAAAAGTTGAAGAACTATTTGACATCAACGCCTATACGTCAAAGGCTGATAGGAGGATGGACATACCAGCTACATACGGACTAGAGCGCGTTGGAAATTGGCGCGGTGTCAACGCAAATGGATGACGACAAAATGAGTTTGTGATCGCGTACGCCAGCCGGTCTCACAACAATACAGAGGCTCAGTGTCGCTCATATGAAGGGGAATGTTCGGCCATGATATGGGCAATTGTTCATTTGGTGTTACCTTTAAGGTAACAAGTTTCTGTTAGTTGTAGATCATCAACCTTTAATGTTATTGATGGAATGTGACAAACTGACATAGAAACAAGCAGGATGGGCCTTGATGTTGATGGAATACGACTTCAAGGTTGTGCACAGAGCGAAATTGGTGAACATGGATGCCGACGGCCTAAGCCACAATCCGATTCCAAACCAAGGAGATGCTATGGACGCTAGGTGGCACAGTGAGGGTGAGACCGACCCGTTGCCAGGTTGGCATTGTTTGGCTTTTCTAAGTGTGTTGGCAATGCGTCCAACCGCAAGTAACGGTTAATGGCTAGCAATCGCAAGTGTGGCGTTTTACTCCTACATACTATGTGTATTTACCGCAAGCAACGCCCAACTGTACCTTGGATGTCATAGCATGACGGATAGTCTTGTGAGTTTGTGAGGTAAAAGATTCGGGTGTATTATTATTGGAGGGTTGTGATGGCAAATTGTGGAAGAATCACATGCGTAATTGCGCACCTTGTCAGTAGCCAAACATTGACGGGACGGTACACTTTGGACTTTGTAAAAATTTTGCTGGATTACGGTGTCGCTTGTGTGGTAGTGCTTAACGGGCAGCCGCAATGGTCATTTGTGGCTTGTGTTTAACGGGGTGGCATATGGAATGTTTCATTCCACTTCTTTTAGAAGAACCAGTGGGTCAATGGTTGTGTCCACAGTGTTTAACACATTGAGAATCTACGTAGACAAGGTCTATCCATTAAAAAGTATTGGAGGCGATTAACGATGGAACTCCCATTGCACCTAGCTTATCCTTTGTTTACACGGTCTGCTAGTGTCCTTTATGTAGATCGAATTGATTTCTCTGGACTTGAGAGGTTTTCATGATTAGTCGTCCCTCCAATTTACGTTAATTGTGTGGTTTGCCGGTGTGAAAGGGGCTTTAGCACGGGCAAAGGGGGCAAGTAAAGGGATATATATAGACCAATTATTTTATGTTGTAGTCTGGGTATTTATTTCTTTTCCCCTAGCCTAAGTTGCTTTGTGTTTAATAGTTTCTTGTGTAAAGTATTATTTTTGTTGTATACAAAGGCAACAATGATGATTTAGTCACCGTTGCTCCGGGTTTGTCTCTAATTGTGCGCTTTCACCTCTTGGCACGATGTTATCTTTGCACAATGTGTTTGTGCACGACAAAGATGTCATTGTTGTCGATGTACACCTTAGAGAGGTTTGCTTCTAAGTTCTTGTTGACTTTTTGAAATTTAACAAGTTCTTGATGTTCGTATGTGATATGCTTCATAATGTTTAGTATACAATGATGGTGTTTTTTTTTGACATAAATCTATACATGTAATAGAATTAGTTAACCATTCCACTTAGAACCATTTGAAGATTTGGCAACCATTCATCATCAACCATTACCTTGGCAGCCTTTCAACTAGGGCCATTTAAATTTATTAATGAATTTCAAAAAAAATATTAATTTTATATTTCCTATCATTTTCAAGGTTCAAATTACAAAATCTTTAGATTGAAAATTTCACGTAGAATTATTAAAATCCATCACTATTCTATTGTAACTGTAAAATGGATTTATAGTTCTATTTTTACAATGATATATAAATAAGTAACAAACATGCAATTTATTTGATTTTTGAAAAATAGTTAAAAATATGGTTTGATTTAAATTGTCTATGATTTGATGTTGAATTTGAAATAAGTTCAAATCTAATCTTAAGGACAAATTAACCCCGGGGGGAGTACTGCGCGTTTATTTAGTTTTACGTGCAATCAAATGAAGGGGTATTATAATTGCATGTGTCCAAAAACTTAGAAAAGGGTTCGAAGTAAATTAGGGTCATCATAATAGGGCGTTTGACCTTTATAAATAACAAAGGGTAGGTGAAAATACTAAAATTTAGGAAAATTTTAGTTCTAAAATAGGGTAGGTAGAATGCAAATGTAAATGCCATGTCTATAAAGGATTGGATCCAATGCTCCATCATGCCGTGCCATCATGACAAGTACTGGTGGATGAAAAGGAGTATAACGAATGGGACATCTTCATTTGGCAGCGCGCGAAAGTGGAGAACTATTGACGCAGGTCGAGGCTGCCTAGGGTTTGGCGCTCACTTTCTTTCGACGCAGCCCTCACCAATGCTCCCGCCAATGCTTCTGTGTCCGTTGAGTGTTTCCTGATATTTTGCGTGCATTGTTGATGCGAGACTGCCGTGGGTTTCTGAGAGTAGCGCGCGTATCCGATAGGCGTGGACTGGGAGTACGGAGAGACTGCGTATCCTGCTAATATTCTGGTGAATGTGTTTCGCCTCCTTGCTTGGTCGCTTTTTGCTCGTGTTTTCGCTCATGTTCTTGCTTGTATTTCTTGCTCGTGTTTCCTACGGTCGGTTTCCTGCTCCTGTTTCCTGCTCTTGTTTCCTGCGGTCGGTTTCCTGCTCCTGTTTCCTGCTCATGTTTCTTGCTCTCGTTTCCTGCTCTTGTTTCCTGCTCTCGTTTCCTACTCCTGTTTAGGGTTTAGGTTTCCTGCGGTCGGTTTCCTGCTCATGTTTCCTGCTCCTCTTTCTTGCTCCTATTTGCTGCTCCTGTTTTCTGCTCCTGTTTTCTGCTCCTGTTTCCTGCTCTTGTTTCCTGCTCCTGTTTCCAGCTCTTGTTTCTTGCTTCTCTTGTTTTCCTTGTTGCTTGGTTTAGGGTTTGATGCGCTGGATTCTCTGCAGGGTTTAGGGTCACTCTGCAGTTTTCATTTCTTGTGCTGCCTAGGTTTAGTGGAAAATGGGAGTGGCGCTGGATAGGATCACGCTGTGGACGTTGGAGGGGGATTTTGCAGATCCAGAATACTTTGGGAAAGTGGACATTGGAGGCGCGTCGACGTTGGGAGCATTGCGCGTTACGTTGGAGAGCAATGACGTTCTGGAATGGCCATTTGAGTTTTGAGACATGGAGGATAAGGGGCGTGTGAGGAAGAAATTGGAGCGCCTCAACGCGTTCTCCAAGGACGTGTACGTGATTCAGGCGAAGGAGGACCTGAATGAGGGCAACAAACGGAGGCGGCTTCGAGATGGATCTTTCACCGTCACCGCCGTGGAGATCCCCCTTCTCTCAGACAATAGCCTTGACGTTCAAGAGGACGTTGCGACTGCAGCCTCCTTGCCCGCTGGGTCATCGAGAGTGAGTGCAATCGCAGACTCCGCCGAGGTCACAGATACTCCACTAAAATCAACCCTCTTACCGTTGGACGTCATGGATCGATACTTGGAGAGGGCGAAGAAGTTACGAGCGGAGTTACAGAAGGTGGCCATGTCTGATCACGAGTGGTGGTTGAAGTCGTTTGATTTGAATGGCGCTGGAGTTGTGAAGCTTTGGTGTGGCGAGTGCAAAAAGGACTGCGGTGGTGGCAGCAAAGACCACACGAAAGCGCAGATTGATAACTTGTTCAATAACTTCAAGAGATCACACATCATGAGCATAGCCCATGTACGTAATTTTTGTGCTGCGAAGAATGTGAACTTCGATGACCACCCGCAATCTGAGGCTAAGAATGGGAGGTCACTGACTCTCACTCCACATGACCATAAGAGGATGATCGATGAAGGTGTTCAGATAGTGGAAGATGTGAACAGCAGCCTCCCTGATGATCACAAGAAATTCACCATATTGGGGAATTTGACAGCAGATGATACCAGATGTTACTGGTTTAAGGTTAAATGCCCGTATTGTAGGGAGATGATGGTCCTGTGCCTACCAAAGAAGACATTGGAGGTGAATCTTCGAAGTCACATTGCAGGTTCCAAACATCTGAAGGCAGTTCAGAATGCTGAACAGATTGCTAGCGAGCCAGCAAGGTCAGGTCGACCGGGGCGGCCATCTAGGTCAAGCACCACGAGCTTGCACTCCAATCAGGTTGACTTGCACAGTTGGTTTAGAACGGCTTCATCAAACACCACGGGAGGTACGAATCATCCCGTTGATAGAAATTGCCTTGCTACCCTCATGTGTTATGGATACCGTGGTCCAACTGTTGAGTATGGTGGGAATGTGTATGCTCTGAATGCCTTGGTGAATGATCCCCACTCAGGTGCTGATTGGTACCCCGAACCTCATCTCATTGCAGCCATAGAAATGCAGAATGAAGTAGTCCATGTGAGTGGGTCTTTCCGCCATAGACAGTGTAACCGGTTGTCAGTATCTCAACAGCCTTTCCCAGATCTGACTTGCCCCATGTGTGCCCAGATACCACGTCAAAATGATTTCAGAATGAGAGTCAGAAGAGAGGACCAGGCATCCGTAAAGAGGGGCCACAGAACCACAGCAGGAGGGATACGGTTAGGGTATTTGTCTGTGTTGGAAGTGTCAAAACATGCGAGGGAGTTGTCCAGAAAATATCAATTAGAGAAGCTGCATTATTGGCATGCTAAGACAAGGATTGTTCAATTAAAAGCCAAAAGACCAACCTTGCGTGAGAGTGCCATTAATGCATCATCAGACAATAATCTCATGAAGTTTTGTAACAACATAATTAGTGCACATAGAATAGGGGCATTTGGTGGGAAACCTGGATTATGGGATTTCATGAAAGACGTAGCTCAAAATCTCAATAGAAAGGATGAGGGGCATCGCTTCAGTGAAAACACAAAATGTTTTTCACAAGCGATGAAGATCTATGGAGGTCGGTGTCTAACTGATTTGTTTTCATTGAACTTTGTTGGTCCTAGTTATGACACTATTCGCAGGGAGTCTAGAAAAGGAGTTCAGTTCATTTCATGGGAACATGCTGAAATATTCCAGTCCATTGCTAGCATCTACACCGATGCTAAGGCTGCTGTTGGGATTACTGGCCCCGTCCCTGTTTTACTTGCCGAAGACGAAACAAAGGTGAGGGGTCGAGTTTCCTGGGATGCCAGGTGGGATACGCTGGTGGGATTCTGTGGCCCAAAAGAATGTCACACTTGCTCACCACACTATAAGCCTAGTGTTGGAGTTGGTGAGGAAGGATACAATAATATGGTCGATGCGTTTAGGACTAACAAGATTGGCGGTTTTGCAAGAGTAATTGTTGTCAACCCTATGCATGATGCACTCCCTCGTTTAGTTTTAGTTGCTTCATGCACTTGCGGTTGTTTTGATGCGAGTTGGGTTCGAAGTCAATGGAATAGGATTGATGAGTTGTGGAATACTCACTGTTATGCTGATGTGGGTCCTATTATAGGACATGCTAGTGATGGGGACTCTCGGAGAAGGCAGTTAATGCTGGCTGATTACAGAGGTTTAGGGGGGTCAAGGTTATCTGTGGATTGGGAGGGCTGGGTATTTTCTGCTAACCTGAACTTAGAGGGAGAAGCAACCGGCTTGCATGATCAGGACTACATACATAATGGTAAGAAATTGTTGAATCCCATTGATAGCAATGTCCGTACCTTGAGATTAGGAGGTGATTTTGCTCTTCACCAGCAGATTTGTCAGGTGTTTAACCGGTTTACAGTGGATGAGCACGGGTTGCTCCAAGAAGATTATGATAGAAAGGATCGTCAGAATTGGGCTAGCGCTCAGAGATTGTGTTCTCAGAAGGTGAGAGATTGTCTGAGGGCGCTCCGTCTGTCCACTGATTTGCACCGTGAACGGACTCTAGGGACTGAGATGTATTTAGAGATATGTGCTGACTACATCGATATCTTTTTGTCTCCACGTCACGACCTGCGCGCTCGGATTGTGAAGGCTGCTAAGGTTTTTTTTTTTTTTCAGAATCTGGAAATTATGGATGAAGCACGGCAACCACGGGGTATTAGGGAATACAGAACACTCTGATCCCAAACAAAACTTTGTTAGTCAACAGTGTTTTCTTGACATTCAGTTGTCATGTCATTTTGTTGTGCTCTTAATCTGCCACTTCCGTGACAAATATCCGCATCTTCCTGTGCCATTCCACTTAACTGGAAGTGATTCGTGCGAGATTTTTTTTTCCAAGGTAGGGGGCATGGTAGGTATGGAGAGGGCGTATGATTTTCAAGAATTAGTGAGCTGTGCCAACACCGTTAACCATCTGTCCCAGATTGAGTATGGAGGGAACGGGATCAAGTTTGGGAGGGCACACAACAAGATGAAGAACATTTGGGCAAAGTTGCACAAACTGCAAGAAGATGAGATGGTGCCAGATCTAGGTGACTATACGGCCGTGTCTAGCAATGAGTGTGTTGTGCAGGCATTGAAGGAGGGTTTGAGAGATGCACAAAGGATGATCAATTCCTTGAATATGGCCCCAAATCTACAAGCAACTGCGAAGCATATTAGGACCTGGTTTGATAAACCATGGGTAGTGGAGCTTGCAGACAAGTCGTCATTTGCTTGGGCAGCGTCGTCCAAGCCTGTACGTGGGGAAGATGGCGACATGGAGGTGCTGCGTGAGGATTAGCTGCTGAAGAGCAACAGAACCACCTGACGAACACCACGGCAGGAGAGCATGTGGAGGAGGAGCTGGTCGATGACGGAGTTCCAGCACTCTCAGTTGCGGAGAGTGAAACACGGCATTGCATATCAGAGATGTTGAGCAGCCACGAGGACCATGTTCAGGCAATACCTGTTCCTGCAAAAGTGGAAGCTTTCGTGGAATTCAGTGGTAACATAATATTCAAGTCAACTTTGGTGGGGCAACTTAACGGTAACCCATTTCTTTCCAAAGACAGGTTGACTTGTGTTAAGAACTCTTTGTATTTTAACAATAGCGATGATTATCTTGGTGCTGCTCGGTGTGCCAATACGTGTTTTGTGGGAATTGGATCCGACGTTGGTGCATATTTTGTACAACGCACTACAATTAGTAGGCCGTCCATAGTGACAGCAGCAAAGAGGAGAGGTGGGCGAGCTGGGAAGAGGGGTTACCCTGCTTCAACCATCCAAGGCATGGACGAGGGCACTTGGTGGGTTGGTCGCATATAGAAAATGCGAAAGCGAGTTGGCGGCACCTCGTGGGGGTCGTTGAAGCAGCCCGTGGACCTAGCAAACCGTGAGGTGAGTACAGGGAAGAAGTCTAACCCCGTTTCTAGTATTGAAGTTATCCTACATTACTACGCACGAGCACCTGGTTCATATAAGTTTAAGTACAATGTAACTGATTCTAAATGGATTAGCCTTGAGTCAATAATCACAAATGTTACTCTCACTTACAACTGTGGAAGTCAAGTGTATAGCCTGGACAGGGGTGATGCAGAAAACCTGAATGATTATGTGTCAAACAATAGGTCTGATCCGTAGAAGTTTCAGTATTTATTGAGGCCGATGCATGTATGATTTTGGTGGTGGTCAAAATGCTAAATCTGGTTGGAACCCTTGCCTAAATGGCCCAACAGAACTACTCCTAATCCCCCTTACCTAGTCTAAACCCTTGTGCTAAACCCCTTGCTTGTTTAAGGGATGGTTGACTGGTTGTGGTGCTAATTTCTTCTCCCGGTGCTAACCCCTTACTCCTTAACCTCTTACCTGCTTACCTGCTTGTTATTCCTTTACGTGATTATGAGATGGTTGTGGTGATAAAAAGCTTTGGCTTGGGAGGGCCTAAACCCTAAACCCTAATACCTACTTAAGGGATGGTTGTGCTTGGGAGGGCTGTTGCGCATAAAACCGCTTGTTTGTCGTAGAGATCGCACTCTCTCGCTCGTTGTTGCTCTCGCCTTGAATTGTTGTCGGTCTCGCTTGTTCCTGCGCTCGCTTCCCATTTGCTCTCGGTCTCGCTTGTTCCTGCTCTCGCTTGTCGATCATTTGCTCTCGCTTGTCAGTCGCTGTGGGTCTCGCTTCTCATTTCCTGTCGGTCTCGCTTGTTCCTGCGCTCGCTTCCCATTTCCTGTCGGTCTCGTTTCTTCCTGAGCTCGCTTCCCATATGCTCTCGCTCTCGTTTGTCCCTGCTCTCGCTTGTCATCAGCTGTCGGTCTTGCTTGTTCCTTAAACCGCAAGTCATCTGCTGTCGGTCTCGCTTGTTCCTGCGCTCGCTTTTCATTTGCTCTCGGTCTGCTCTTGCCTTCATCTGCTCTCGCTCGTGCTTGGCGGCCTATCGACATGGAGAACCCTGCAGGAGCGTGGGAATTGGCGCAGGTTTTTGGCGCGTGGGTGGCGGATCATTCCGCCATCCCTGAGGATGGTTGGGAGTGGGTGGGCCGAATGCACGAGGATCGTGCTGCTTTTTTGCAGGTTTTCTCGACAGTGGCGGCGCTGTCGAAGGGAACGAAGGAGCTGCTGGAGATGGCAGGTCCGATTCCAGCGGCTGCATTGCGACTGGCACTTCATGATTTTGCAGGCTTTCCTGGAGGTCCTTGCTGGAGCAGACGAAGGAATAACAAATTTGTTCTTGGACATATCGATGAGGCCGTCTCGCTCTTCCGCAAGTCCTGGACTTTCGAGCGCAGTTTTCCGTTGGAGTTTCATTCTAAACCCCTTGAAGAGTTGCATGTGAAGGATCTCGACCTCCTTCGTAGCATGCTTCGACGCAACTACTGCTTGGGGGCTACCCTACAACGAGGCCATGGATCCATGGGCGATCCTTGCATCTGGGTTACACCCGCAGCTCGATGAAGGTAAGTTTTCCTGATCCTTTTTGGCTTACAGTTTGCTTTTGCTTCGTTGTTTTTTTTTGTTTTGCATCCTTGGTTCACGCTGTTTTTCTTATGCTTGTTTTTCTGTGTTTTGCAGGTTCATGTTTAGCAGCAGTTTGCAGCAGTTTGCAGAAACTCAAAGGATTTTTTTGCACACACAAGTGTTTCCCATGCATGGATTTCAGTTTCTATACTTCGCTGCCTAGTACATGGCAGCAATTTTCAATATTTGTACTTTGTTTCACAGTGTTTATAAACACCTAAACCGCTTCACTTGTCACTGTTTTGCAAACACACACCCATGTATACTTCACTGCAAGCAATTTCATGTATGTGCACATGTCCCAACTTCAAGTGTATGTGTAACACTAATTTCGTAAATTTCGTAAGTTGTATTTTAAATGAAGATAGCCTACATTTAATTAGTGCAAAAAAAAATGTATAATGAAAGATAGGGTATATGAAATTAACCAAATTTTGAAATTTAGGTAAAGATAGGGCTATATTAATTCACAGAATTTACCTACATAGCCCCCCTTTAATGAGGGCTTGATCGCACGTGATGTCGCAATTTACCATTGAGTGCCCCCCCCGTGAAATAAACTTACTTATAAAATAGATAAATGATTATAAATTTATTATTTTATTTTTGGAAATATATATGTAATGAAATACTCATAATTACAATTTACTATATTAAATTAAAATAAAATAAATATTACAGTTCTATTTGATAAATACTTTAAAAATCAATCAGTGTGAACAAATATTTCCATACGATGTATTTGCAAAGATAAAAAAAAATTATGACATAGTTAAAGATTAAAATGTCATTTGATAAATGTTTAAAAAATCAATCAATTAAAAAGGATAATTCTAATATGAAATACATGCAAAAATAAAATATGAAACAAAATAATATGACATGGATAAAGATAAAGATATCTATTGACAAGCTTATTAAAAAATAAATCACTAAAAAAGAAAATATAAGCAAAACTTGAATATATAACAAAAAGTTATGACATGGAATTCTTTTCCAAAAAATAATATGTAAAAAATCTGGAAAGGATGATACTTGAAGGGCAATTTATGGACAAAATATTCACATCAAACATATATAGGCAATGAGTAAAATAATTTGAAGATTAAATTTTGGACTCAACAAATTTTTCTATACAAATTTCTTTACATTTTATTAAATCAGCATTTTAAATTGTTTAATATCTATCACATATTTTATAGAAGAAATATTATCGTTTCAAAACATCACTCTAACTTCCATAGTTGATACTATATATATACTAGAATTGATTTACATATGATTGTCTTTTTCTTCCCCTCAAAAAACCCACCCGTACACGTCAAAATGGCAAAAAAAACACTTGAACATTGGAATTGCCTTAGTCGTGAGCGTTGCGTTGACCTAACAAATAAGGAGAGGGCGCACGAGCGCCAAAATTATGATGTCCGTTGTCTTGCAGCATCATATTGAATATCAGGGAGTTTTGCACTTCTCTTCAAGCGTGTGAATTGATCAAGTTGCACACATTGAACAACAACAAGTGCAGCAAGAAACAACAACAAGACCGTGTGAGCAATTGAAGAGCGTTCGCGGTGAGTGATGAACTGAAAAGAAATACCTATAATTAGCATTTCTACAATTTCTAAAATTAGATGTTAAAAGTATATTTTCTAGTTTAGATGATCTAAGTTTGGAAAATATATGGACCCATTCCCATGGAACATTTTACTCATTTTTCCTTATGATGAATGTAAATGATTTTTGAATCATTGGAATTTCAATGATAAACTATAAAATTTGGAAAAACAGGGGTCCCATTACCGTGGAAAATGTCACAACTTCCTCATTTTTGCAGATGTAAATGATAACCCTTATTGTCTTTGGGTCACTCTGTTGGATGATAAATTGAGGCGAAGTTGTGAAAGTTGGAACAAATGAAACATGAGACATATACACAATGTCACATTCCTGAAGTGGCATAAACATTGAATCTATATTAGACTTATGATTAAAATGAAATATGCGAACATGATACGAGGCAAAGACAAAACACAACAATACTAGCCAATTGTATACAATCAATGCTATAGCAACGCCCCTACTTCTTATCTGCCTACAAAGTTTCAAGCAAACTTCCACAACAAAATTGCTCTAACTACGGATATGAGTTCCTTGAAGCTGAGTGTTGCGGCATGGATAAACAAGTTTTCTAGCTTATAGAGCTTGCACAAGACTCCATAGAGAAAGTTTAAATGCTTGCAATTTACCCAAGATCGGCCGAATTGGTTGACCTTCGCATGCATTGAAACAAAGTTTGGACATGTTCAAGCCGGAATTGATTTCAACTTAACAATGCTCCAAGGCATGGGTAGTAGAGGAATCAATCTCAAGATCTATAATGCACTCAATCCGGTGAAGTTTAACATTGGGCGCATCCAAATCGCAGCCTTCACTATAGGGGCGGACCCCATTGATGAAGTTGGGAGCAATTGGCTTGCCGGAATGACTTAAGCTTCACCACTTTGTGAACCGGAAGGTGAGATGCTTGTTAGCGTCCTATGGAATTAGATATGCAACGAGGCCAACACCATCAAAATTGATTGATTGGAAGTGTTGGTCAGAGACACTTCTTTCTTTTATGGAAGCTAGAAAACAACGCGCTTAGGGGCAATGATCTCCGACTGCTTGAGATTGGTGCATCTTAACATGCCAATTTTATGGTACGTTAGTCAGGCAAGTAAAAACCAACTTCTTGCAAGAGCCCAACACACAACGGTGAACATCATCGAGGTAGAAATAGAACCCATGTGTTAGATTCTACCAATGTGATAGTTCATCCACTTTCCGGTGTATGTGAGATACATAGTGGCCTTTCTTCTTTTGGATGATCTTTATTGTGCATTGCTTCCTTGAGGGGCCTTGAAGAACCCAACATGCTACATTGGAGCAATGTTTGGGTACTTGGGTGATATACCTATCGATAACATCACGGTTGGATTCCTTGATCTTGCAACACAAGAAAGTCGATTGTGCCCAACAATAATGTTGTCCATACGTTTTGGACTTGGAGAATTTACTGTGTCAGTAGTTAAATCGACATCCACATCTAGGTCCGCACCCTCACCAACCTCTCGAAGAACTTCACGAGTCCTCTAGGCCTTGGCCGACTTGGTCTTTACTTCGGGACGAAAAAAATTGATCCTCTTCGGGGGAAGGGAGAGTGAGTTGAACTTCAATCATGAGGGTACGTGGTTGATCTTTTGTCATGTGCATTACATTCCAATTAGATTGATAGGAGATGTAATTTATTGCAGATTCTTAAAGAAATTGTTACTTGAATACATGTTTATATAATTGAGGAAAAGAAGAAATAAGGAAATGTGGTTTCTCATTTCTTAAATAGTAAGCAATTGAGGAAGGCAAGGATGGAAAGACGCAAGGCTTAGAGGATGACTTAGGAGATGCTCCTTGTGCCCTATCGTTAGAGATTGATGAAAGTGAGAGTTTATCAACTATTGGAGAGGATGGTGCAATGCCATTGGTATACAAGGAAGGCAACATTAAGGACAAAGAACAAGAACATGGAGGGCTCAAATGTTTAAAAGTATGCATTAGGAGGCCGCCAACACCGACACCCCTTTAATAGTGCCTACAAAAAACTCCAAGGCACGTTCAAAAGGGGTGCCATTTGTGGCACCTCCTTGGTAGTGAATGATAAGTCCATTATATTTAAACCTCGCAATTGTGCTTGGGACGCACTTTCTAAAATGGCGTGGCACATTGAGAATTGAGCTTCGTAGAGTGCATTATGTGCAGATGAAGTATGTCAACACAAAACTTCATTCATGCATAACTTTCTCATCCGAGCTCCATTGTTAATGTGCCACACCATTTTATAAATCGTATCAAATTCTCAAGAGTGTGCTCTAGGAGGCCGCCGGCACCGGAACTCTTTCAGAAGTGCCTACAAGAAACTTCATCGCACCTGCCTCTGGATTGAAGGTTCTTCAAGTAACATCTTTCATTTGGTTGTCATTTCAATATCTAACAACTCGAAGTTGATATCCGCATGTACTCTCAGTGTTTTTGTTGCTTGCCAACCGAGATTGTTGGTGTCGGCATGGGGCTGCCGATGCCAAAATAGGGGCTGCCAGTGCCAGAATGGAGGCTTTCGGTGCCATTATGGGGTTTGTAATAAGTATACAAACTGTGAAAGCAAGGCCTATCGAGCCTCTAGTCTTCTGTAATCTAAATCTACAATTGATAGCAGAGGAAGTTCACATTTAGAGATGGAACCAACGTTCATCAAGTTTTGGATTCTTCGTACACGAATAGGGTATGAGAATTGGGTTATTGATCTCCTGAGGCAAGATATTATCGCCTTACAAATGCTCTAGAAACGTGCTCATATGCATCTCTCGATAAATATGCCATCCATTTGGAAGCATAGGCTATGTTGATCTTAGCTACAACCACGGTCCTTTGGTAGGCTTTGGATGGAGGAGTGACCCTAGTGGTTAACTGCTGACTTCTTTTGATTTTGTAAAGGGAGATATGGTTAGCCTAAGGATGCCATTGCTGCCACTAGTACAAATATTACTTATTAAAAGTGGCTTTTTATGCACTCAATTTTTGTTCAATTGTTTCTAAATTTTATTTTTTTAGGTTCAGGAGCTTCTGTTTATGCAAAACAAAGGCAAGAACGAAGTGATATTGGTTTTGAAGCCAATCCATTCATTTTTAGGCTCTTCTTTCTTCTCTTCAAAAATATGCAACGATTTTGACAACTCCACTCGGATCATATAATGTCTATGGTGAAGATGAGGTTCCAATTTGTCAAAGCGCAACCGTTTAAGTAAGTAAGTTCATTCTTTTTATGATTTTTCCATCTTTATACTAGAATCATTTTAATTTATCTTTACTTATATTACCTACTCTTTGACAAATTGATGGCCTCTGCCATGTCTCCTTTAAGGTCATTTACACTTCCGACATATGCCAAGACTATTGCAGGCCCCTTTGCTACAACATATTTTCCATGGATAATTCACAGGCGCCGTAGTTTCAACCCAAGCATCAATCAGTTTGTGTATGTGGTAGCAATAGAGGGCAGTAAAAATTCAACTTAGATTTTTTGTTGTAGTTGTTGTAATTTGTATGGCTTTGATTTTGTGAGTATTGTTCCTCTCTCTTATTTATATATTTTATTCTTCATTCATTGGCTTCATATACGGCATTGAGATTCTTTAGCCTAGATTTTGATTTATGGCAAAAATATATCCCATACATATGTTTTTATCGGTGATTGGTTGATAACATGAATTAAATTTTCCTTTAGTATTGGCAGTTTGTATTTATCTTGGTGTGTTTGACATAGTTCAATGTCTGGCATTGTAGGTCTAAGATAACCAAGTCATGTATGTAGAGCAAGAATAGACACAACTTGATAGGAACTACAATTATTCTAACAACCTAGGGGTGACAACCCTTTAAACACGCAATTAAGCAATTATGCACTTGGCCATTTAAAAGTGCACTTGAACACAACGGCGGCCATTGTGAACAAAAGTGGCAAAATTGAAAAAAAAAAAAAAATCAAAGAAAAAAAATGTTTTCCAAAGGAAAAAAAATTGAGCTTCTGCAACAATATTACGTACAATCATGGTTGTTCATATTGGAAGCGAATTTTTGGCATTTTCAACTAATTTGTGGTGGCCCCTCGTTAATACTAGATAAATGTGTATTTAATATAGTTTCACAATATTTCAAAGATAGATTTGAAGGATTGTAGTATACAAACAGGCGTAATCACAAAACAACATACTTTATGCAAGGGTTGGCAATTGATTAAACGATATTCTACGAAGTACATAATGCATACAATGGTGGAAACTAAATATAGATGCTTCTACAATTGGACTTAGCACCAATAGTAAACACAACTTTACTCTAAAGGATTAATGACATAATGTCTTACATCACCCTTAGAATATACTACTCTTATACATATACTATATATCAATTACCATACACAACTAGTATACTCTCAAAAAGGCAGACTATCTACTCCATAGAATTTAGGGCTGCTTGCAAACGGTCGTCATCGATAGCTTCGGTTTGCATTGCAATATATTGTAGTATGTGAGCCTTTGCCGATTGAAGAATGCGAATCCTACTTTCAACCTGCACTCCAAATACATTGCGCTTTCTCCACCCGCTGGCCCCTGACATGGTTCTTTCCGGTGTGTCTATCCATGAAAAAATGCATGCATCTTTTTCTACCCAACTATGGCTCTCCCCAGATGGCTCCCAGATTGAGTCCATGCAATTTGCATACCGCTGTGCAGAAGACCCATGTCCATCAATAACCCCCCTTTGAATGCTAGGTCAATACCAACAAACCTTTATCTTAAGTCTCCATCGGTTTTTTCCTTCCTCAATCACTTTTCCCACATAGAATGGTACACCGCCTTCTATTTCTGCTCGATCAACACTCAAGGCTTCAAATTGTCCACAACAGATATCAGATTGTGGATTAAATGGTGGAAATGGATCGTGATTACCTTTATACATTGCTCCTTCTTCGGCTCTTTCCTCAACATAGTTCCGCTCTGTTTGTTGTGCCCTATGCAGTGCTTGATTAGAGGGTCTTCTTCTACGAGGACCAAAGTATCCCCAAGCCTCGACATTTGGAAGCATCGCCACTACCTGCTCTACGACATCAATCTCGCGATTTTCTTCACTTGCACCATCCATTACATCCAAAGATGCACTCTCCGTAGGTCCGGTATTGGAGAACTCTGAAGGCCAAAACGGTGAGGAACGATGCTCATTGCTACGGTCTTTGTGTGGAAATTCAGCTAAATAGAGTTTCAATCTTTCAGCCTCTACTTTTGCCTCATGATTCTTGTCCTCATGCTGCAATCTTTGGATGCACCTTTGTTTATATACAATGAAGTCATCCAACGCCTTCAACTCCTGTTCGTCCGCTCCAAATACTTCCGCAAACGTTGGTCACTCATCCCTACTTGGCAACGACCTCAAAGTTTTCGTCCCTCCCTCCGATCCATATGGATCCTTGCAATAATGCTTGTGTTGTACTCGAATCTCATGAGTCCTTTCTCGATTGTCCATATAGAATCGCATGTGGTGCGGAAATGTTATGCCCACCAATGAATCTTGACCTGTCAGTAAGTGAGGAGTTATGAACAATTTCCAATCCCATACATTCTCTAACAGCCGGGCGCTAACAAATGCCTCCGTAGGAGATGTTCCTCGTTCTATAAGACTCATCATTTCCTTCAACGAATCCACGTCCGACCTCTTCAACGTATTTGATATACAATTGAAGCGTTGATCAATATCTTCATGTGTATGGCCCACTACAAGAAAAGATAGTTCCACCTCCTGGAAAAACCCCAATCCCACCAATGTAGCACATAGAGCAAACATATAAATTTTTTTGTTCTCGCGTGTGCAGTTGTCCCCCTGGATTCGCAATATTGGTGGCAAAAAGCCCCTCCTCCGCAGCACATCTCCTATCACATACAACAGTGTACTCACGACTTGGTTGCTATCGTGTTTGTGGTGAGTCCCAAACCACACGTCGCAATATAAACCAATACCATGTACAAGAGCACCACACAGATGGGTCTTCACAAATCGGTGGTCAATGTTCTTCACAGTCTGCCGCATCCTCGGTACTATGGTCGTATTCTGGTCCATGCCATCCACTATGATGTACATGTACAACTCAAGGCTAATATAACACGACCTCTTGAATATCCAATAATGTCTACGTTCTTCCATATGGTTGCGCAGATGCAACATAAATAATTCTTTTATCTTTATCCTTGCATCCACATTGGTGGTTCCCTCCATGGCACATTTAGACTCCCAACAATGATAACACTTTGAGAATCTTGAGAATGGAGGTACCTGAACGTGGGGATACTTGATGCGCCACATTCTCCGGAACGAACTCATAGAAATGGATTCTCCATTACAAATTCTCTTGACCTCCTCGTTCACGTAATTGAATACATCAAATTTGGCTGTATTCATAGGAAGGAGAATGAGAGGCACCACTTCGTTGTCACTCTTACGGCGAATACACCGATGAGGTTGAGGACAACCAGCTTCATCGACAAACGATTTAAAGCAAGCCTCTGCCGCAGACATTCTAGTGCTCTCTCTAATTGGATCTGAAAGGGTATTGCCGTGAATCGATGTCACTCTTCCAAATATTAGACAGTCCTTCTTCAATTGCTTAAAGCGCCTCTGTGAATATCCAACCCCAAGAGCGTAGCAAGCATTGCAAACTTCTTTCCCATCTAACTTTGTTACAAACTTGTCTCGACGAGTTCCTTCCGTCCTTGTATAAAAAGAAACCAGCATTTTTCTCATCCACGTACTTCGTACAGAAAAATCAGTAGCCCATGCATTATATAGCATGTCCAATAGATACCTTGCTCGAACGTCCCTCAAACAATTGCGTTTGCATCCTCCTTATACCATTGCAATTTGCACGCTTTTAAGCGATACCTTAGATGGTGCAGCTTCAGTCAATGATGGCTCTCTTGAATCTCTCCTTCTCCTATTTTGCATAGAATAGGGACGACGTGCTGGTCGAACATAAGCAAATCCATCTACATAGGGCAAATCATGGATATTTGAGGGAGTAGGCTGGGAAAACGGCGAATTTGCATCTACGGCGTTAGAAGCTTGACTACTGCATCGAGACTTCTCGGTGGATCCTGGTGTGTTGATGAACTCAGGAAAATCAAATTCTGGGGCCATCATTTGTGTAGGCGCTACGTGAGATCCAATGTCACCATGGACACTTGCAATATCAGGTTCTACAGCCACTATACGTAGGAAAGACCGATGCCAACGAATGATTAAGCCCACACACATGCCAAGGCGTTCTCCTACAATCTCTCCGGTCCAATGCAATGCATCATCTACCCTAGTGATACGCACCGCCACCTCGAATGGAAACAACTTGGATCCATTCAATTCCATGCCACTTTTGAATGCATGCTCCCTAGTTGCTAAGCCCACCACATTTCCTGCTTCAGAAAGCAGTTCTACTGCCCTTTGCAATTCAGATGTCATGGTCCCATAAGATCTCTGTTGAATTTGCCTTGCACGTGCTGCTCGTACTAATCGAGCCCCCGCAAAGATATTGGAATGCATATTATCCCCTTGGATGTGTGGCCATATTGAAGGAGTTTGAATCGTGCGGCTCTCCATTATCACTATTGAAAACATAGGAACATTATGGCTGCACATTAGTCAAAATACTTGTACTAAATGTTAACCTTCAAAGCACCATTCATATGATAAAAGATATGATTCTAAACACATATTTATTGTTCAAAATATAATGATGATATTGGACCTTTTGATGAAACAACTTTGAAATGAAAAAAATAAGAATTGGTAGAGCATAAACTCCTTGCACGGAGTCTTTAACCCTAAAGGTACAATGACAGTCTTACACCAAAAACACTTTAAAATTGATGGATTCTAGTGCAATGAACAAAATAGAAACAAAAACTTTTATTTCTAATTTTGACCGTAGGATCTCAATTCAGATTATTGGGTTACACATAAACAGAATTTCATAAACTTTGACCGCATGGATTGAAAGATTATAGTGTTTGAAGTCAAGCCCATGGTTCATATTCTTCCCTGCGTGCAGTGGACCAGCAGACTTTGATTTCACTTAGTGTCAAATTTTTGCACTACACAAGGTCTAAATCCATAACCATCTTGTTAAGCATGATGTTAGTTTCTTGTACACCAATTTTTAGAGGTAGAGAACGGGTGTAGCATATTCAAAACAACTATGCAAATAGTGAAAGTTCGGATTTGTTCATTCACACTGTAATTTTTTGTGAACTTAATATGTTTAAGAAGGTTTAATCCAAATGGTCAATAAGAAGGTTTACACCACATATTGTTGTGAAAGAAAAAAAGAAAAAGAAAAAAAAAGATATCTAGGTTTTATTTGGAAAACAAGAAGTTTTTTTGGTACCTTGCCCAACACTGACTGACAATGTCTGAAAATGTTTGACCTGGGTTGATAAGCTACTTTTCACTAAAGAGACGAACTTATTTTGACACCATGAAAGAACATAATATTACTTGCAAGTACTGAAAATCTCACATTCAAGAGAGTGTCGTAGCAAAAGGTTTTGGACGTGCCCGACTTGCCCGACTTGCCCGCTCTCCCCATTTGAAATTCAAAACCCTAAAACTTTTTGATAAAATGTCCAATTTAGGTCAAAATTGTTTTTCCACTAAGGTCTTGCTAATGCCTTCCTATGGTAAAATTTTCAAAGAGGAATGTTGGAAATTGACACCATAGGAACCTGACCGAACTTTCAAAAAGCCCATTTTTGACACTTGATCCTTCATGGGTTAAATATGCTACTCCTCTTCTGCATCCCTTAACATCGGTGCAAAATGGAACTTGAGGCACTCTTGACATGATGATAATGAATCTAGATCATGTGTGATGCAATCTTTTGAATCCAAGTGAACTGAAACGTAGGGAATCCACTGAACCTAGGGAAGAAAATGAACCATGTTGTCTACTTGCTATTACTGATACCATTGGAACTTGTCACAATTGCTAATAAAAAAAAGGGTTTTTACATGCACGTAAAGGTTATTCTACAAACAACATAACATAAAAGATCAATCAAGAATCAATCTTAAACTTGTATAACAATAAATGTTTACCTCAAGATACGTTGCAGGTGTTAGCGGTACACGCACTGATGCTTGATGGCGTTCAACATTAACCCCTAAAGGCCCTTGAGACCCGATTCGGGTCGCAGCACTTCTGGGCAGGCTATTCTAAGGTTTCAGAATTTTATTATTTTCTGAAATTTTTACTCCATGTAGCTCTCAATGACAGCTTTTCAATGGCGCAAATTTCAAAGCATTTGGAGTTACGATGCAAAAGTTATGAATTTTAGAAGAATCTGCTCTAAATCCGGGCAGCCAATAACCAATGGAAATCTCCCATTTTCTGCCCAAGTTGCCCGTCATTCAATAGGGCAGAAAGTGACAAGACAAATTTTCAAAGGGTGGGCACTTGCAAAATGATGGGCCCAAATATTTTTTCATCCATACACATTAATGACGGTTTTCATCGAATAGAAAATTTTCATCTAAATAACCATTTCCATCTGAAGAGGTTGCTGATTTTTTTCATCCAAATGACAATTATCATCCAGAGCTTAGTTTTCATCCAAAATACATGTTTATCCATATAAAATATTTCATCCCATCTTCATTCTTCATCCAAACTTAATAAATTTTATCCAATATCTATGACGTGGCAGGGGGTCCATCCACTGGACCCCCTCTTACCAAAACTGCCCTTTGAAATAAAAGCAAAATATACAATTTACACTTCGAAAAATTCTAGAAATTTGAGATCTACTCAGATTGCATTGAAATTTTTTGTGGTTCTTTCCCTCATTGACTTCAACATATCTACCATTCGGATTTCCAATTGGACATTTTTAGATTACCCTTTAAGTAGTTTTAATTTTGGAGAATGTAAGGCGATTTCAGCACACCCCCTTTCATAAAATCAAGGATTTTTTTGCCTTTCTAAGCCCGTATGAGGCTCAAAATTTGTGAGCTTAAACCTAACTTCCATACCTAAAGAAATTGATGATCCTCTATAGATCAAATGTGTTTGCAAAGTATAGTTTTTGGGCCTCAAAACTTAGGTATACTCACGGGGCAGTGTCAAAAAAAACTTTTACAGTGACTTCAAACATTATAACCTCGCAATCTGTACGGTGGATTGTCCTCAAAATTGGTATAAACCTTTTTGAATAAGGTAATTACAAGATCTTACGGTTAAATATTCAATTTGATGTCTAAATTTAGAAATCAGTAGGTTTCTATCAGTAGGGGTATGTTTTTGGCAGTTTTGGCTCCAAAAACACCAAGGGCCTTTAGGGGTTAAATCACCATTCCGTCATTGTTGTTGGACATGTTTTTCAACTCTTCCCCCTTTACCTGCAACACATGCATAAAATTTATATGGTAAACTATGTAATAAAAACTCCCAAACATCTTTGTATTACATATAGCCCGAAATTTTAATATAATATGTAAAAAGTTTAACCATAAGGAGAAACAAAGCAAAAGGTCCAAAGTTCTAAAAGTCAAATTTTGACTAGTAAACTTGAGGCACAAGGTTCCAACATTAATATAAGGTTTCTTTGCAAACCCTAGTGGTCATTTCTCTTCCCACTTTCTAAGCTGAGCTCTCTTGCAATCATAATCTTGAAACCATGTGCATTTTTTTTCATTCACTAATTTTTGTCAGATTTTGTGTACTGTGTAGATTGGAGGAGGAAGTTCATACATTGAGGAGATTTTTGTGAATTTTGGTAAGCTTCTGAATTTATTTCAATTCTGAATACGAGAGATCTACAGGTTTAGATTCATGATGATTAAAGTTCAGTCATAGTTGCGATAGTGGAAGGTCAGCAGTACCAAAATTTGAGCTCAGACATGAGAACACCAGCTTGAGTATGTTCAAAAATGCAAATTCAACAATAGTTGATAGTTACAACAAGATAGCAATGAACAACTAGTGATCCAGCCTTCGTTCCACTGAAATAATGACACCAAAATCACACAGAACTCAAGTCAAGAGAGTAGCTCGTAGTATAGTATCAAATCCTTAGTATGGAACATCAACGCACTACTGAAAACCCTAGCCGCCACACCTAGAACCCTAAACCCTAGCCGCCTCAAGCAAACCCTAGCCGCCACTACCAAGCCCTAGCCACAGCCACAAACCCTAGCTACACAACCACGTCAGCACGTGTACGTGGAGTTCACATGGCGATTCATAGAGTGACCGAAGACTAGAGGTGTGCGCGCGCACACTCCCTACTATTGGTGCTCCACCATCAATCATGTCGAATAACATCGATTCGAAAACCGAAGATCAAAACAAAGCTTCCACCGCGATCAGATGTCGTGGTCAACCTCCCCATTTGTTGCGCGGCGTCGAAGGCGCGCTGCCTCAAAACCCAAAACAACACCATATTCATTATATTGGGAGATTTCCAGGACTTTGAAAGGTATGACTCGTTTTCCCAACAGAAATTGTTTGTGCACATTCAGCTCGACTCGAGCTGAATATGTACCCATATTGTACATATAGGACAAATTTCATTGTGTAAATTCACTAAACATTTGCATGTTTAGGTCGACTTAAGCTTCATGTAATATTTTGGGAGGCTCCCAATCTCCCAATATAATGAATATGGTGTTAAAACCCATCGTGGCGTTGCAGGCGCACTGCGCTGAGGCGCGACCCTCGGGCGCGCTGCGCTCAGGCGCGGCACAAATTTTTTCCCTCCTCTCCCTATTCGCCATCTCTCCTCTCCCCTCCCGCGCCCAATCCTCCTTCTCTCTCCCAAACCCTAGACACCCACAACTTATTTTCCTCCCCTCCATTCCTCTCCCTCACAACTCTTCTCCCCACCGTCCTCCCTCACAAGCCCCTTTCTCACAAGTTTACAAGCCTTACACAACTCTCTCACAAGCCTCCCCCTCCTCCAAACCCTCTTTTACACACTCACAGCCTCCCTACAACTACTGCCAGGGGTGTGCGCGCGCACACCCCTTGTAGGACTACCCAAAGTTCCTAAGGTTGATATCCTCCATTGATACCCTAATTCCAAAACCCTACTACGAAACCCTAGATGATACCCTAAGTTGATACCTCGGTTCTAAGCCGGGTATTGATACCTCGGTTCTAAGCCGGGTATTGATACCTACGAATTCATACCCTGGTGGTGATACCCTCGCTATTGATACCCAAAGTACCTTGGTCCATAAATGATGTTGAGAATATCTCAACCAAAAACTGTTAAAATTGCTTGTTTTAGTGCATTTAGCAAGAAAGACAAAATAAAGTTTTTTTTGAAGTTTCAACCGTAGGATCTCAATCCTTACTAATTAAATAATATACTCACAAAATTTCATAAAGTATTACCGCACGGATTGAAAGATTATAACGTTTGAAGTAGAGAAAGGGCTCATTTTCTTCCCTGCGTTTACTGGATCAGCTGACTTTGACTCCAATTAGTGTCAAACTTTTGCACTGTAAAGGGTGTCAATTAATTACTCTAATGTTAAGCATGATGTTAGTTTTCTATGTACCAATTTTGAGAGGTAGACAAGGAGTGTAGCATATTCAAAAAAAATTGTGCAATGAGTGGAGGTTCAATAATTCTCAATTAACGTTATATTTTTTTGTGAACTCGATATTGTTTTAAATGAGAATCCCAGTGGTCAATAAGAAGTTGTACATCACATAATGTTGTAGGAAAAATCAAAAGTGAATCATACGAAGATCTCAAAGATTTATGTGGAAGGTAGAAGTGTTTTTGGTACTTTGGCCAAAAATGTGTGACAATGTGTGAAAATAATTGACTTGGATTAATATGCTATTTCACCAAAGAACTAACAACATGCTTAACACAATGGTATTGGATTTAGATCTTCCGTACTGCAAAAGTTTTTAGAGGTAGACAAGGGGTGTAGCATGTTCAAAAAAATTGTGCAACAAGTGGTAATTCAAATTTTCTTGTTCCATACTAATAGTGACTATAATTTTGTAATGGTATACAGGTTTTTTGAGTGTTGCATTATGGCACCACCAAATATTGACAGAATCTAGGAGAGCCACGGATGGTGGATTGCGGAAGTGGATGAGTCGAACGCCTTCTTGTGGGTGACGGATTATCCCTTTGAGCTGAGGAAGCGTACATTGGCGTTGGGGAAGAGTTTTGGCAAAATCCAGGCAATCACTCTTCGACGTGATGATAAAGGTATACATTACTTGCGCAGTGGGTCCAGGTCAATCGGAATTGAAGACTTCTCTTTCAAAGAAGTTGCTTCTTGCACCTGTCCCTTTGAATCTTCTTCAAAATCCAGATCAAGTGAAATTCCTCAAATCATTGCAGACGTTTTGGTTGAACATCTCTCTTGTGGTATGAACTGCTAGACACAATAACGTCTTAGCCTGTTTAGCGTTATCACCGGAGATGGTGTTAAAGGCTAAGAAGATTATGGAGGAACATATTAGATATGAGGCATTTCGAGAGAGGGACCCATTACGTGCGACAACTCAAGCCCCACCAGCGGAACCAGAAGACACTGAAGTTTATCGAATTCTTGCTCAGCCGTTGCAATTGGATTGGCGACCACTGGAGGGGGGGAGGGGAAGTGAAGGCCAAGATCCCACCACAACTTCTGAGGTACAGACATTACCGAATCCTCCATTAACGAGTAGACGTCCTACGAAGAGGCCACGGCGTGTTGAGAGTGATGTAGCTTCTCGTTCAAGAGAATGCCCATCAAGTTTGGATCCAAGTGGGAGAAGGTTGATTGGAAGAAGTGTAAGATCCGGTGGCAGGGTTCCTAGGTCGGGGCTCAGGACGTCTGATGGTCATCGTAGGGCCCCTACATCTACACCGGGAGATTTAGCTGATTTGTCAACCATGGCGTCGGAGGAAGAAGCATTTCACAACCTATCAGACAATGTACCAGAGGATTTTGAAGACAATGCGGAGATACCACAGGATGTTCCAACTTCTATGTATTTAAAAACACCAGTGCCTACAACGAAGGAGATTGCAAAAGGATCAGTGTGGGGGAATTTTGTGTTTAAGGCACGCATAAACCGCATTGTCTCTGTGGGGAATCCGGAAACAAACCACCGGGTTTTATCACAGAAGAGGGTCAGAGAAGTATTTAACCGCTTAAAAGACCCTGCATCCGCGAGTCTAGTGAGTAGATTGGTACTTCGACCGATCAGATACATCGTGCATACTACCGCCGAAGATGGTGTCGTTGAGAAGGAGTTGTCATTTCCGTTGGTCGGAACCGCACGAGAGTTTGAACACATGTTCATTGCACACGGGAGTGCTTCTACAAAGGGTGCTATGGGATTCCAGTATTCTTGGCTTCAAGATCATATCATTTGGGAACCGGTGGATAGGCAACACATAGTAGCAGATTGTAAGTTTGCACAGCAGCAGTGGAGAGATGGTACTATGCCTTTAAATGAGTACCTCGACACGTTCGAGCGGCGGGAGGCCTCTTTTGTGGTGTATGATGATCGTCGCTTTTATATTGAGAAGTCTGCGCGGATCAACGTAGCGGAGTTCCAGAGACAGTCATATTTTACCATGGAGGAGGATTTGAGGAAGCTCCGTCAGATTTGGGATCTATACGGGAGGCCTGATAGCACAGTACGTGCGGACGATGCACGCAGGGCTGTTGCTTTGGTGAGTGCGAGAAGTGTAGTGCATAAGTTGCCCAAAGGAGATGGAGTTGTCGTGGTGAAGAGGTTGGCCAAAAACATGGAGGATCTGACCAATCATGCATGGAATCCGAGCAATGATTGCTTCGAAGCTATCATTCAAGTATGCAAGGACTACGAAGACGGCATTCTCTTTTACAGCATGAAGGAAGATGACAAGTGGAAGGACATGACGAGGAAGAAAGAGCTGGATCCAAATGTGGACGTACGACCAATAAAAAAGGAGATGACCCAAAATTGGTTGAGGCCGTTAGGTAGGGTTCCGAATGCATATTATCTTCGGTTGGCAAAGTCTGCTGCAGCGAAGCCGGTGAAGGAAGATGGAGTAAGACCTCGTCAAGCATATTACTTCGACGGTGTAAAAGACAAGAATCCACATCCTCGTACGATTGCTGGCGTGGTTGACCGATATCAGAGACGAGAAGGTGTGATGAATTCCATCCGTTGGTTGATGGTGGAGAACAAGGAAAGTACACCTGATTCCATGGAGGAGTTCTTTCGTATCCGTGTAGGGAAGTATTTTCCGAGGAGTAACGCACAACTTGATACCTTTGGGAAGCTTTTGAATGCTGCCACGAAAAAAGCTTGGACTGCTCCTGTGCGGGAGGACATGCTACTGCTAATTGAGAATGACAGATGGAAGTCAAGAGGCCAGGCCAGAGCGACACAGAGAATCTTCTTCCGGTTCGGTGTAGAAGAGGGTTATTCCGCACCGACCACATAGAGTTGGGAAAACCATGTTTGTGGGTGATTGATTGTCGACGTGGCGGTGGGAGGCATGGAGATGGTCATTGGAGAGACGCTCAGTTATTAGCAGCTTTTGCACAGCTGACATTATGGATGGCAAATATTGAACGATGGAACGTCATCTTCTTATTACCGGCGGCCGTGTATGCCAACGAAGAGTTTTAAACGAAGGTGAAGCTTTCAGAGGGATGTACTATGCGACGTGGATGTTGGGCATTTGATCCGAACTCGGTTAATCCCTATGCTCTCGATTTTACAGAGAATGGGCGTCTGGAGCAAGTAATACAACTAATTGGCGATGTTGTGATTTGTATGCAGCACCATGTAACACCATATTCGTTATATTGGGAGATTTAGCAACTCCCAAATTAACACATGTAGATCATAAGAGCTAAAGTGCACATCTAATTTCTACAATATGGAAGGATATGAGTTTCCATTAAATTGGGAGGTCATGTTTTCTACAAAAACCCCTAGTAAAATAAGTACTACGGATAGCATTGCATTACGAATCTAACTATAATATTGAAAAGAAGAACACATTAGTCGACACTTCTTTTATACCACATGTGTTCATTGAATATGAATAGCTAAATATTCACACTCGATCCTATTAACCCGGATTAACACCATGCTCCAATTTAGCTAAAAGTGAGCTAAATGACGGACAAATATCCACTTGTAAGAGAATTAGCTAAACACATTTTGATGAGCCTTTTTTTATTTAAAAGAATTTCAATTCTCCTTGTGGAATACACATTGGCTAAAAAAATATAACGAGTTTCAAATGATGGTGCTCAGAAGTGGGAAAAAAATTGCATACACACTACCTCTCTTCGAACTAAAGTGTCCCCATCACTTAGAGGTGCAATGAACTCAAAAAGGCAATTCCACACACTTTAGCTCCACTTGACCTAAAGTGCGCACCATTACTAAGTACAATGAACTAAATAAGAAGATTTGCTCACACTTTAGCTCCACTAGAGCTAAAGTGCGACTCAACATCTACTTTCTATCATTCACCATGAAGACAATTACTGGTATTATTGGTTTCAAGATTAGAAGCAATTTCTCATATTGTTATTTTAAAAAGAAAATAAAACATACTGCAAAATATCATCGAAACGCAAAAATAATGGAGAGAATATTTCATAGCAATCATTGGCATCACATATAATAGTCATACAAATGTCTATAATCTCAGCACCAATGGATCTAACCATACTACATGAAGTATTACGCATCAGAATCCAAAATCTTGGAAAAGGAAAGTCCATTGATCTAAGTCCACTACGACTCGGACCTGGCAAGTGCTTCTAAAGAGGCCTTGATAATCGCTACTTGCCCCTTCGGAATTTTTGTAGTTGAATCTTGCACATGACCTCCATCCCTCTTTGAAGACCTAGGTTTCCATGCTATCAAGATTGAATCGGTACTCTCCCACGTTATGGCTATCCCCTTTTCAATTGTCCAACGAAGGTTGCTATCAGTATCCCAATCTTAGTAGAACTTCACAACATCCCGATCGCGCGATATAGGGCGGTAGAATTGGATACGCACGGTGTTTGGCATATCCGGATTAGAATTAGGATCTGAAATCGCTTGAGCAATCCAAAATGGGCGCTCGTCCCCATCACAAGGCCGCAATGCAACAAAATAGCCAGCAAAAAGATCACGCCCAACTCTAAAAGAAGGAGGTGGACGATCGCGTCTCTGGCCAACAAAATGCTCATCTTCACGGTACTCCTCACGAACCTCACCTTCCGCTGAGAACTCATCTTCAATGGCATGGGCAATTCGCGTCGTTGGCCAAAAGCCGTCTTCCAATGATATCGGTGTATCCATTGGAAGTATCAGAGCATCTCTAACATCGCGCCAATAATACGATAGCGGCTCAAAACGCGAACGGGCTTCAACAGACTCCCGCGATGATTGCTCCCAGTGATCGATGAATCCTGAAAGTCCCTTCACCACCTCATGGAGATGCCGCATCGTAGAAGGCTTCAATGCATCAGGTTCTCCGCGAGGCCATAAAGACCTCCCTTCACAATCCTCCTTCCACAATTTGATGCCACTACCTTCTCCTCCCTTAGGAAGCCAATCCTCATCATGGCAAAGGATTTTATACTTCATTACCGGACAACCACTTGAGTCCACATAAAACTTGAACTGATGAGCCTTCGTATGACCCTGCAAAGCTTCATCACCGTCCGCAATCATATCCCCAATGAACTTCTTAAAGTCAGGAACCTCTTGAATGAGATGCGGGATTGTGGGAACACTCTCATTTTCCATGAATGACTTCATGAGCAAAGGAATGGTTGGAAAACTCTCCTTCCTCAATGTCATACTCTAACGTCCAAATAATGCATCTATATCATCATGTGTATGACCAACTAGCATAAAGTTAACATATACCTCGCGGAAGATGCGTTTTGCAACAAGAAGAGACCAAAAACAGAAAACAAATCTATTTTTGTTATCACCAACAGCATTGTCCATTTGCACGTTCAATATTGGTGGCAAAGGCCTCCCAGGAACTGGGATATCAGGAATCTGCCCTAATGGATCCAAACACATCTCTGCACCCCGTAACACGGCCGCATACAATGGATGAGAGCAAGATTCAGGAAAGAGTTGCCGAGACGATGACTTCGGAGGCGCCTCCAAGTCACGCAATAGTTTTGCGAACGACCCAACCGTGTAATTGGCATCATGGGAGTATAAATCAAGGCCGTAATGGGCGTAACGCTGGTCCACATGACCATGGGCAAGCATGCCTGTGATTGCAAGAGGCAACTTCATAAGCCCATCTAAGTGCTTTGTTTTATGTGAAAAAACCGGGGACGCGGTCTTTGAGTGATCCATCTTATCATGCATGATGGTAAGAACCTCCTGGGGCGACGACTTTGATCGAAATCGGTTCAGGTAGTACAAGTCCCGATGTGAGAAGGCAGAATCGATGTGAACCTGCATCTTCTTTTGCCATAGCAGCGATGCTTGTGTTCCAGGTTGAGTAAGCTTCTTCTGATCCTGGTATTTGTCACATGTAGAACAACGGGCGAAGTTGTCCCCACCTCTCTTGGCATAGTACTCAGGAAAGCTCACTCGCCGAATCTTACTCAAGCTTGAGGTTGAGATTGGCGGCAATCCACAATCAGCGAGATGATCATCAAGAAGCGGTATCTGATCCTTCCACTTAAAACTTGCAGGAAGGACCTTTGCCACAGCCTTCTCACCAGATGGGAGAACACGGGACTTGTGAGGCATGTGGTCCGCATGTCTATCGAGAATGGCTCCAAGAGCGGCAGTAGCCACAACCGTATGACCTCTAGGCTTACGCAAACCGGTATTCCCATGGTGTTGAGCCACATGACCAGCGGCAGCGTCCTTCGCATTCCGATAGAAAGTACTCGAACTTACACCCATGATTTTCATCCAAGCATGGGCACAAACGTCCACACCCTCTAGGGTCACAACCTTCCTACCCGAAGAGTTTCTATGAAACTGTCTATGAACGTCGAGTTTGATATGATTTCTAAACTGCACAATGGTCTCACAGTACAAGCGCATCCGAAGGACTTTTATTTTATCTCTAGGATAGTGTTGTACACAGTTCTCACTGCAACAACTATTGCTCGCAACTGCGTTAATGGAAAGAGGGGTCATGAGAAATTCAGCATTCCTGGACACTGTCGGACGAGTATTCCTTGATGAATTGTCGTAAGAACGGGAGCTCCCACCTAGAGGTCTGTTACGCTCAACCAACCAGACATTGTAAACGTCCCTAAGGCAATGATGGAAGAGACTCACACCGTTTAAGAAAACTTGTTGAATAGGCCATGACTTAAACGAGTACCTCCACTCATCAGGAGCTTCCTCCAGAACAAAAGTACTGGACACCTGGACTACAACATTCGAATCCCCAAGAGGACCAGAGGAACCTAGAATTGCACTGGACCGGACATTGCGAACCAACCCCTCCGCAACGCGAACACCCGAATCATTGTGAAGCGAAACAGTCATCCCGACCTAGAGACGGCAAGGAATAACATCAAACTCAGGAAGGTCAGGGTTCACGGGAGCGTCAACATGAACATCGTCGCCCTCCGAAGACGACATTCTGCATTCCAATGAGGTAAACATTAAATAACCCTGCCAAATAATAATAGGTGAATATCTTGTAGGAATAGACATCAATGAAGAAGCATATGAAGAGGTAAAGTCTGGCGCTTGAAAATACATTTGATACAAGTGAATTGACATTGAAGAACAGGCAAATTTAGCTCGACTCGAGGTAAACTGATGCGGTATTATATGACAAATGGAAAATTTCATGCGATTAGTTTATATCCGAATATGAAATAATCTCACCCTCGACAGTGACAATTTGGCCCGATCCGACCTGATTTAATGACTATAAGACGTAATCTAATTTTATCCCGAGTCGAGATAAAAAGGCATAGAAAATAGGGTAGATCAGTTTAGCTCGAGTCGAGATAAACTGTCCTTCGAAAGAAGGTAAGACAGTTTAGCTCGAGTCGAGCTAAACTGTCGAAACATTATAGTAGGACAGTTTAGCTACATACGAGCTGCACTGTCCTACAATATTGAATCGACAGTTTAGCTCGACTCGAGCTAAATTGTCTTACCTTCGATCGAAGGACAGTTTAGCTCGACTCGAGCTAAACTGACAATAATGATATTGAACGTAAGACAGATTAACTCGAGTCGAGCTAAACTGTCCTTCCGTGATTCTCGGCGCCTTTGTCGGGATTCGTATGGGAAAACTCTTCCGCCTATGAATCTGACTCTCTGTATACTACAACCCAAATCTTTCCGTTAGTCGTCAAGAAACTCTCACTGATGCTTCAAAATCACAGTAGCAGCAGGAACCAGCGCAATAACCCTACACACTGTCACATCCTAATTGCTAGAGACTATGCACGGAGAATCCAAGAAGTATACATTGTGTACCTTATGAAGAAGACAACCGGTACGTTGTTGCCTTACCTGCTCAACCGTGCGCAACCTATAGGTGTAGCCCTCTTCAAGCTCCGACAGTCGTACTACCTCCAAGCCTCTCCACAACAACCTTGCACAACAACCAAAGTGAGAAGGAAACAAATGAAGAAAGTTTTCGAGTATCGGCGAGGTCACTGACGGACACACGACCGTTTCAGAATTGGCGGGATGAAACTTCAGAATTGGCGGGAGGGGGACTTTTTCACAGCCCCTAAAAAGTGCAAATTCGAAATCTCAGCGGGAAACTGAATCAACTATTTCCCGGTTGACTAAAATAAGGAAAGGTCAATACCTCGAATATACTCGCACATGCGAGTTATATACACGGTTTTATGGTAACGCTCAGGGTTTTGGATAGGTTTAGGTTTTGGGTTTAGGGTTAGGGTTTAGGGTTTGTAGTTTCGGGTTTAGGGTTTGGAGTTTCGGGTTTAGGGTTTGTAGTTTTGGGTTTAGGGTTTGGAGTTTCGGGTTTAGGGTTTGGAATTTAGGTTCAGGTTTAGGGTTCACGGTTTAGAATCCTTGATTTAGGTGATATCTTTTGCTGTCAATTCATTTCAATATAATAATACTTTGAAGATTCATGATATTGACAATTCAACTAAGGTATAGGGAAATGTAGAGAAGATATTGAGATGATTAGAAATAGTTTTTATTACAATCCAAATAGGACTTATCTATTATGTTTAAATCAAAGACCTTAACACACGAGTAGCATTTTAAAAAACAAAAAAACATATTATATGTGCACGTGTATTTTTAGCCAAAACAAATGTATTCAAACATGCTTTGGACATCATTTCTTTGGGGTTTTAAAAATGTTCGTCATGTAACTATTTCGTCATCAATTTAGAATGTGCATTCTTTGGCAAGAATCCCAATGTCCCCATGGTCTGGATTTGCAATTGAAATTGGTTACTTTCCACTTAGAGGTACTCAAAGACTTGAAATATGCGCAAAGTAATATTAATTTTGGATTGAAATATCTTATATTTGAGTTCACATTGTATTTTCATGACTTTAGGGTGTGGCAATCTAAGCATGACATAAAAGATGGAAGAATTCTTGACCATATACAATTTATTTCATGTTTTGACGTGAAATTGAAGACTTTGTCATTTGTAAAACATAGAGAGTGGAACAATATTAAAAGATTTAAATAAGAAACGGAGAGACCTCCTCATGACAAAAAAAGGATAATCAAAATATAAAATATAACTAATACAAAGTGTATCACTTAGTGCATCAGGCATAATTTAATGTTCGTAATGTAAGTAATTTTGAATTTATTTATACATGCAAAAATGGAATAATTAGTTTTTGAGCACGTTCTAGTGGTCGCAAATTATATTTAAAATTCTCAAAATCTTGTAGAAGGATGATAAAAGTAAAGAGGCATATTTATAAGTAATGTATTTTCTCAATGAGAGGCATATTTATAAGTAATTTATTTTCTCAATGAACGTCTTCATTAAAAGTTATGCGAGCCAAAAGAGAAACTTCTCGATTGCCGGCACATCGAGCAACCTAAAAAACCTTTTGCTATGACACAGTATGGAATGTGGTATTTTCAATACATAGAAGTAATATTAGAACAAATGATATTGTGAAAAAATATGTTATTTTTCTAGTGAAAAATAAGATTACATATTCATTCATCTATTTTTCACATTGTCACATATTATTGATTTAGGGTACCAAGAATACTTAGACTTCATATCCACTAAAAACTAGGGGATCGTCATATTTTTTTGTTTTTTAATATTACTATTGGAGATTTAGATCCACATATTATGAAAATCCTTTTAAAATTCAAAAGATAACTATTCCACTTGTGAAATACTTATCCATAAGGAGAAGTACGGAGTTCAAAATGATTGTTTGTAGAAGTGGAAATACACATTGCACATACATCAGATCGGTTTTTAGCAGAGGTGTGCACCATCACTACATGCAGTGAACTAAAAGGAGTGTGCGCACACACTTTAGCTCCACTCGTGCTAACGTGTGCCTCATCACTAGGTGCAGTGAACTAAAAAGATAATATGCACAGATTAGCTCTCCTAGAGCTAAATTGTGCACCATCACTAAATGGAGTGGATTAGAAAGCAAAAATGCACTATGTAGCTCCAGTATACAGAAGATGGCTTCTAGAGAAGTGGAAACTAAATAGGAATGCACACAGTAATTGTAAAATTTACAATAAGTGTAGTGACAAAACTATATTACACTAAATGCCAACTACTACAGTAAATGTCAATCCTAGTAAATAGTAGAACATAAAGTTTTTACTTGTCGACAATTACTGTAGGGAACCTTAATCATGATTTGATTACATCTTGAGCATCATAGTAAAGAAGGGTTGAGTGCATGTAGAAAAGGAAGAATTTGCAAGAAAGAGCTTGGAAATAAGCGGACGTAGGTATGGAGCAAAAGGAAAATATAAAAATTTGGACAAAGTAGAATGTAAAATATGGAGGGAAAATGAAACTACAAGTAGAAGACTGGAAATATAAGAACATTCTTCTGGAAACGAAAATGAGAAAAGAATGGAATATTGGAAAAGGAAAAAACTTAAACATACAATAAATATAGGAATACAAGTAAAATACTCATTAGATATCCATCACATAATACGCATTCAATGTGCATTACATATTCAGTAAATATTAATTAAATACTCATTAAATATTCAAATACACATTAATTTTACATTAGAAATTTATGCACTATTCATTAACTATTCATTAACAGTGCATTAAATACTCTTTAAATAATCATTAAATATATAAATATTAATAAACTATCATAAATATACTTTTAAAACTTCCAACATTCAATAAATAAAATTCCAATATTCTTTAATTGTGCATAAAAGTTACAGATATACCAATATACATGAATTATCCTCTAAAAAATCATTACAAAGTCATTAGTTATTGGCTAAATATTTTATTACACATTAAATATTCATTAGATAATATTAAATAATGTAAAGAAAATGCAAGAGATGGGAATGAGAATAGTTGTGGATAAGAGGATAAGAAATTGAGGTTGAAGATGAGACGAAGAATGAATGCATGGCGACCGGTAGGCTAAAGACTTTGAGCTTATACTATTTATCAAGTATCAAAATTGTGTGCTAGGGAAGAGTTTTGATAGAGGGCTATTACGAAATGAACTGTAGTAGGTGAACGAATGAGGGATAATATTCAGGACAATGGTGGCTAAAACTAGTTGCCAACTTGTTGACAAATAGTGTACTAGAAAAAGATAATCTCCACCGGGACCGAGTGACCGGTATGCAAGAATAAACACGGTAAAGCCGACTCCGTGAGGCCTAGGCCGGTGTACCGGCCCACTGCAGTGGCGGCGCCGGTTCCTCTAAATAGTAAATTAACAAAAAGTACAGGGGACACCAAAATTCCCCGAGAGCATGTGTTCAAGCATGAAATTACACGAGGGAATTAAAAGAAATCAATAAAAACCTCCAAAAAAATTAGCCTACTATAGAGTTAGTGCTGGGCGTTGGCGTTCCCTCATAGTGGCCAATTCGGGGACGGTGCGGGGGGAAAAGGGTGACCCCCCCACTTCATCTCAAACTTGGGCACCTTCCCGCTGGCGTGGAAAATTCTCCGTCAGTGGGGGAGATGCTCTAACAACTGTATTTGTACCGTTACAGTAAAAGCAAAATGAAGTGAAAAGTACAGAAAAAATTCACAATTTAGCTCTATTAGAGCTAAAGTGTACACCATCAGTAAATGTAGGGAACTATAAAGCTAATACGCACACTTTAGCTCCATTAGAGCTAAAGTGTCCACTGGCATTTATTTTATAATTATACAATTGCAAGATGTGGTCTTAACATACTTATTGTCTATTCGATTGTCATAGAAAATAATATCAAACTCATAAAAAAGCAAAACTTGAATTCAAAGTAATAGAATCTTAAAATCGTAGCTTTAAAACTCTCTTAAGTGTGCTTGACCTAATAATTGGTGTAGGAGGAACTTATATATATCGATGGTAATGAATTTACTCCTTGTGTAATGCAAAAATTGAAATCGAGTGAAGTGAAAGCCAGCTGATCCACTAAAACCATGAAAGAAAACTAAACACTAAATACTATAAACGTTCACTTTCGTCCAATTTAAATTTGTGTATTATTGAGATAATGTCAATTTAGAAGTTTTAATTGAGATCATACGAAAGAGATTGGAAATAATAACTTTCCTTTTGCTACCTGTTCGTTGCCCCAAAATATCCAAAATTGTAGTGTTAGTGGCTCCGAAAAATTGTGTTGGAAATTCACGAGTACACAAATACTACAGGCGCGTAATATCTTGAACTTATTCTGGTAAAATTAAATTGGCTTCTTAAAAGTCCGGGTATCAGTAACGAAGGTTTAGGATTTGTGGAGCATCCGGCATAATACCCGGGAGTTACACCCCAATATCGCAAAGGGTATCCCGAGGGTATCTCGGGACCACCAAACGGCCACAGGGTTTCGACCCTCACGGCTATAGGTGGCCCAGAAACTTCCCCACAAAGTCGTGGCGCGAGCCATTTTTCTATTCTTTTCGTTGCAGTCCAGGTTTTCCGTGTACTTCCAGGCGTTGTTGTTTTCTGAGTTTTGTGAGTTGATGCGTTGGTTTGTGTTAGTTTCGTTATCTACAAGGATTGTTATGTTTGTGTACACTGTAGCGCTGCGTATAGGCTTCCGTGTGCAATTTATTGGAGTCTAGGGTTTCATGCGCATAGGGTTTGTAGGACGTGCGATTTGTTGTTGTGTGACTTCGTGTACACTGCAGCGCCAGAGTTTAGGGCTGTTTGCGTGAGATTGTGTGAGTTTGTGAGAGTTTGTGAGAGTTTGTGTGAGTTTGTGAGAGTTTGTGTGAGTTTGTGTGAGTTTGTGAGAGTTTGTGGGAGTTTGTGTGAGTTTCTGCGAGTGTGTGAGTTTCTGTGAGCGTGTGTGAGTTTGTGTGAGTGTGTGTGAATTTCTATGAGTGTGTGTGAGTTTCTATGAGCGTGTGTGAGTTTCTGTGAGTGTGTGTGAGTTTCTGTGAGTTTCTGTGAGCACGTAGAGTCTGAAACGGCCGTGCGTGAAGGATTGACGTGATCAAGTAACAAGACTTCCAGCTTTTCCAGTCGGATTTCTCAGTTCTAAAGGTAAGTGCACTCATTCAGTCTTGCATTTCTTTTGATATTTGTGTAGTTTTGCTTTTGATATGATGTGTTGAAACATAATATATGTGTAGCATTGCTTTTGATGTATGTGTCAGCACGTAGATGAGAGTGTATATTGGTTTCAATATGCTGGTTTGAATGTGGTGATTTGGATGTGGAGATTTGAATGTGGTGGTTTTGTGGTGGTTTGTGGATATTTGTGGTGGTCTGTGCTAGTTTAAATGTGTTGGTTTGAACTGGTGTAAATGTGCTACTTTCTGCTAGTTTGAATGTGCTGGTTTCAATGTCATTGTTTCAATGTGCTGAATTCACTGTGTTTATTTCAAAGTGCTGAATTTCAATTTGCCCATTTCAAAGTGTTGATTTCAATGTGAAAGATTTCAATGTTTTGGTTTCCATGTGCTACTTTGATTGATTTTGTGTGTGGGTTTGTAATTGTTGTTGCAGGAAGTCTAGTTCCAGCAGAATTTGTCTGGGATTAAGGTTCATAAGCAATGGCTGAAAGGTAAAATCCATACTCTCACCCAGGAGCCTTGAACCCTACGCCTTCAGTATCATATAACGAATGACGAATCTGTACAATCTGCGATAAATACGCTATTCATTGAACACAGTTTAGCTCGAGTCGAGCTAATGTGGGAAATCCATATTTGCACTATTGTCCACACTTTAGCTCGAGTCGAGCTAAAGTGGACCTTTTCTGTGCATCTTTGGCCATACTTTAGCTCAAGTCGAGCTAAAGTGGACCTTTTCTGTGAACATTTGGCCACACTTTAACTCGACTCGAGGTAAAGTTTGATCAATGAAACAAACACAAAGTTGCACTTTGGCGCAACAAGAGCGTAAGTGTGCCAAATGTGCACAGAAAAGTCCCAATTTAGCTCGACTCGAGATAAATTGTGGACGATAATACACTATCGAGGTCACATAATATCTCGACTCGAGATAAAATGTACGACTTCGTACGTCTTTGGTTGCGCTAAAAGAGACTACTCGAAATAAAATCTTAATATCAACTCTAAAACACTGGGTTTAAAATAAAACATGGCCTCTCTGTAAAGCCTACACACTTTACCTCGAATCGAGCTAAAGTGTGAGAGAATGAACATATACAACAACCCGAACACAACACTATTCGGACTTTAAACATTCCAAATGTATAGTAATCCAATGATACCGACGACCCAACTCATGTCCACTTCTCGTAAAATTCTCAAATGCGTGCAAGAACTTCAGTCACGCTTCAACCACTTGAGAACCTCAAAGAGTGAGGTTCGTAAGTGATTTAAGGGTGAACTGAAGCTCTTTCACAGTTCTGAGAGTTAAACGAGAAGTAGCCATGATTTGAATTAAAATGTATAGGAAAGTCGTTTGAATGAATATTGTAAGTGTCAGAATTGTTCAGCTATGCATTCCATGCATGAGCACTTTAGCTCGAGTCGAGCTAAAGATGTAGCTAAAACTTGAATACAACATTGATACATTGGTGTAATTGCAGTCTCCTAACTCAACTCACGTCTACTTTTCGTTCACCTCTCATAAATCGTGCAAGAGCTTCAGTCCCACTTCAACCACTTGAGAACCTCAAAGAGTGAGGTTCGTGAGTGATTTGAGTGTGACCTGAAGCTCTTTCACAGTTCTGAGAGTTGAATGAGAAGCAGGCATGAGTTGATTGTAAGCGTCTAAGCGAACGGTCAAATTGACTAGATTTTCTTGCAGAGTATTACTCACATACTTGAATAACGGTACACTTTAGCTCGAGTCGAGCTAATGTGTGACCTCGCCGTCCTAATCGGTTGATCATTAGAGCAATCTAATATCATTGCTCTATTTTGTGTTTGATGCAGATCTGAGAGGGACAGGATGGTGTCGCAGCTGCAGCACTTCTTCCAGCCAAAGCCTGTCGACCTTGACGATGACGATGGAGACGACAACAACCACTTGGACTGCTGGGAGCTCAAGGACCCATCGATGACACTGAAGTGGACGCTTCTGTGGGCAACCTATACGGATCATTTAGTGTTTGGTCAGACCTTCGTTGGTGCTATCGTCGATCCCCAGCACATCGACTTCAAGGCCAAAGTTACTGATGTAGTCCACGAAGATAACGATCACGTTAAGTTGTCGTGTGAGACGACCTCTGAGTCCTTAGATCCGTATTTCTTTACTATTATAGTAAACAATAGTTCATCTCCCTTCTGTATCTTGGATTTGGTCGATTCACTTAGGTCATCCAAATTTGAGGAAATAGTGACTCAGGTCGAGCATGAGATCTCCCTTAAGAAATGGGAGACTAGTAGGGGACAGCCACTGAAAGCAAAGGCTATAGCTAATAAACTGCGCGTCATTCTCTCTAGAATGAGTACCTTTGCCGCTCTAGATAAGGCGAAGAATATTGCGGCAAGACGGCCGATAGAACTTTCAACGGTTTCGGGGGCCGTGACCGGTAGCCAGGACATGAGTCAGGCGTCGGTACCGGTTAGAACTCCAGGTGCAAGAACAAGTCGAAGCACTCTGCGCAACACGCTGTCTGCTTCCCCCGTCAAGAAGCGCTCAGCTGCCAAGAAGCCGGAGACCTCTTCAAGAAAGAAGTCGAAGCTCGTATCGGAGGAGGAGCAAGCCAATTCGATGGCCTCTGCACTCTCGGAGCTCCCCAAGGCGCTCGGATACGGAGAGACAATCGACTACAACAACGTCCAACAGATTTACCAGAAATTCTGGACGGAGTGTCAGAGCTATTTTTTCAAAGGCGACAGAGAGATGAAGATCGAGCTTGACGTGATGAGGTTGCATAATGCACCGCCGGAGTGGACGATCCGTGCGTTCGAGCCTCGGGGCATGGAGGAGTTGAAGCATTACTACCTCCAAATGCCAGACAAGACGCAGAAGCAGACTCTCTGCGTCATGCCGAAGCTCGACACTATGCCGACGACTGTGGAGGAGCTCAACAACTGCGACTTCTACATCATCAACGGCCAGCACAGCGTTGCTGCCTCAAAGGAGATGATTAACGGCAACGTTCCGGAGGTGATGAGAAGGCACTTTCGAACATGGCAATGTTACATTGTCTGGACGCAAGATCCGGAGAAGCTGAGGAAGATTTCCGCGTATTATAATCGCGTGAATCATTTGGTCCAGTTCAAGCCGACGTGGGCAACAAATATCCTCGGCTCCCGTGCTTTGTGGATCCAAGCTGGGAGACCAATGCCGAAGCACTCTGCCACAGGCGTTCGCGGGTCTCACAAGTCAGGTCGGAGAACTGCAGTTGAAATGGCCAATGACAAGAGGTTTGAGGTAATATATCTTAACCAAGGTCATGCACTTTAGCTCGACTCGAGCTAAAGTGCAAGTTCGCTCTGTATCTGTATAGTCATGTGTATTGATTGAAATCGCTTTCATTGTCTGCTTTTGCGTTGCAAGTTAGCTCGACTCGAGCTAACTTGCAGTGTTTTGGACCCTACTAGACATGATAATATTCCTGCTTTATTGTATACTTAAACGACCCTTTTACGTTCTGCCTAGCCATTTCTCAACGCGGTTCGTGAGCGCTTCGCAATGATCGACGTTGCGAAGAGCCAGGCTGCGCTCAAGAAAGCCGGGAAGGCGAAGGAGCTTTCAATTACGAACGAGGTGAAGATAATCACCGCGACAGATGAGACCTTCGAGCTGTGGTCCGATGTCATCTCTTTTGCGGCGCATGGCGACCTCATCAACGTCGATTCAACTTCGACGCCCTTGGCAAAGTTCAAGGACGCGAAGTCTTGGGTTCCTGAGAAGGATGGGGTTCTGACGCGCGAGTTCTTCAAGTTTCTCGGCAATATGACCGAAGCCGATCACGCGAAAATGTGCAAGCACATTCTCAATCAATCAGGGCCATCTCGGAAATTGCCCTACCCTAAGGTGGTCATCAAGCTGCCAAATTCTGCGCTGGAGGATTGCTATACAGCTCGGGACTGGGTGGATCGGAGGAAGAGGAAGGAGGTCGCTCGGATGGAGCTTCAACTGATCAGGCCGGAGCTGGCCTTCTTCAACAGCACTGGAGCGTACAGACGTTCAAACTGGCGGACGTTCAAGAAGAACTACAACATCAGCAAGGCCTCAAAGCGTGCCCTCTTGGATTGGGGTCCACCGGATTCGTACTACGCCAACTCGAGGCAGACGCAGTTTCGCAACTGCAAATGTGAAGATCTCTCTCCGTACGCGAAGGAGTTCTTTAGAGTCTTCATCGATGTGCGGTCGCGGTTCGTTTCACCAGTAGGAGCCCTGCACTTCCGTTCTTACAAGGCGGCAACGAATTCGCTCGGGACGTGGCCTTCGGATTCATGGTGCAACCTGGGCTGCAATGTGAAGCTCGGCATCAACGACTTCCGGAACATCCCTGGGTTCTCTGGGACGTCGTCATCGTCGTTGGAGAGGCTCTTCTTTGACGAGTTCATGACGATGTTCGCATCGAAAGGGCAGCCTCCCCTCACCGATCTTCCAGCCTGGCTCTTCATTTGCGGCAACGAGCAGTCACACCTTCAAGTGACAGCGTTTGCTGAGGGCCCGTCGTTGTGCCATGCATACGATGTGCTGCAGTCGAAGTATCTTCCCTCCGAGAACGAGCGCCTCGGAGGATTCGCGCCGAAGACCAACAACGCTCTAGACCCGATTCGGCTCCTCTTTCTCTTCAAGAAGGAGCTTACAGTGATCCCAGCCGTAAAGAAGATCTACGCAGCTCCAGAGCATGTGTTGTACACGAAGCTGCGCAAGTACAACAAGTTGGCGTACTCCATGAACATGAACGAGATGAGGATGGAGTTCTTCGTCAAGCTCCTGGAGCTGTTCTGCAAGAGGGGGGATTCTGTTGTCCAGCTGTTTGGCGGGACGAAATTACTGACAGCAAGTGTGGTAAGCATCCCTGCAGTTTAGCTCGAGTCGAGCTAAACTGTTTATTCCCTTTCTGACTCGTGCATAGTTTCAATGTGGTCATGCCTATGCTGTTTGGTGAAACTTTAGCTCGACTCGACCTAAAGTGTCGGCTTTTTCTTGTATGATTTTATGGATGTCATTAACTTCGTTCGTATCATTTGAAGTTATAATAGCCAAGTTTTTGTACCAGCAATTGTTTGTATTGAGTTTAGCTCGACTCGACCTAAATTATATCTTGTTCAATCCATTGGTGTGCAGATGCTGGACCTGGAAGCGTTCTGCATTTCTCACGACACCGATGAGCAGGATCTCGACGACGCCTTTGAGGTCGGCTTGACGTTGGATCGGGCCGATTTCGATATTTCTGCGTATCACGTCAACTCGGAGATCTTCCCCGAGCTTGGAGATGTCGTTGGGAAGGGGAAGGGGAAAGCCATTATTGACCTCGGCGATGAGGAGGAAGATGCGGAGCCGAGCGCTGTGGTTGCGTGTCCGATCTCGAGCACCGTCACTCCGGATAATGAGTCCCAGGACGACTTCGTTGACGCTACTCCGCCTCAGTTTCAGAGTGCATCTCAATCTGAAGCAGGGGACACAATCGCTTCATCGCGACAACGACTGGACTTCCTGGAGTTGGATTCGTTGGAGATTTCCGACAGGCCTCATTCAGCTCCCACCTTGGGCGCTTCAACCGCTCGTCCCGCGGCCAAGAAGAGGAAGGTTGCTAGCGCGAGCACGCGCTCTCCTTTGGCTATCGCGAGCAGCGCTCAGGATGACAGCAGGTTGATCTCCCTTGAGAAGAAGCTCGAAGAGGAGGCCACCCGGATGACGTTGATGGAGCAGCGACTTGCGGAGCGCGACGAGGAGCTCAGAGATCTGCAGCGGAGGCGTGACGATGAAATGAAGAGAGACCAAGATCAGAGGCATGCCGAGATGATGCTCATGATGCAGAGATTCATGTCGGCTAATTTGCCTACTTCCGCCACATCACCGCCCGTAGTTATTGCTGCAATCCCCCAGCCTCCCGCATCGCCGGACGGCGGGTCTGCGAGTCCGTCTCGCGATTTGCAGCTTCCATATCCGTCGGTTACCTCCCCCGTCTCGAGTGGGGCTCAATTGCTTCTTGTTCTCCCTTCCGCGTCGGCCCGCCCCTCTTCCCCTCCGAAGTCGCCCGATCGGGACGAATCTATCGCAGATGTCCCCATGTCATCGTCAGGTTAGTGTAACGTAGTTGCGAGTGTATAGAGGCAGAACATTTTGTAAATGTCCAATTTTGTACTCCAGTATTTTTTTTGTTAATATTACAGTGCACGGCGAGCACTTCAGCTCGACTCGAGCTAAACTGCTTGACATCTAACCACTGTGACTTGTATCCGTGTCCTCTGTGCCCATCCGCTGATAGCTGTGAAGTTGTTGAATTTTTCCAGATCTAAGTTTCGGTGATGACGCGATTGCTCAACCAGTCATAGAAGAGGTCGTCCAAACTGCAGTCCCAGTCATAGAAGAGGTCGTCCAAGTTTCTGCCGTGCTCGTAGACGAGATCAATCATGATTCTGAGCCACCTCTTCTTGTCCCAGAACCGTGCCCCCAAATGGATGTCGGGCACTCCGGGCCCCTTGACAGCATGCAGGGTTCGTTGAGATCGATGGGTGCCCGAGACGAAATGTTGCAGGACGATGAAGTTCTCGAGATATTCTTCTAACTCTTTTCGAACTCCACTCATTCCCCCATCACTCCTCCCCCATTTATCTCTTTCGTTCTACGTATTGTTGAATCGTCGTTGTTAATGAATCTGTAGTAATATTGGTCGTTCTCCTGGCATTTGCGAACCAGGTCGGCGAGGCATCAATAAGTGATGCCAATAATCTAGAAGAAATACCTAGAGTCCATTCAGATATCGAGGGCAGGTGGTTGAACATTGTGCTGGACCTCAATGGGATTCTATGCACGTGTGAGCCGTCGTGGCAGGCCAGAGGATCCAGGGACTCTATCCCGTCCATTCACTCGGCTTCGCTGCCGGCCGAAGTAGGCCCTAAACTAGTTTGAGTGCGCCCTGGTTGTGCTGAATTTCTTACGAAGTTGTCTAAGATTGCCACCATCACGATCTGGAGTTCGATGATGGAATCTACAACGCGTCAGATATGTAATTATCTTTTTCAGCATAGTTCTTCGTACCCTCTCAGGATCTTTGGTCAGGAGAGTTGCGATAGGGTTCCCGAGCGTAGAGTCGGTAGCAGAACATTCTACATGAAGGAATCTGGCACTCAGAAGGACATCTTCTTGAAGACCTTATCGAGCCATCTCTTCAATAGGTTGGGTCGTGAGTATACTCCGGCAAATACGCTTGTCATTGACGACAGCCCGATTAAGCACATGCTCAATTTGCCGGAGAACGTCCTTCTTCTTCCATCATGGTCGCACAAACATGTTGGTGCGAGAGACGACTCTGTATTGTTGGAGGAATTGCTGCCATATCTCTCTGACCTTCATCCGTTTCCGGGTGGTCTAGTGCAGTACCGGGCCGAACATCCCTCTGGCCGGGAGATGTTTTATAATGATCAGAAGACGTGTGGTCAGTCTGCGAGTATCTGGAACGCAATCCAAGCGTTTCGAAATCTCCGCTCTTAATGCCGTTGGGAACGCTTAGATTCCTTTTACACTTTAGGTCGCATAGAGCTAAACTGTATCGATTGACTGCAGCTCGATGTTGTAAATTTTGTTGGACCATTTTCTGTCTATATATTTTTTTATAAATGAAACTGAGATGTTTCACCGCTTTGTTTGTTGTGGGAATTGGATATCTACTGCTGATGGAATGTCGTGCTATTCTGAATGATTGGAATTTTCATCTATTGTTCTAAGGTATGTCAGTGTCGCTGTGGTTGAAATTTCTACAGGGCTGTGACTGTCGGGCGTCCGTGGATTCCTTGCTAGGGCCAGAGGAGTTCGTCCTTTCTCTTCGGAGTAAAGGGCTTTTGTTGCACTCTGCTGCAACCGCACAATCAACCATGGATTATTCGACCATGGCAGTGGACGACGGAGTTGTTGAAAGCCCTATTGCGCGGGAGCCAATTCATGATAGGAACAACTCGCCTTCGCCGCAGTGGCCTCGTTTAGTTCCTGGGTCCCCGCCTTTAAATCCGGATAATTGTACTCCAGCAAAGCGTATTCTCTACGACGGTTTAAGGGATGGTACTTCCCAACGCTCGCTTGCGGTGCGTGTTATGATGACCTCCAATTTATTGCACTATTGCGATGTTTTGGCCTAGACAATTTTGGTTTGTTGTTGAACTACATTGCACTAATGTAGTTTTGGTTCATTTAAGCTTGTTTTTTTTGTTGGAGGTTAAATGTGCTCTGTGGATCTTTCCTTCTGCATTTTAGCTCCATCCGATCTAATGTGCGCTAGGATGGATTTCAATGATTAAATTTTCATCTGTGTTGTGTAGCAGTATTCGACCTAAAGTGTATTTCTTTGGATTGTGTGTGGCGCCTATTGTGCAGGGACCATTCGGTAAATGTCTTCGTCCTCGAACTTTGTCTGGGGATGCTACTAGAGGCAAATGCTCTCCTTCCCCCACCCGCCGGCACTCGCTGCCCAAATCAAACAGTGACGAGGTGCGTAGGCGGGGTTTGCAGCGTCTTCTAGAGAGTCCATTAATGCAAGAGAATGGCGCAACATGGACAAGGCAACGTCAGAGGGCTTTTTTGAAGATGCGTATAGAAGCTTATGGTGGAACTCCGTAGACCATTTGATTAGTGATAGGATGATTGTGTTTTGCCTCGGGGTGAATGAGTGTTGTTTGTGATTTTTTTTCATGAAGTTTTAAATAAAGCTTGGAATAATGGTACATGCTTCTTTTAGCGTTACCATTTTTTGGGACATTCGGCTAATTTGGTCCATCCATGTATTGGTATATAGTATTCTTGGTGCATTGTTGATATGCTTTGCACCTACAATTGTCTATATATATTGATACTTTAAAGATCATATATCTTCAAAATCATGGAAATCTCCCATTATAACGAATATGGTGTTATGTGGGTACATCTCCTGGCCCGAACTATGTTTCTGGAGACGTTCCACTTCCACTTGTTTTCTTGGATCACAGGAGTGAGGCACGCCAACCCTCTGAAGTTGATTCACTTGAGAGATCTCCATCAGAGCTGGCAAGACTAGTAGGCTCATACTTGCCCCATGGTTAGGGTTTAGTGGCGTGTAACATATCTACGGCCATTCCCACGATCCTTGAAGCAGATTTCCAGGGATCTGAGGTTTTCATCATTGACGATTGTACAGACAGAGTTTCATTTCTGTACAATGAGTTGTCCGATAATTTCCAGGGACAACTGTTGGTCAGGACTGGTGGAACAAGTATTGGTTGCAACATCGTACCTCATGCCGAAGAGGCGGTTGGTGAAGTGAGGAATGAAGACGACTATGAGGATGGAGGTGGTTTACATGAGAGATTGCCACGTTCAGGTACCACTGAAGATTTCTCATCTCGCAGTGGTTCAGACGCCGATGAAGATGGAGTAAATCAGTCTCCTCCAAGAGAGAGGATTCCATTAACGCAGCGGGCGGTCAGAGATACTTCAAGGGAGACGTTAGCAACACCTACAGAGAGGATGCAAGATACCGGTGTAGTGGATGTTGGTTTAGCGGCAGAGGCAGAAAGGGGGCGTACATTTGATGGTCCTAAGCTGGAGATGGAGGAAGAAGAATTGGATTCATTAGAATTTTATTCGGTGCGGAGGAGTGTGAGCCAAATAAACCGTCCCTAAAGGGTGGTTTATCTTGAACACAAGATCCTAATACAAGGGCCTAGTTCCTTGTGTAACCAATCCTCAGCCCATTCATACACAACTTATACAAGCATGGTGACACATCTCATGTTCACTTAGGTCCCTTGTGGTTGATTAGTGAGGTGGTGACTTAATCCAGCCTCTTGATTGAACCCACCTTTGAACAAGTGTAACTTTTGTTCTAGGGCTCCAAATGCAACGTTTCCAACTCTTATGGGTTCAATTCAGCATTCCAAACTTGATTAGACCCTTAATGATCAGTTTCAGGCTTAGGTGTGACCCTGGAACCAGTTGGCAGCAGACAGGCTTCCCTATTTTCTACAAACTTATAATCCTAATTATCTCCTTGACTCTAACTCCGATTCTTGTGTTTGTTTTTTTAATTCTTATTAGTTTTTTGTGCTTAACATGATGGCAGCATTCAATCAACCATGCGACTCAATCATGAACTCATAACCAACGACCAGCAGTGCACACTCAACATATAAGTTTATTCAAGATCGTGCACCACATTCCTACGCATATACCACATCCATTCACACAAGAATCCACTCCAGCCTTACTAAGAATGAGCCTCCAGCTGCGTTCACTTGCTAATGGCGTTTTAATCGATTGTTTAGTTGAATATATAGCAAACCCTAATTCTACCAAAAAATTGGCAACGCTTCCGCGTGGTTTTTGTATTTAGAAAATTAGGTTTCACGTCATACACAAGGAATTTAAGAGGTCCGAGGGAGAAGAGGGGCTCCGTGATTTAATTCGGTTCACCCTCCATCCTTAGCCTTCGAACTGCTCACTCCAGCTCTCGTGACCTTGCTCCAGCTCGTGTGATCTTCTTCCTCCTGTTCGTCGTGCTTGCTCACTCCAGCTCGTGTGATCTTCCTCTTGTTCGTCGTGTAATCTTGCTCCAGCTCGTGTGATCTTCTTTCTTCTGTTCGTCGTGCTTGCTCACTCCAGCTCGTGTGATCTTCTTCCTCTTCTTCGTCGTGTGATCTTGCTCCAGTTCGTGTGATCTTCTTCCTCTTGTTCGTCGTGCTTGCTCACTCCAGCTCGTGTGATCTTCTTCCTCTTGTTCGTCGTGTGATCTTGCTCTAGCTCGTGTGATCTTCTTCCTCTTGTTCGTCGTGTGATCTTGCTCCAGCTCATGTGATCTTCTTCCTCTTGTTCGTCGTGCTTGCTCACTCCAGCTCGTGTGATCTTCTTCCTCCTGTTCGTCGTGCTTGCTCACTCCAGCTCGTGTGATCTTCTTTCTCTTGTTTGTCGTGTGATCTTGCTCAAACTCGTGTGATTTTCTTCCTCCTGTTCGTCGTGTGATCTTGCTCTAGCTCGTGTGATCTTCTTCCTCTTATTCGTCGTGCTTGTTCACTCCAGCTCGTGTGATCTTCTTCCTCCTGTGATCTAACCTAATCTCGTTCACCAGTTCGGGGCCGGGGCTTCCGGCTCTCTTCCCACACAAATTCAGTCTCTCCCCTGTTCTCTCTCCCCCTACTCCTTGCACCCTCTCTCTCTTTTCCTATTCCTTGCACACTCACCGAATGAGGCTTCTCCAGGGGGTAACCCCCCAACCCTTGCTCTCTTTGAGTTCCCAAAGAAGTTCCCTGCCGCCTTTGGCCTTCTTCCATAAATGGCTTCCTTCTTACAAAACCTACTAACCTTATGACTACTAATTCCGTGCCACCCTTGCATTTAACAAGAGTGGGTGTCCCACTAACCAAGGAATATCTAAATCTAAACATTAACTCCATGCCACATGGGTGTGCATGATCTCAATAAGTGAGCTATTAGCTAATTTCCAAGGAGTCTAAATCTAATTTAATCTACCTAAATTGAATCCCCTTTGCTTGGGGTAATTCCTAATTTTACTTAGCGAGTGATGAGGGGGTTGTCCAAGCCTTTTGGACCATTCCCACTATTTTTTAAGGGCTTTTAAGCCTCTTCTTTTCTTTTCTTCCCTTCACCATGATTTCTCTTCTTCTTCCATTTTTTTGGTTTCGTGATTTCTTCATCGTGACCAATTGCGATCCACGACTTGGTAGGAGGTAAATTCTTCTCCATCACTATTAATTTTAATTTTTTCTATTGTTTTTTGTCTTTTTTGTCTTTTCTTCATTTTTTCCTTTCTATTTATTTTTTTGGCTAACTACCTAAATTCCGCGATTGCCAATAAGTGGTTCCTAGTTAAGGAATTAGCGCATGGAAGGCTATTTAGCTATTTTGATCAAAAGACCACGAGCTAACCAATGGGATAACCCATTTTCACCACTTATTAGCCTTAATGGACCGGATATGAGGTCCATTCATCACCGTGAGCCGTTTTTGCGGCTCACACATGGCGGCCATCTGGGACAACTCGAAGAGGCAGAGAACCCACTCTTGTTCATGGGCACACGGTCAAATTTTAACTTTTTGTGTTCAAATGACCCATGGTTGTAACCAAAATGGGAGGCCCAATTGTGGACGGTTGTGAGCAAATCACACCTTGTACTCTTTGCATCGGTTGCCTGAAGTTTGCGTGGGGAATTCCTCGCCGTTTAGGGTTTGAAGTTGAACGGAGTTGTTGGGGAAGACCTCCTTCACGAGATAGGGTCCCATCCACAAGGCGTCGAACTTCCCTGGAAAATCCAATCTCCTCGCGTCTTGATGGAGGACTAGCATTCCCGTTTTCAATGACCGGACCTTGTTCCGTTTGTCGAAGGCGATCTTCCTTCTTCGTTGGATGGCTTCCATGTTCTGGGTGCTCCACCGGCGCATCTCATCGAGCTCCTCCAATCGTTCTAACCGATCGGCTAAGGACGTGGCCATGGACCACCATTCGGTCACGGCCACTCGCAAGGAGGGGATCTCGAATTCAATTGGCGAAATGGCTTCAATGCCATACACCAACGAGAAGGGAGTAGCATGGGTGGTCACCTTGAAGGTGGTTCGGTAGGCCCATAATGCGGCGGGGAGTTTCGTGTCCCAATCCCTCTTGGAATCGGTGACCGTTTTCCTCAAAATATTCACGAGGGTTTGGTTAACTCGCTCGGTGTGCCCATTGGTTTGAGGGTGATAAGGGGTGGTCTTACGATGATTGATCTTGAACCGGGTGGTCATGGCTTCGATCATCTCGTTCAAAAAATATTTCTCCCTATCGCTAATGAGGATTTTGGGACAACCAAACCGGGTAATGATCTGCTCAAACAAGAACTTGGCCGCATGATTAGCATCATTGGTTTTCACGGCTCGAGCCTCGGCCCACTTGGTGAGATATTTGGTTGCTACCACAATGTGCCTCATTCCACTAGAAGAGCTCGGGTGCACCTCCCCCACGTAGTCAATACCCCACTTCTCGAATGGGACCAAGGGCAAGGATACGCATAGCGGCATGCTCATTCGAAGGTCATTTCGGGCATACCGTTGACAAGCGTCGCATGGCTTGGTGTACTCATGGGCGTCTTGGAATAATGTGGGCCAATAGTAACCCGCGCGAAGGACTTTTTGGGCCGTCAAGGTCCCAGAGAAGTGTCCGCCACACGCACTGTCATGGCAGGCTGAGAGGATCGTGGGGATTTCCACGGACGTCACACATCGACGTAGCAAGCCGTCAACCCCCCGACGGTACAATTTGCCCCCTACTATGGTAAAGTGGCGGCTATGGAGGCAAACCTTCCGACGCTCGTTTTTGGACAATGAATCCGGTAGAAGGTGGGTGGTAAGGAATTCGGCCACCAAATTGTACTATGAGGGAATGGAGGATACTTTGAACAAGTCCTCATCTATCAAGGTCTCATCAATGGGGACTACACCGGGTTCCTCTGAGAGGCGTGAGAGGTGATCCGCTTGAAGGTGCATCCGCCCCGGGCGGTATTCCACCGTATAGTCAAACTCCTCTAAATGTAAGATCCCCCTTGCTAAACGACCACTCAAGTCCGCCTTGTTGACAAGGTACTTGATGGCCATGTGATCCACGTAGAACACCACGGGGTTGAGTAACAAGTAGTGGCGAAATTTTTTGACCGAAAAGACCATTGCCAAGCACTCACGTTCGGTGGTGGTATAGTTCTTTTCGGCGGGGTTTAATTGCCTACTTGCGAAGGCAATGGGGTGGTCTTTGCCATTAAGGCCCACCGGTTGGCACAATGTGCTCCCTACAGCCACCGCCGAGGCATCACAAAAGATGTGGAAGGGCAATTCCCAATTTGGGGGCCTCAAAACCGGGTAGGTGGTTAATTCCCCTTTCACGACCTCGAAGGCCTCTTGGCAATGGGGAGTCCACTCGAACCTTACGTTCTTTTGGATAAGTCGAGTAATGGGCATGGACTTTGTGGGACTCCGTTTCCACATGTTGCCGGAAGTTAACTTTAAATCCGGTTAAAACAAAAAAATTAGTTAAGTAGTTATGATAGTTTCCACTAGAATTCATCCTATAGTCGTCAGAAAAGAATAATGACGGATGGATCAGGTTGCGAACCCTAATTAAGCCAAAATCTGTTAAAATCGGAGCCGGAGTAGTTACCGGTTTTCCGGGGCGGACAGTTATTCGGAACCGTCAGCCGGAACTGTTGCCATCAACTGTCATCATGACTCCGTACTAACTGCCGGACTACTTAAGGCTGGGATTCGGGGGGAGAACTCTTTTCTTCTCCATTCCTTCGTCGCGTGCAGGGTTTTCGTCTTCAGGCTTTTTTCCTCTCCCTCTTTCACTTCCTCGCTCCCGGTTCCAAAACTCTGGCCGTTAGGGTTTGAAGCTTAGACGGTTAGAACGGACGTGCGTCCGTTAGGGAGTGCTTTTGTGAGGACGGTGCGTGCAGGGACTACCTTGAGAGACGGTGAGGATTTAGGAGGCCCTCATGAAGACTGTACCGATGGCTAAGAAGAAGAGGACGGATAGAGACGGGCGCGGCAAAAGAGACGAAGAGCCGGCCGCGGGACTTCCTCTTTTGGCCCGAGTCCTTCCGGACATCCCCGAAGACCTGGACGAATTTAACCTCCTGAAGTCGAGCCTCAAGACTATGGGGTGCGAGGGTTTGCTCGAAGTCCCCTGGGGTATGCGGGAGGAGATCTACGTCCAGGAGCTTATCGGCGCTCCGGACAAGAAGTACCAGGGGTTACTGAGAGCCCATCCGGAAAACTGGGGAGTTCCGGAATGGTCCCAGGCGTACGACTTCCGGGGCGGACGCACCAAAGTGGTGGAACGGCGAGACGAATTCCTGGTGGACGAATTTGCGAGTCCGGCTGATCCAAAGGACGGCTACAACATGCAGGACCTTTGGCATCTAGACGCCCAGCTCGTGCTAGGGTTTTTAAACCCTATTTTCCATCCGGAAAAGCCGAAGCGGGTGGTGGCGAAGTGGGCCTGCACCTTCCTCGGGGCGCTCCGGAAGAAGATAGTAGTGGATTGGGGAACGCTTGTGACGGACATGATCAACCATCTAGTAGCCAACCTTCAGAGGGTGAAGAAGACAGCAACACCCTTGGCCTCCTATGTGGTGCACCTCTATGCGCACCACCAGCAACTCACTACGGCGGAGGTCCGGAAGTACGATATCGTCCTCAACTTCCAGAAGTACGGAGGGGACGAGTCTAAAGAGGAAGAATCCGGAGAGGGGGAGCTAGCGCCGGAAGTAGCCACCACCAGTACTCCGGAGGGCCGGAAGGTCCCAAAGAGACCTCGGGGGAAGGAACCTGCGACGGAGAGTCCGGGCATCCGAAGCTCCTCTGCATCCTCCGGAGAAGACGAGTCTGGACCCTCAGAAGGGACTAGCCGGAAGAGGAGAAAGGTGGACCGGGACGACTCCAAGGGCCAACTCAAGCTGATGGATGAGCTCACCCGCGACATTGGCTGGAGGGTTGGGCTCCTCAAGGAGACCAACTACATCATCACCAGCAGCGTGGAGCAAATCTTCCGGAGTCTGGGCGTCGAACGGCTGGAGGACGCCATTAACCGGGTGGAGGAACTCCGGAGCCGGGAGGTGGGCACGAAGGCGCTGCACACTCAGATCGCCTCTCTATACAAGGCAAGTAACGAGATGGAGAGGAAGATGAAGCAGTACCTAGCGGAGGTGGCTGTGGCGATGACGGCCCGGAAACTGGCCGAGGAGAAGGCCAACGCTTCCGCAGCGGCTTTACTGGAAGTCCGGGCCTTCTTGGACCTACCTGTCGACGTGGTCAACCGAAGCCGGCTCTTCACCGAGTTGGTAGAGAAGAAGGAGAAGGTCACCCGGGCCAACATCATCCGGTTCCTCCTTGACCAAGCTGACAAGATGGGAAGGACCTGGGAGCAGATGAAGGTGCTAGTCGACAACATTGTCGTCGAATTTCCGGAAGAACCTGCAGCGCCTGGACCGGAAGGCACGCCGACCACAACTCGAACAACAGCCACTCCGGAACCACCACCCAAGACCACCCCAGCGCCGGGAACCTCCGCGAACCCGGAGTCCCTGGATACTCCGCCACGGACACCGGCGGAGGGGATCGTGCCCCCTAACCCGAGTACCAGCGAGATCCTGAAGACACTTCCGGATCTCTTGTCGCCACCCACTATACGGCTTCCAGATCCTCCGACAGAGGGCGGCCTTCCAGCTCCTCCAAGGTCAGTGTCACAAAGGTTAGCATCCGGAGCCAGGAGTCCGTCCGGAAGCTACAGGGACTTGGTCCAAGAGACCGGGTCAGTTTCCACGGCAGGCACCCCAGCACCTCCGTTTCCGGAAGGATCTCCGGCCGAGCCCCCTCTACCCCCGGACGCCCGGTCTCTAGGGGTGGTTGTTCCCTCACCAACCGGCCCAGCCAACAGGAAGACCAACCTTTCGTCGGCGGCTTCAAAGAAGGCAAAGGGTAAGGCGCGCGTTCCGGTGGAGAGTTCCCCCTCCCGCCGGAGTGGGAGAAATCGGGGTCCCGGTGCTCCTACTTAGGGTAAAAATAGGTTGTAAGTTTCTTCCTGTTAACCACTTTTTCTCAGGGTAAGAATCCGGATCAGCAGCGACTAACGATGGGGCCCCAAGTGCACCCGGCTGCTACCGGAATCAATAGCCAGGTTTTGTTAGAGAAGGAAGTCCGGAGTCCAATAACTGTTCCGAGATTTTAGGATCCGAGATCCGATCTGGGGCTTTTCCGGATTTCTCGGATCTTTTAGATAAGATCTAGCGGATTTTCCATAGTCATAGGTAGAAGGAAATCTGAATTTAGAGAATTCAGAGAGTATTTAGTAGGAGGTTTTGGGAAAAACCTTCGTCTTGTTCATCTCACTCGGAAATATACGTTACCATTTTCTTCACCAGATTTGCTACCTTGTGTTTTTGTGGGACGTATGAATCCTGTGAGTGACGGATCCTTTCTGGAGGGTGTGGTTGTGTGAGGAATTTTCCGGACTAGAGTAACTCACTTGTTTTGCCCGAGGGGGAAGTTATCGAGGGTAGTGGCCGGAGATCGCCCGGGAGAGCTGGAGAGAACTATTGCAGAGGTGTTCCTGGTAGTTCCCAGGGTCCAGAAGTAGCCAGGAGGGGAAGAGATGAACTGCAGAGGTGTTCCTGGTAATCTCTAGTTTGCGCGGGAAACCGTGCTAAACTGATCTCCGGTCAATACCGGAGTTCTCCCTTAAGAGAGGAAGAAAAAGCTTGATACCTGTACCCGGATAAAGTAACCATAGCGAACCGTGAGTCTCTGATCCGGAAAGTTACAGTCATACCCCCTGGAATGCCGTTGTAGCCGGGTTAGTCTCTGTGTGACCGCATCCGGAAGGCCTTCCGGATGTCGTGAGAGTCGAAGTCCGGCAACAACAGTCAAATTACCAGTTAGCATAGTAGGAAGAGTGTTGTTTGGTCACTCTAAGAATCCGGACAGTGGGTACCTAGCCACTTTAAGTCACAGGGTAGTGGGAAACCCAGCCACTTACACAAAACCGGGTCTGTGGACTTCGGCCACTCGTTTAAAAACTCCAGGAGACTCTCTAAGGAGGAACAGAGACTAATCAAACCACCCTCCTGATTTCCGGAAACTCAACTCCGGGAACCATTGTATAGCATCCGGATCCGGACTGATCCGGACCTAATATAAGTGATAGAGAATTATAGTTAATTCATAATTGTATTATTCGGGCAAGATTAGTAATCTCGGGTATTGGAAGAAGACATTTAGGTCTCTGTGGGAACGAAACCGGAGCGGTTACTCTGGGAAGCTCTTAGTGACGATTAGGAGCATTCCGGAGGAATACTGTCTCTACGAACTGCAACAGACTTCGTGGCATAGTCATGGATAACCTCCCGATACCACCCTATGTGCCCTAGGATTTTTTGTATCTCTTTGACATTTGTGGGGGGTTGTAACTCCACAATAACCTTCACCTTGTCAGGGTCCGGCTCTCTACCGTCCTTGGAGACCACGAATCCTAGTAAGACCCCCTTTATCACGGCGAGGAAGATTTTCTCGGGGTTGAGAGCGATGCCGGTGCGCCTACATCGTTCAAAACTTTGTCTCACACATGCTAGGTGCTTGTCCTTCGTGGACTGGGTGCTAAAATCGTCAATGAACACCGTCATTGATTTGTGTAAGAGGTCTGAGAAGGCATAGGTCATGGCCCTCTGGAATGCAGAGGGGGCATTACAAAGCCCAAAAGGCATGACCAAATAGATGAATGTGCCCCACGGGGTAGTGAAGGCGGTCTTGTGGTAGTCCTCGGGGGCAATGGAGATTTGGTTGTAACCCGAGTAGCCATCCATAAACGTATAAAGCTCATGACCACCTACTTCCTCTAAGATGGTATTGATAAATGGCAAGGGGAAGTGATCTTTTTGGGTGTGGTGGTTGAGTTTCCTATAGTCAATGCACACCCGTAGCTTCCCATTTTTCTTTTTAACCAACACCATGGGGGAGACCCAATCGGATATCTCCACGGGTTTAATGAACCCCGCCTGGAGTAGTTTCTCCAATTCGGCTTTGACAATGAGCTGTAGGTTAGGATTCATACGCCGCTCCTTTTGTCTAATGGGAGTAGTGCCTGGGAGAAGGGGGATGTGATGTTGTGTTACCGCCGGGGGAATGCCCTTGAGGTCCTTGTACGACCATGCAAAGATATCCCGAAACTCGAGCACTAGTGACTTGTACTTCGCCATCTCCTCTTTGGTCAATCCGACCCCCACTTTTATCCTACGCTCTTCTTCCTCCTCATGAGAGACTACCATCAACTTCCAATCATTGTGATGTACGTATGGTTATTGAGTAGGTCCCTTATACCAGTCATTTGGAACTTGGGGGTACGTTGCCCCCGAACCGCTAGCTAGGATACCGGTGGACGTCCTCCTAAAGTGGAGAGATGGGTTGAGAGGGCCCTCATCGATTAATACCTCCAACTCCATCCCTTGGGTGCCATCGATATCCGCTCCGAACACTGCTGCGGGTTCTAAGGTATCTAGGAGAGGAACCAGGCCTACTCCCATCTTGGATTCCACTTCAATCAACTCACCATCCATGAAATGCACGGACATCTCTTCATCCGCGCTTGAGATAGGGTGTTCTCTCAACCACTCTACAAACTCACCGCTAGGGACCCACTCATAAAGACCCGGTCCCATGCTCTTGAAGGGCATCATGAGAGCCTTCGAGGGTTGGGCTCGATCCACCGCCTTGTGGGGCGCAAACCTCACCCTTTTGGGAGGCTCCTTTGATAGAACCTCTTGTGATTCATCCTCCGACGAGCCCATTCAACCGCGGCATAATCCTAGCCTACTTGGTTGGATATGGACCGTAGTAGGGTTCTCCGGTGGACCATAAGTGATGTTTGGTTTTGGGCCCCCCCATTCTACCGAGGCATTGGCAATCCGCAACCAAGGCCTACCTAGTAGCAAGGGGTATGCCTCCTTGTTGGAGTGCATTCGGATGACTTGGAAGGTGAGGGAATACTCTACCCCCCCCGTGGTAACTTTACAACCACTAATCTGATAACGGGGCCTCCGAGCTTTGATTAGCCATGTTGATGATGTACGGTGAAGGTTCTGTGATGTCAAGGCCTAGATTCTCCATGGTTGAGAGGGGCATGATGTTTAAACCACTACCACCGTCCACTAGTACATTGGACACTATCTTGTCTACGATTGAGACCTCGATTTGAACCGCCTTGACTTCGATGTTGGGGTGTGCACTTTTAACACAAGCCGCCAACCTAACCCTTGCCTTAGGCCGTCGCTTCACTGGGGTTCTCGACCTAAGGACCTTCTTCATGGGTGGGGATACCTCCAGTAGTTGGGCTATGGTGATGTCTGCCTTGAGACGACTCAAATCCGCCCATAAATCGTAAGGCCCTTGTCCCACGTGTTCCTCGACACGTGGGAATGTGTTCACTTCGGGGCTAGGAACCCTTGGACCTTCCCATGGTTCTTGAGAGGTGGACAATGGTGTTCGGGACCTAGGTGTCCCGTGGGAGGACCTTAAGTTGACCCGTTTAGTGCCTTCTACCGCCTCCTTGGTGGTATTGTTTAGGTCAGAGAAGTGAGGTGAATCCTCCTCTGAGGTCTTATCTTCCTCTGGTATGGGTGGAGGGGGGCTTGAGTACCTAGGCTCCCGTCGGTTAGACCGAGTCTGGACTGCCAATGCGGGTAACTCACAAGTTTCCGGTCCCTTGGTTGTGCTCATTTCGTGGAACACTACATTGAGCTCAGTGAGGGATGGGCTGTGGGTGGACACAATCTCACTTGACATGGTGGCATAGCGCACATCTTGTGGGCCTTGGTTTTGGTTGCCACCGGAGTTTTGTCCTTGGTTTTGTTGGCCCCCTTGGCTTCGCCCTTGGTTAATAGAGATGTAACCGGCTTTGGTATTGACCCCTATTGGAGGGGTTTGATTTTGGCGATTATTGTTGTAGTCTTAGTAGAGACTAGGAGGCCTAAGGGTATTATCGGAGGTGGGATTACGTGCACCTCTCAAATGGTCTTGGGCTTGTTGAGGGTAGTTCCCTGGTGGACAGGGCATGGGAATTATCTTGTCCGGTCTACGACATACTTGGATAGGGTGATTACCCTCGCAGTTACCGCATACCACCCTACTTTCGACCCAACATTGCCCCGGTGCGTGTCTTTTGCCACACGGGTGATGGATCTCATACCGTGGTCGTGGAGGCCCCCTATAACCTTGGCTTGGAGATGCATAGCCTTGCGGCACGTAGCTAGTTACCGCCGGTGGTTGGTTCCTATGGGGAGGCACATACGGAGGTTGAGTGGTTTGGTGTTGAGGTGTTGTCACCGGAGTGGTGCAAAAAGGGTTGGTGTGGTCTGGTTGGCCACATTGAGTACACCATAGGCCCGAAGCATGTCTACCGGACTCTATGGGTGGAGGTGTGGGGTTTGGGACTTGGTTTTTAATCAACAAGGCCATTTGGTCCTACATGGCCTTGATTTGTTGACCTAATTGATCCTGGAAGCCCTGTTGGCCTTGGAGGATCTCGTTCTTCATTTCCTCCTTCCATGTGCCCCGCTCTCCATGATAGGTAAGCTCAGGTAGAGCTACTGGTGGCCTAACTTCCAAGGGTGGAGCATAGTAGTTCCACGTAGGAACTTGTGCGCTTGTGGATCCTTGGTTAGGTTCTAAGACTGGTCTCTTGGCCTTGGCATGGATGGGTATGAAACTAGAAATATGATGATCCTCCTTTCTCCACATATGCTCTTGGTCTCGATCCACCTGCTCTATTAGCCTAGCTTGTGCCTTGGCCTCGTTAAACGATGCGGGGCGGACCTTCCACTATAAGAAACCCGTGTTTTTTGTCACGTCCTGAATCATGTCCCAGGAGACATGTAGACATCCGAATTTACATCCCTCTGACGTACCAACGTGTGTAACACGCTGTAACGTGTGGGGACATCACCAAAAACGCGAGGACATCCCTGCGACAGGGACGATTTTCGGAGATTTTGGGAGGCTGGAAATGGTGCCAACTGGGCGCCACGTAGACGACACCTAAGCGGCAGGATGACGGACAGTGCCACATGGCCGGGAAATTCATCCTCTCCATTGGTGACGTGTCATCTGACGTGGCATGTGACGTGGACCCACGTGGCCTCTGATGTGGACCCGGGAAAGAGTGACGTGGCGTGCCACGTCAACAAAGATTTGCGTGGTTTTTTTTTCAAATTCGTGTTTGCGGGGACGTCATTGGTAACATGGCTGTGTTTTTTAAGACGTCCCGGTTTGACGTGGAGATGTCCTGCTCGACGTCTACGCCAACGCTACCTGGATTTTGATGCTGATTTCGTTGAACATCGCCATGCCCTAGAGGACGTGGCGATGGACATGATCGCGTCCTCCAATACGTTGCCGACCCATGGTCGTCGGCACTGAGGGTGTTATTGCAGACGTCTCAAAGAACTTATGCATGTCTGACGTGACATCCCTTGATGCATGGTATTGTTGACGCTGTGTATGTGATGGTGATTTGGAAGGACATCGAGAGATGTTGTACAAGACATGAATACGTTGTACAAGACATGAGTATGTTGTACAAGACATGAGTACAAGACATGAATACCTCATCTTACATGTAACATGTACATTCATCCAAATTCATGCTTACTGGCCTACTTGCAAATGTGGTAATATGATATACATGCAATTTAAAATATGTCTCCATAGACACGGGGATGTTTCAAAAGACGTCCCTGCGTTTCCTAAGTGCTGCGGCATACGTCTTCTACAACATGGTCACGTCTATATGTCGCTCACAGCACATTGCATGTCCAACACTGCATCTCTAACCTCTACACTCTAAACTCTAACCTCTACACTCAAAACTCTAACCTCTACACTCAAAACTCTAACCTCTACACTCTAAACTCTTACCTCTACACTCAAAACTCTAACCTCTACACTCTAAACTCTAACATTCTAACTTGTAAACTCAGTCTACACTCTAAAACTCCAACCTCTACATTCTAAACTCTAACTACTTGGAGAAATGAAGGCCAAAGTGAGCTTTGTGCAACCTCAAATTCTACTTAAAGGTCTCATGACCTAACTATGGCTGCAGCAGCTAACCCTAGCCGCCTCATGACCTAACTATGGCTGGAGCAGCTAACCCTCGCCGCCTCTATTCATCCAATGAACTTGACGAAATTCATCCTACTTGATGGTTATGTTTTGCAAGACACGATGATGTTTTCCAGGACATGTCGATGTTTTCCAGGACATGTCGATGTTTTCCAGGACATGTCAATGTTTTGCCAAACATTGTTGATGTTTTCAGAGACGTCTCTGTGGGATGTCCTCAAAGACATGTAGATGTTACTCGAGACATCTTCAATTGGATGTCTCAAGTGACGTGGACCTATACACAGAATGACGTGTCACCTTGTTCGACATGGAATTGTGTTTGCCATGTAGATGAAGTGCTGTAAACTACAAAATATGTAATATGTCCACATGGGTAAGCCACCAAGGACTTTACAAAATCACCCTAAATTCCTTATAATTCGGGTTTTGATAGAAAAGTGGTATTTTAATATTATATTAATTAATAAATATTATTTAATATTTAAATATACAATATTGAATTTAATATGTCCGCTTTAATTACAGAATAATCAGTTTTTATAAAATATTATTATAATATTAATTAATATTTTGTATTTTTAATATTTAAAATTAATTTTTATTTTGGAAACCATTTTGATACGAAGTGGACAAATCAAAAATTTCAGAGGATCAAAGTTAATAAATATAATCAGAATATTCTTCAATTTTATATACTTTATTTTTTTTATTTTTAAAAAAAATCTAGTTTTATAAGGCTCGTGCCTTTTTTTTTCTCCTCTTGCAGACCGCTGCCCGTTTCGTTGTTTTTTTAACGTTGGGCTGCTTTCTACCTTACACAACAGTAACTTCGACATTCTTACCTCAGGTGAAACGCTTGTCCGCTGCCAGCATGGCAGTTTTGCGTCACCCAAGATGTCCTCGATGACGTCCTCGCAGACGAGCGCGTTGTTGGAGACATCGTCGCGTCTCCTATTTCGCACGCGCGTTTTGGGACCCTCCCACCTCCACTGTTCATTATTGACGCATGGACATCCTCACGTTCACGGGGATATTACTGGCTAGCTCCAAGACATCAAAAAAACACGCTGACATGATTAAGGACATAACAAAAAACACGGGTTTCTTATAGTGTTCAAAATCTCCCTAATGGTTCCCTCATTGTTGAACCCTTGGATAAAGAATTGGGTTAAGGTGTCATTGGTGAGGAGGTTTCCCACGAACCTTGTAACCACCAGGTCGAATCTCCTAATGTATGTCGTGATATCCTCCCCTGGACCTTGGCGTAGCGCGGCTAGGGCTGTGAGGGCATTACTTTGACCTACTTCGGGTCTAAAGTGCTCCGAAAAGGCCCTCATGAGGCTATCCCAATCCTGGAAGGTGTTGGGGGGGTGGTTCCTATACCGCTCGTAAGCGGCATCGTTTAAGGTACACGAGAACCACACTAGGAAATACCCGGTGTTGGTGATGAGGCAAGTAGTAAGGAGCTCTAGAAACCGTTCCACGTGTGCGGAAGGGTCTTCATCCCTAGATCCTCTAAACGTGGGCAAATTGGGTGGCATAGGCGCCGCCTGTAAGCCCTCGGGTACTACGATTGGTAAATCCCTTGGCTGAACCAAGGGGTTGATGGGAGGCCGAACCGGGGGTGGTCCTCCAGAGGCCATGGTAGGGGCTGAGGTGTTGCCTCGTGGACTAGTGGTGTTGGTGGTGTTCACTGGATCAAATGCAGGGATAGGGAAAGATGGAGGAAAAAGAAAGGGAGGAGCTGGGATAGCCTCTAGCTGAACCTCTAAGAATCCTTCCGCCGTGTCCTCAGTGAGTTCCCTAGACCTACTCCTTCGTTCGCTCGCCGGTTCCCACGGTGGTGTGAGGGAAGGTCTTTGGGACCTTGTGGCACGGGACATCTACTCTAAGGTCCAAGGGTAAGATCTTGTTGTTCGTTGATGATAGTCATGTCCCCCCGAAAGATTTTCCGTCCAAGGTTTAAGGTCGTGGGTGGAACTACACAAAGCACGGCCTAATTCGATCGGTGAGTGGGTGTTTCCAACACTCCTACTCCCGATTCTATCACGAGGATGGACTGACTCAAGACCAAGACCCAATTTTTAGTGGTGGAGTTTTAGCTCGATGAAGTCGCCGAAGAATCCTATTAAGGACTACCCTTCAAGGGCAAACGACAAAAAGCTAACCGAATTGACGGATGTCTCCACGAGCATCACCTCGTTGGAAAGTTGTCCCCCAACTGGCGCCACACGGTACAAATTCTTACTATGGGGCTGACCTAGGCTTCAACTTGATAAAAGGTGGGGTTCCTTGGTATCCTTGGTATCCCCCTTCTACCTTTTATCACTTTGAGCTAGGCATCACCCACTAGGAGGAAAACGACACAATCACGGGACGGCATGCAACAATGTGTGTATAAAATGTTATCACCGCGTAGAAGACATACCTTGATGCATCTCCAGCCACCCTGTCACCATTAGTTGAAGTCGACCGTGGACCTAATCGCTCTCTAACGATTCTAAGGCCAACCCATGGGTCGCATACAATATTTTCAGAGGGGGTTAACTTACCTTAAAGCAACTCCAGCCAATCCACTTGTTAGCACAAGATTCGTTGCATGCAATTTCGTGGATGGCCCAACCTAACGTTTCTAAGGCAAGTGTTCCACACGGCTCAAGTGGGAAATCAGGGTTTCCTAGCCCTAGTGTGGTCACCACATCCAAGTTGGTCCTATTTACTACTCGTGGTCCTAAAAAGAGGGTGTAGTGCACATACCGTACGCAGCGCTCCTTCCAATCAGCACCCCTACGTCTTGGATGCGTCCACGACTCCAACTCCCCACCAAGTAGCTCATTCACACATACATAGCATTAACTTGCAACATTTGACTCAACCATTCAAGTTACACCAAGTTGTTCTTACCTTGGTGGTTAGTCAAGCGCGGGGGGAAGGAAGGGGCGCCCTTGTCCCATACCCGGGCACTTGCACCCTTCCCCTTTGACCTAGGGGCTCACTGGAAATCCTCGTGGATTCCCGTGGGAGGGCCTCAACCTTTCACCCCTAGGCCCCTTGCTCAACTCAAGCCACAAGCCTAGAAGGGGATCCCCCCAACACAAGGTGTTTTGTGGTTGGAGGGTCGGGAAATCCACACTCCCTTCTAGACCCCCACCTTTAAACACAACTTGGCATCCATGCATTCACCATACTTCCAAACATTCACAAGCCATTCACAATCCAACAAGAACTCAACCAACACCATATTCATTAAAATGAGACATTTCGGAGTCTCAATTTATCATGGTGTCTTTTTTTAGTCAATTTATAATTTCATTAATTTGAGACTATGTATTAAATTGAGACTCAATCTCCATTGAAAATGCTAAATAATCTAGTTGTATCATGGATTGTTGAATTCATCTTGTATGAAATTGAATATCATATTCAATTGTATGTGTAAAGGTAATAGATTATAAAAAATGTACCAAGATATGGAGGATATTACCTAAGAAAAACTAATACATCCAAAAAAAATCATTGCGAAAATAAAATTACTGTGGAAAATAGAAGCAGCAATAAATGTGATAACCCCTCTAAGTAGGGTTTAAAATTGGACTAAAATACACATATACACTCATTTAAATTCCACCTAGAATGCATACCTTTTCATTTGAAAAAGAATTAATTACCAATTTCAAGAGATTCTACTATTTCCAAACAACAAGGTCGTTGAAATACCTAGCGTTGAAAAGTTAGCATGTATTGTAGCAATCCATTCAATAATTGCTATCAATAGAAAGTATCGATGCATCAAGGATAAATGTACAATTTATGACACTCACAATGTGAACCGCCATTATACATCAATGATGAAACACAATTCCCGCCTCTGTTGTATAATATTGAAAGCAACACAATACATCACTACATGTAACTACAAATACTAATCTAATTCTATCTACAAATATGCTATGCGCACATTCAAAGAGTACAATTCCATTCTACAGATACAAATTCACTACATACTTAATAGAATATCCAGCACGAAAGAACAAAAAATCAAAAAAGAACATGCACCCCCCTATTTTATATTGGTAAAATAACTCTAGTCCCCAAAAACCACAAATTCTGATGGAATCTATAATTCAGCTAAAGATGCCTTGATTATGTCCACTTGTGATTTTGGAATTCTTAACCTAGAGGAGTTTGTGTTTCCACTCAACCTCGGCTTCCAAGCCGTTAAAATACAATTTGTATACACCCAGATTGGTTCAGATTCAGTCTCTTCAACCCAATTATTCCCATGATTAGAATCCCATCCTTGGTACGTTTCCAAGTCCACATGACGTTGGGATGCAGGTTTGAAGTATTGCACTTTAATCTCATGAGAATGTTCACGATCCGGATGTGGATTAGTCAACACCAAGGCAATCCAAAATGGGCGCAAATCCCCATTAACAGAACGCACCGCAATTATATAGCCCTCGTACACATCTCTACCAACCCGAAACGATGGAGGAGGACAATGACGACGTTGTCCAATGAATGGAGGGTCCTCTACATACTCCTCCCGCAACGACCCATCAATCTCATATTCATCCACCATAGATGGAGCATATCTAAATAGAGGCCAGAATCCCTCTCGTAGAAGAGACGATTCTTTCAAAGGCCCTTCGAGGGCATCCTTAACACCTCTCCAATAATACATAATATGCTCGTTCTTCCTTCTATATTCACCCGAGAGATCCTCGTTAGCCATCGATTCCCAAATACTTAGAAACCCAGAGATATCCTTAAAAACCTCATCATAATTCTCATGACGTCGCGGAATGAGAGGAAGCGGCTGACCACGAGGCAAAATTGGCATACCATCTGCCGTCACTTTCCACAGCTGGATTCCTCCCTCCTCCTTGGGCAACCAATCCCTATCTGTACAAAGAATTTTGTACTGCATCTTTGGCAATCCATCTGAGCCCTTGTAGAACTTGAATTGTTGGACCTTTGTGTGACCTGTAAGGGCCTCTTTGCCAATGCACAAATATCCTTCTAAAAAGCCCTTGAAATCGGGCACCTCTTCAATGAGGTGTGGAATAACTGGCATTTTCTCAGCATCCATGAATGATTTCATCAAGAGTGAAATCGTTGGATAGCTATTTGACTTTAGTTTGGAACTCCATCTCCCAAACATTGCATCAATATCCTCGTGAGTATGACCAACAAGTAAGAAGTTGACATACACTTCATGGAAAATACCCATATGAACGAGGAGGGAAAAGAAAGCAAACACAAACCTATTTTAATTGTCCCCTGTGGCATTATCCAACTGCATCTGGAGAATTGGTGGTAACTGTTTCGTAGGAACAGGCTCAACTGGTGAAGCAGCAAGGGATCGAAGACACACGTTAGCATCCGCAAGCACAGCCTGAGAGAGAGGAGAAGCTCTTCCTCCGGTAAATAATTCACGAGAAGAATACGCCGGTGGACTCTCTAAGTCCCGAAGTAACTTCGCAATCGATCCAACAGTGTGGTTCGAGTCGGTGGGGAAGATATCAAGACTATAATGGGCATAACGAACATCTCCATGTCCATGCGCAATCATTCCAGTTACGGCCACAGGCAATTTCATGAAGGACTCCGTCGCTTTATTCTTGTGAGAAAAATGAGGAGATGCGGTTTTGCTATGATCCATTTTATCATGGATGATGCACACAACCTCATTCGGTTTTTCTTCCGAGTTCTTCCGGTTCCCATAATATAAAATTCGATGAGTCTGTTGAGAGGCCTGGTGTAACTACAGCTTGACTTCCCACATTTTGTATGCGGAAGACCCCCTTGTACAAGCCTTCTTTAGTTGCTTAAGTTGGTCGCATCTTCCGCAGCCAGCAAAGTTGTCACGAGGCTTCTTGGTAGAGTATTGTTCAAATTCGGAGCTCCAAATTCGACTCAGACCAGACAAAGATATTGGTTTGAGGCCAAATCTTGAATTCACCTCATTCACTTTGGGCAACACTCCACTTCATTGAAAAGAGGCAGGCAGGTGTTTCGAGACCACCTTCTCCCCAGTGCCAAGTGTAGTAGTCTTATTAGGACTGTGATCAGCAGCACCATCAAGTATATCATGCAGAGTAGCAATTGCCTGTAGAGTATGAGTCCGGGGTTTCTTTGTACCAGTATTGCCGTGTGCCCCCGCCCGCATTCCATCCTTTGCCTCTCGTTTGTACCGGTAGAATGTGGCTCGGCTAACCCCCATGATAGTACACCATGCATTTTGACATACATCAATTCCATCAAGCGTCACCACATTGTTGCCATTGGAATCCATGTGGATTTGCCTGTGTACATCAAGCCAGACATGTTTCTGAAAGAAAACACCTCCAATGTCACGGTAAACTTGGGAGCGAAGCACAGAAATTGAACACTGTGGAAATCGTTGAGTACAATTTCTTCGACAACAGATGGTGCTCGCAACAGAGTTGATCGATTGTGAAGTAAGAAGTACTTCCTTCTTTCGTGGGGAAGGACCCTCTACTCTCAGACGAGTGGTTTCGTACTGTCGAACGCCTACCCTAGGACCGCGACGAAATACTTTTAGAGCTGCATTGTAAATGCTAGTTTGCTCTTGGTCGTACAAACTGACGTTGCAAAGAAAGACCTGTCGAGTTGGCCACGCTCGAAGGGCAAACATCCAATTCAATGGAATTTCAGTCTCGTCTAAGCATTCAGCAATTAGAATCGCAACATGATCATCTCCAAGTGGCCGACCACCAGTTTCAGGAACAAATCCAGAATCAACACTCTGGCAAAGTCCAATTCCAACATCAGCCCCAGATGTGTTTCTAAGAATCACGCGCTTTGAGAACCACGACGCGCGAGGAATTCCATCACATGCAGCAACACCTGGAGGCAAGGTAGGTGGAACTCGGACAACACCATCGTATGAGCGATCTTCCATCTTCAAGATATCACAATGAAAATGACAGAGGGTAAGTCATTCAGTTATATCATCATAATTGTAAAGGACACCATCAATGAGAGGAGAATGAAAGAGAGAAGATACGCTTATCCTCGACACGAGGATAATTGAAGATAAAAAAACTATAATACTGAATTAGGAGATCATTCATGGAATCCATAGTGAGGTTTGACAACTCACTCGTGATTTGAACCCGAAGAAACACACCACATTTACACCTACCACCGAACAGAGAGAAACATTCAGAGATTAATCAATCAAATTCAGAACTAGAAAAAAATTTCCTTAAATTTATATTTGCCAGTAACCAATCGAGATATGATTTCAAAACATTAACTCCATAAAGCCTCAGTGAGATATCCTCGAACCGAATTAAGTACTCCAAAACATTTCACGAAGATTTGAGAGCATAAATGACATTCACAATTTTCCAAAAACCAACAATCTGATATTTGACAATTAATATTCATCATACGCCTTAGATGACATCAAACTGAAAATCAGTTATCCTCGATTCGAGGATAACTATCATAAAATATGACATGAAAATATTAAGTACCTTACCTCGGATATCCTCGACTCGAGGATAAGACCCTGGGTGGATAAACAACCAATAATGGGCAAAGACTGAAAACACATCAAACCCTGATCCAACCAATGATCACATGCAATATACTCATTATATTATCATTGAAATTCAACAAGTATTCTTACATTATCTTCGACTCGAGGATAAATGCAATTTCTAAAACATTTTCGCCAAATTCGTACAATACTTAATCTAATTTTGAAATCACTATGATTCATTTGTTTTATCCTCGAGTCGAGGATAAGTCATTCTTGGTTATATATATTTATTCATCTCATCTGAATATATCAGTGAAGGTTATCCTCGACACGAGGATAACACTGCTACAGTGATTCCGTCATATGCGGAGTGTCACAGATAGAGATTAAGTTTGAGTGCGAACAAGGTCCGCTGCAATGCTCAATGGTCAACAACACTTAATAACGTGCGATGGGGAAGTCGATCTTTACGCTTGCACATAAAGCAGAGGAAAAAACATTGAAATGACCGGTGCGACACAGGCAAAAAGAAAATGAAAATGACTTCCACCAACGTGCAAGAAATTCAACAACATAAGAAATACAGCCACACTTACACTCCTTCCCCAAAAACCTATCCAAGACATTCGTGTGCCCAAAAAAGACCTAGAACAATATAAACCTTAGTTCAGTATCTTACTGCAGAGGCAAGAGCTGAAACACAGAAGTGGAAGCGGAGGCGAGGCACAGAGAGGAAAGAGTTCGAAATGAGAAATTCCAGGGGGAAGTATGAATATCGACATGAACTCCGGTGCCTAAAAAACGGAGGTGGGCGGGAAAGACTTTTTTCAACGGCAGCATTTTTGGGCGGGAAAATAATGTACTTTTCTCTCAACTTTTTAGGTGACCTTTTCAGGTTTCCGAGTCACTTCAATTTAGGAATGCGACAAATCCGAATAAAACAAAACGAGATTCGTTTTGACAAAATCGGATTTTCTAATGAATGAAAAACTGAAAGTTATATTTGGTTTATATGTAAAAAAGAAATAAAAACTAAAAAAAATCTGCTAAAAAGTTTTCAAATAAATTGATTAAAGAAAAAAATAACGTTTAAATATTGAGCAAATAGTAAATTTGTAAACTAGTTCAAATGATAAGAATTAAATATATTAAAATATTATCATATTCAATATATTGAGAGAGTATTAGAATTTTGAGAGTTTTTCCTGACAATTACAGCAGACTTTTGAGCTAATTCATGTAAAAAATTTCTAATTATAGACTATCCTTGATTCGAGGATAGCTATTCCAATTAGAATTAGAATTTTAACTAAAAACTAGCAGTTGGTGCATTGCTTTGCAATGCATTCGTTCAACCATTTTAATGTAGTTTTCATATCACAAAATAATAAAAACAATGGTAACATCAATCTACATAAAATATAAATATGTTATGAACGTAAAATTTGTAATCAAAAGTTACAAATATATTTTATATAAGCACAAATTGCAACACAGAAATGCAAATTTCACACACCCAAAAACTCAAGCTAGTGCTTTGCATTGCATTCGTCCAACCATTTTAATGAAGTTTTTATATTACAAACTATATTTAAAAAATTGTAACATGATTCATTGCGCGGTTGGCTGCGCAATTAACTGCGCGGTCGACTGCACCGTTCGTATAGTTCATTGTACGATTGACTGCGTGGTTCACCGTGCGGATTATGATTTTAGTAGTATGATAAACGTAGTAAAATCTGAATCGATTTAAAGAAAATATCTATTAGAATATTAAAAGTTTTCATCTACATCATTTGGTTTAGTATTGTTTTCAAATAAGAATCAAAGAAAATTTAATTTGGTTCAGGGTAATAGTATTATATTTTCATTAAAGCATTACATGTTTCATTAATAAAAAATCAGACTTTTCTCAAATTTTGATCACTTTTAAGTAAGATGATAAATGTTTTCTGTCACATACAAGTAAAAGAAGAACTCCGGTTTAAAGGGCCGGCGTGAATAAAGTGATTGTTTGTTCCACCACTAAGTCCATGTCCACCGAGTTTATGTCAACATTTTTGTTCACAAACTTTATAAATTACGAAATAAGGAAAACTCAATACAATATTCATTATTCTTAAACAAAAATCAATGTTGAATAGAACTTAAATTATTGTTTAAATGTTGGTTGAAACTGTTCTGGACTATACCCCAAGCCTCTACAATATATCTTCACAAGAATGGTATAAAAGAACACCAACGAATTGGATATCAAATTATCAATTAATGACAAAATTAAACGTTAGACAAATGAAAAATTTATATAAGCATAATATCACATGCAAATTTTTGAAACAAAAATATTTATTTCAACTCACTGAACTTACATTGTACTCTTTTCTATACCAAGATAGAGTTTAACTTTGAAATGATATCAGTATTACTAAATATCATATTGTTATAGACTTGAATAAAAAAAACAACCAATTGTTGTTGAATCATTCCATGCTTTTCAAAATGTATATCTCATACTACTTATATAAAAACTTTACTGAAATGATTTTACAAAATATTAGATGAAATTAAACTTTGTAGCTTGTTTTAGCTCTTGTAGGAAATATATACTTAATCCCTAAAGAAAATAATCTCCTTCGAGGGAATTTCTTGAGTTTGGGCAATTACCTATGATATAAAATATCTATTTTCTGTGTTTTAAATTTTTACACTAGATTTTCCTTGGTCAAAGCTTTGTATAGGTGTTTTTATTATGTTTCTTGGTTTGTGGTTCGAAAGTTGGTACCACTTAAAATTAAAAATATAGACTCTGCGCAGCTCCGTATTGTTCATAGAAGTTTCTATTGACATTTAGATTTTTCTGACATAGTAAGAATATTTCCTTGTTTGCAGATGTACAAATACAAAACTTGTTTTTGATTATCAAAATATTTTTTACCCAAGTCAAACAGTTTCACACATTATTTACCAAGGAACACAAAAGCATCTTCTTTTCCTCATAAACCATATAGATCCTCATAGTTTCCCATTTTTATTTAATCTACAACGATATGTGAAGTTAACCTTGATAGTGACTGTCTGGAACAATATTGTAAATCATATTTAGTTCAAAAAAACTACAATACGTGAATATATGACCTTTTCTGAATTCCAAATCTTTGCAGAATGTTTTTGAATATGCTACACTCCTTTTTTACCTTTAAGTATTGGTGTACAAGGAACTAGAATCATGCCAAACATAATGGTAATGCATTAAGAATCTCAAAAATAGTGCAAGTGTTTAACACTAAGTTAAGTGAACGTTTGCTTATCCACTCAACGCTGGAAAGAAATTTAACCATTTTCCTTCTTCAAACGCTAAAATCTTTCAATCCGTCCGGTCAATGTCAATGAAGTTTTGTAAGTTGATTATTTGGTAAGTATTTTTTAAGATCCTATGGTAAAATTTAGAAATACAAGTATTTGTTTCTTTTCTTACTTATTGCACTCGAATCAACAGTTTAGAAGCAATTTTGGTGTGAAGTTGATCAGGAACTTAGATAGGGGTTAAGTAGTATTGAAGTATTTTATACACCTTAAGTGGTTCATCAAAGGTTGATTAGGCAATAGATAGTTGACATTAAAACTTACTTTGAGTAAGTCAAAGTTCAACAAAGTATACGTGTTGAATGCTAAATTAATCTCAAAGAATGCAAGCACTACAAAAACTCGTCAAATTTGCGTTCAATAACAGTTTTGAAGTGTCTATATGAAAAATTATCTCCGGAAACGCTTTAAGAAACAGTGGTGTTGTAACGAGGTTCTCGCTTCATGGGTTGACAAGAGACCGAAATGGAAGTTGTTCTCTTGTTATTGTGCTAGGAGTAGCGATACTTTAGGACTCACACGTAATCTTTTTTCTAACGACTAACTTGGCCCGGGTTTTGGCCCAACCTCGCCGGCCCTGGCGGGGGCTCGCCGTGTTTTTCGTTCCTTGCAGTAAAGACATCCTTTGCTTGTGTAAAAAAAAAAACAAAAAAACAAAACATGCCATTATATCCAAATTATTAAACTAAATTTATAATTCTTTAACTTTCCATTCATTTGAATTTTAATAAAATCAATGTTCATCTTAAAGAGTCCTAAAATAGCAAAAATTAAGTAATGTAAACCTCTTCTAATGTATGTAACGCAAACAAACTTAACATGGATAAAAAAGATTTGACTTAATTAAATATTCAGAAATTTAAAGTATGTTACTTTTTCAATAATTGTATATTTATAAATAATTGAAAGAAAATAAGCATAACATATGATTATGGTTGTTCAATCTATCAGTAATAAAATAGCTCTAGCCTTATGAATATCAGCTATCACACTTAAACGTGTTATATAAGAAATTTACAAAAGTAATCTTCGACTAAAACCTTCATCTTGAGGATTCAAGGAAAACCTATATTTAGTTTAACTTATACAATTCATCTAGTTCATTTAATTCATGTGTGATATGTGTATTCATTAAATTTACTTATCTATTGATAATCACAGTCTAAAGAAAATTCATATAAACAGTTGAAGTATTCAAAATAAATTGGTAAGAGAGATGTTTATTTTGTATGAAATAAATTATATAATCATTTATGAGATAGGATTTAAGAAAAAATTGTATTTCGAAGATTTATATTAGGAATTCAAATTTTGAATAACAATATCAAATTTAACTGGATCATAATGATCTCAATTCTCATGATTTCTCCAAAATATTTCCGTATTAATAGTCATTTTATTGTCTAAAATAACAAGGAAATTGAATATTACTACTTTTGATGGAATAATGTATCTTCATTTGGCAATTATTTCCTTTGGGGAGAGGTATTTATAATTAAAAAGTATTGTGTAGTATAAAAAGTTGAAGATCACTTATCTTACTCCAGACTACTTTATAACATTCATTCCGGAAATGGTCTTTTCGTTTAGCGTATTTAAGTAACTAATGGTCACAATGTGTAGGTGTTAAAGTAGATGATTTTATTATTCTCATAAAAGATTCTCTGAAACAATAACCCAAAGCTATAATTCTGTAAATTCATCTAAAACACATTCTTGATTTACCGTTATTACATTCCTCAAATATCAAGGAAAAGGGTAATTCAAATTGACAATAAATTAGAGAGTATCAACTCCTAGGCATTAATAGCCGGTTCAAATAGATAGTAACTAATTCAATTAGACAGTAGCCATGTATGCAATTCATTAATTATCCTTTAGACTCCTTACGAATGATTGAATTCCTTCTATCAATTTATGGTATGCAATGATGCATGAGGCATGGTGAGTGAAAATCATTTATCACAAGCAAACTCCCATGTACTCTTTTTTAATAATTGCTTTCGCAAATCCATCATAACTCACCTAGTTCAATTCATCACTTTATTCTTCTTTCATAATCACATTTTTAGTCCTTCAGTCCTTCTTAATTAGCGGGACAATTTATAGAAATTTCATAAAATATGGCTTTTTCTATGTTACTACAATGACAATAATAATTTTGATAAATATTCAAAGTATTCCTTTAAATTCGATTTGATCTTTTAGGCTTAGTTGTTAAGGGTGATCACTCCTTAATTATCATTCATCTAAGAAAATTCAAATAGGTGGCCGAATAAAATTCATTCTTCCTCTATAAATTCAAGCAGTAATCAATCTAATACTTACTTTATTTCATATAATTCTCTTCACTAGATTTATTGTAGATTAGATGGGACCTTCTACTCTACTCAATCTAATAGAGTTACGGTCACTAATTATAATAACTTTTCCCTCACTATGATCTCTTTTCTAGATCCATAGTTCAACTTTCTATAAGGGCAGTTCCAATCAATGCCACTCATCAAAACATTTTATTTTATGCCAACCTTGTCGTATTTATTATTATTAAATTACTGTGCACATAGTTTTTAATATATTAATTCTCTCAATCCAATAACAGTAACTCCAAATTCACAGCTCGATTGGACAAGTTTCAACTGTTCCTGTTATCTCTAGTGCCATCTTACGATACCCAATCAGTTGCACTCAACAGTATGTCAAATTGGCCACACCTTCAGATCATGTATGAAGGATCATTGTATGCATAAATTCTAGACCATAATCCAAACCGTGTCAAATTGACTTCAATTACTGTAACCAACATCATCATTCTCAACCACCTTCTTATCCCGAGTAAACATCAATTAGACAAAATCACTGTTAAAGACGCTCGGCCAGACACCAACTCCAATACAGAACACTGTCAAATTGATTTAGTAATACTTGTTTTTATTTATGAACAACAGTCCTCAATTCAACTTGAACATATTCCATGGCTTTCTACAGTATCGTTGCTACATGAAAATTTCCTATAACTCAGGCATCTATTCGACAATCACTCTAAAAATATTCTGAATTCTATTGTAGTCTATTGTAGTGTTGTGTTTTCTTTCCTTTTCCAACTTCACTTCAGGATTCACAGTCTAATAGCGTACTCCTTGCAATTTGAATCAAAGAGATGCTATCTTGAAAACATCTTTCAAGATCAGAAGCTAAAGGGCAGGATTTGGCTCCAATTGACTCTACTTTAGGATCTTTAAAGCTTTTCAGTTCACATTTATAAGATATTTCTTAAATAGTTCAATACTCAATCCTATTTAGTCTGTTCGATTGAAAATACCTACAAAATGAAAATTTTAACGTTTACATACTGTAACAAATAGTATATTTCTAAATTAGTTCAAATGATAAGAATCAAATATGATAAATTATAATCAAATTCATTATATTGAGAGAGTATTAGAATTCTGAGACTTTTTGCCAATAATTACCGTACCTATTTTGAGCTAATTCATGCATGTTGTTTACTTTCTAATTATAGAGTATCCTTGATTCGAGGATAGATGTTCCAATTATAATTAGAATTTTATCTATAAAGTACCAGTTGGAGCTTGCTTTGCAACGCATTTGTTCAACCATTTTACTGTAGTTTATATCACAACAAATAAAAAATACTTTTCTCAACAATCTACATAAAATATACACATATCTTGGATACCTTTGCATGAATTGAAATAATCTATGTCTATAAAGAATACAGGATAAAGAACACGTTGAATAGATGAACGCGTAGATGGATGAACGCGTCGAGCTTGGATGAAAAAGTGATGCGTCGAGGAAAAATGCTTAAAGATAAAAGTTAACAGCTAAAAGCTAGGGTTTAGGATAAAAATGAAAAGCTAAAAGTTATGATTTTGGATAAAAGGACAGGGCGGGAATGGGGACGGGGACGGGGACGGGAACGGGGACAGAGACGGGGGACGGGGGACAAGGGGACAAGGACCGGGGGGACGATGGATTGGAGGGAAAGGGCTAGAGGACAGAGGGGTGGGGACCGAACACAAAAAAAGTTGTGTTTGGTGGACACGGGTAACAATCTAGTGTAATTGAGTTGAATTGAAAAAATATAATTAGGTTTTTGATTTTTGCAATTTAACATGTTGAGAGAGTATTGGAATTATGAGACTTTTTGCCGATAATTTCATCTGCTATTTTGAGAAAATTCATGCATTTTGTTTACTTTCTAATTATAGACTATCCTTGATTCGAGGATAGCTATACCAATTATAAATTAAATTATCATAACTAGTAACAAATGATAACTAGTTACAAACTTACAATTTACATCATAAAATTGACACAAGGAAGAAATAAAATATAAGCAGTGAATCAAATATATCATAGATCCACTCCAAGAGTCCTAATTTGATTGACAATGTATGTAATAGTTGTTTACAAAGTTACGATATGAAAGTTATAAGAATAACAATTTACAATACAATCGAAATGAAAAGTATCATGATTTACATCGATTACAATAATTTAATAACTCTAAATATAATTATATGAAGTAAAAATTTAAGAACTATCCAAATAAACCAATATAGAAAACATTTTCATCATGCAAGAGTATGCCAAAGTTGGTAGTTTTAAAATCATTCTTGCAACAATGAAATCGACGGATGAAAACGTCACAAATTCAATTAAATGAACAAAAATTCATTCACTGAAGAACGTTGTGAAGGAATGCGTAATTTCAATGAAATTTCTATAATGAAAGTGATTGGACATTCAGCCGTTGCGTCGCTTTTAAATTAGGTTTCTATCCAAAGGTGGCGAAGAAGTGGAAAAGCCACCAATCTCGTCACTTTTTCAAAGGTGAACGAGGGCATGACACGTCCTCTCTCTCTCTCTCTCACTCTCTCTCTCTCTCTCTCACTCTCTCTCTCTCTCTCTCTCTTAAATTGTTGTATAACAATTTATACAATAATGCGATCTAGCTTAAAAAACACACTTACCCAGTATGGTTTTTTAGTCTAACCATTTTTCAGTTTGATCCCAGGATATATAGCCCGAATCCAGCTATCTATTCCATTATATCGCGTCATCTCATGTGGATGTAGAGTGTTTCCTTCTACAATCCGAGCAGAGCTTGTGCAAAACTCAGCATCTATGATACCATACTATACTTATGTATAGTTCCATGTATTATTATGGCATTCATTTATTCCTGGTTTTATACTAACGTACTCCAAATCCTAAATCAATTAATATGGTGGCTTATCAAGCCTTTCACTGTGGCAATCCAACTACCTCTACTTTAGTTGTCCTAAAAAGTAACCACCACCTATCTTACGAGGTTGATGGCAACATCGATGACAATATATTTTATACGTCTCATTTCTTGAGATTTGAGTTGTGAAATTGATGCATACATTGATGACTATATCTCTTATATTTGGAGTATCCAATCTGTTAGATTGCGCCTTCAAATACCACCTACCTAAGGCGGTTCACTCCGTACACTCCAGCCTTCATGTAAACGACGGTTTGTACCTATCAATACATCGTTACCGTGACTGCACAGTTTACAGTCTACAGATCGTTTTCCTGGTTCCAAGCAACTGGCTACCTCATCGCCAAGTGCTCCCAGCGACTACAGGTTCTTTCTGGCTTCTCTTATTACGTTGCAGTCAGGTCACATCGATACCGATTCAGTTGTCATCCTTGGTGTTGTTGTCGTTTTTTCCATATTTCCACGAGGTATTATATATTTTCGTGGATACGTATGTCGTCATGAAAGGCCAGCTTTCTACAGCCGTGTAATGATCCAAGTTTGCTTTGCATGTGCTATCACTCAAGTACCTGGCATGGCACCGCATGCATCCTGCAGCGCATAACTTCCTGTCATGATTCATGTACTGACTTACGGCTTGTTACTAAGTCCGCAGAACCAACACTATTCCGATTGCTTTGTTGCTGGGTTCGCAGCACTCGACTGGTCGTCTGCATGTGACATGCAACACGACAGCTCCAGTTGACAAGGAGACGTTGTACTTCTTTGAGTTTAATACAGTGCTCTTCCTTACAAACATGAGTTCCGATGACGCAGTTAACTCGGCTGGAAAGGTTCTTGTACTTATTGAGTCATGAGAGAATCGTGTGCATATGTGTGTTTGTGCTCTGGTTTATATTTGTTTCTTCACAAAGTGTGATTCATACTCTAGCCCTGTGATTTCGATAACAAGATGTTGCCATGCTGAAGACACCTCGCATACGGCTTTAAACTGACTACGTGTTTGTTTGAATCCATGGGTGCAGGTGAGGCGTGGCAACCTCAGTCTTAGAGTGTTCTTATCTCACTCCAGTGTTTTTATTTCTATCATACAAATTCTGTACCTTTGTATGATTTGAGCTGGCCCACTATATTTTGGTTCACACCTTTCTTTTGAACCGTTGGTATGATTGTGGAAAACCCGTACTAGTTTTTCTGTGACTGTGTTGCTTCTGATATGGACACAATACGTCCAATCAGAGAATAGAAATTGCCCAAGTATTTGGGGTGTCTTGTTTTGAAAAGTAACGCACTCTCTCTCTCTCTCTCTCTCTCTCTCTCTCTCTCTCTTTCTTCTCTCTCTCTCTCTCTCTCTCTCTCTCTCTCTCTCTCTCTCTCTCTCTCTCTCTCTCTCTCTCTCTCTCTCTCTCTCTCTCTCTCTCTCTCACATAGGTCGCTAGGGTTTCGGTGTACTTTCATTTTCTGTGTGTGCGTTTGGAAGTGAGTGCGCGTTTGTGTGCGCGTGTGAGGGCGTGATTGTTTGTGTTGTATGTGCGTTTTATGTGCGTTGTATGTGTCTCTCTCTCTCTCTAAGTCACAGCTCGCTAGGGTTTGTATAATCTCATTTTTTGTGTGCGTGTGAGAAGTGAGTGCGCATGTTAGTGCGTTGTGTGAGTGCGAGAGTGTGTGCGCTTGTGTGTGTGCGTATGTATGTGAGTGTTTATGTAGTTTAAGGTGTGTGGGTGAGTTTTAGGTGTGTGAAGGTGCGTTTTAGGTGTGTGAAGGTGCGTTTTAGGTGTGAAGGTGAGTGTGTGTGTGAGCCCTACGTGTGTGTATGTGCACGTGAGATCGTGATTGCTTGCGCTTAGGGTTTGAAGGCTTCTGAAATTAGATTAATTCCAGCGAGGGTTTTGATAGTGTTTGGCAAGGTGTTCAAGCTGTGTAGGTGTCGGTGGTTTCGATTTTCCTTGCGAGGGTTTCGGTTGTCGTGCGAGAGTTTTCTCAGGTCGTGGACGTGAACCAGACGCTAATTTTACGGATCTTCCCTAACCCATTGTGCACTACGAATTTGTATACCACAGCTTCTCGTTGGATTTCTTCCCAAACACTCCAAGTAAGTTAATGATACCTTTTTCAATTTTGTGTTGATTGATTTTGTAAGAATATCATTGTGCGTGAAAAAGATTTGTAAGTGTATGTTTTCATAATCTCTGTGTATATGTGTGCATGTCTGTTTGCGTTTCTGTGTAATTTGAACTGTTGCATCCAGTCTCCGGATCATTTTATCCTCGAGTCAAGGATAACCTCCTTGCCTTGGTTCAGTAACTGTGTATTTGTAAAATAACAACCATAACAAAGTAGCATTCTATCTTCGATCCGAGGATAAAGTCCATAGTGTAGATCACTTGTCACGTAAGCGTCATGAGATTCACTAACAAACGTCTTGGTCCTTACCGAAAGTAAGAAATTTTCCCATATTAAAATAGTATTCTCGAGCCGAGGATAGATTCAACAGACTAAACAACGATACTCACTTAGACAAAATTATTGCTTATCAGTAAAGAAGTTGATCAAAGGTTCTAGATATAAATGCTAATCTGGCCAAAGAAAACGCTAAATACTACTGGGTGACCTATCCTCGAGCCGAGAATAAGCGATTTCTGTGCTACTAACGTGAGTTTAAATTTGATATTTCAGATGGCGACAACCGAAATGGATTGGGATGACAACTACGACTACTCATCCACTGAGTATTTCATCGAGCGATTCGAAAATCCTGTAGCCCCGTCCCCCTTCATAGAAGAAGTCGTAGAAAACTATGGAAGTCTTTGGCAATTCAAGGATGTCGTCAAGAGCTGGTCACTCGCCAAAGCTGGAAAGTGTATCCAAATCACGCTCAAAGTAAACGACGACGTTCCGTTTGTACTCCTCAACCGAAACGAAAGAGTTTCATTCATCGAGCAACAACAAATAGGGTTCATCGTACTTGGAATCGAGGCTGTGAATGCAGATGGAGATGATCTTCCACACTGCCACTCCATTGTAGTGAAAGTGGGAACTTCTTACGGCGAATTTGATTTCCAAGAACTGCTTGAATGCGTGGTGAGGAACGGTCAGGGGTCCCTTAAAGCAGCGTTGGAGAAGTACCTTCCCTGAGAAAACAATGACGCGGTGAAGGTCAATAGGCGGTTAGTTCGAGTTCACCAGTTATTGTCTGCATTTGAAGCTCGACAAGCTCCAGTTGAAGGCACTCAACGACGCCGACCACGAGCAAGTACTGCAGATGTGGCGAATCCATCTGGTTCATCCATTCCAAGAACATCAAGCCGTCCTCCTCCGAGGCGACCAACAACTACGGTGGCAACGGCTGGCGAATCTTCAACGAAAAGAAGGAAAGCAACTGCCGGTGGAAGCTCGGCCTCCACTGTAACGCGTGCAGTCACTCCAAGTAAAGCGCGGAGCGATCCCCAAGTTGACTTCCAAAAGATAACGGAGTCACAGCGGCTTTTCTGGGAGGAGTGCAAGGGGTGCTTTCTATTCGAATCATCCACACACAGTGTGTGGATCGAACAATGTGTTGTTGCAAAAGCTCAATACGTAATTCGTGGCATGGAAGAGGGCATAGTGCTTAGCACGATGGACTTTCTCGTTCAGCTTGGCGAACTCGATCAGCGCCAGAAGATTTGTGTATGTCCAGTCGATGACGACGGTGAGCCGCTAAAGACGAAGCCAACGTCCTGGGAAGATATCAGAAAGGGAAAGTTCATGCTCATTAATGGACAGCACAGTGTGGAGGCATCCAAGCGACTGCAAGAGAATGACGACTACGGACAAAGTCGGAAGAACGGCCTTCGGAATTGGGGTGCTTATGTTGTATGGTCTAGAGATCCTCTAATGCTTCAGAGAATTTCCAAGTTTTACAATGACACAAATTACCTGGACCATGCACAGCCAACATGGGATAACCAGATCTCAAGTTGCAGGAGAATCTGGCTAAACTCCGGACGTCCAAGTTATCAACAAGGCGAGGCCGCATCACGAAATAATGGTGCCGTGTTTGACCAAGAAAAGTACTCGGTAAGCTCTCCCTATGAAGTTTATCCTCGGGTTGAGGATAATGCAATCAACACACTATATTTGCTATCAGTATCGTATATGGACCTGTCTAGTATAATCATGTGTGTATCAATCTGTCTTGTATCCTCGGGTCGAGGATAATCAATGCAACACACTATGATCAGTTACCATCACCGCAATCATCTTTCTAGTTTTTGATTGATAAGGTTTCGTCTTCTGACTAATGTATGTTCATTGTATTGAATTGCAGCTATTTTCCAAACTAATCGTTACCCGCTTTCAAAACGTCGATTCGACTAAGGAAGGAAAGCAGGTAACCAAGTCATCAGACATCACCAACGAGATCAAGGTGATTACGCTTCCTGATGACATTTTCAAGATGTGGGAAGACTTTCTCGACCGACATACCAAAGGCGAGATCATCAACCCTGACACCTTGAGTCCTTACAAGGAGGCAAGAGGGTTCAGAGCTTCACCTATTCATCGAGAGTTCTTCAAGAGATTGGGTCATCTCTCCGATAAGGACTTGAGGGATCTGTTCTGCTACCTGGTTGACAGTGACCGAGCATATGGATACCCCAAAGTCACGCTCTGTAAAACAAGCGTGGTTCATGGGTCCTGCTATCACTACGAGGAGTGGGCAGATCGGCGTAAGAGAAAGCGCATCGTCTTGCAGGAATTGGTGGCGATTGACCCGTCATTGCATTTTTTAATGCCAGACGGGTCCACAAACGACCCAGTGTGGAAAGCGTGGAAGCAAGAACATTGCGTATCGTCCGCCACGTACAATATGCTCCTTGTCCGACCGGACAAGGAGTTCTTCTCCATGAGGTTGACAAACGCAGGGAAACTCAAGCGCGCGTCCCACTTATTGGAGAAGTTTTCCAATGTTCTTCCGTTTTTTCGGAAGTTCTTGCATGTGAAGAGCCGCATCGATCCCATCGATGGGCCTTCTAAACTTCGTGACTTCGACGGAGAGAAGATGGAGTTCTGTTCGTATTTTGATCCACCTACTGACGACAAAGTGTGGTCCCTCGGACTTCTTGACCTTCGACAGGTCCCTGGGTGGGCCCTAAAGGACGACTCTTCCGACGAGCCTTACTTTTCAGCGTTTCTGAAAACCCTGAAGACACAACGAAGCATTCCCAACCTGAACTCTCGTGCAGTCTGGATGTGGATAACATCTACTGAGCAGCGGGCCAGGCAAGCAGAGAAGTATGCTGAAAGAAGGATGCCAAAGTACAATACTCTTTCCTCAGCATACATTCCCTCTGCATACGAGCGGCTGAATTTAGGGACATCAAGGTCTAAGTGTACTGAGGTTTACCTTCTATTCCTCATTAAAGCCGACCTTCCTGAATCAGCCGCCTTGCTTGAGAAAGTGAAGCTAAACTACTCTGCTGTTGATACTCCATTTTACACGGAGAGAAACAAGTATTTGGAGGCCTGCTTTGCGGTCCATGGCTACGAGCTTAGGATGGAGTTCTACCTCGACCTTCTCACGGACTTCAGCCAGCCTATGAGCCGAGTGTTTGGAATATATTCCGGCTCAAAGTTATTGCTCGCCAGTAAGGTATCACAATCGATTTCTGTGTTTACCCTCGACCCGAGGATAATCATCCATTATTTGTATTGTAGAAATCTATGTCTACTATAATTCCCTACATTTCGATAATAATATATCCCATTGTTTTGCAATGTTGATTTTCATCCCATGTGGTGTTATTTCAACGTTGATTTATTTGTAATGACGAAATTTAGTCTACTAAAATTGATTCGTCGTATCTTCTGCAGATGTCTGGAATGTCTTTTTACGGTCTGGTGGATAAGACCTTTCGAAAGTTATACAAGGAGAATTCTAGGAAGATTCACAGGTATGACATCAACGATTTTATCCACAAGGATTGTGCGTATGCTGGGCCTCTTCCAACTCTGTCCGGTGGGCTTGACACTTCATCAGCTAGGCCTGATCAGAGGCCTACTCGATCAGCAGCAGAGACGGCCTCGACCTCTCAAGCTGCGCCTTCTCGTACTCGTGCGTAGGCTAGGGCATCTGTGGGCAATGATTCAACTGTTCAAGAACGTCGAGATCTCAGTGGTTCTCGATTCCGTATTGAATCGCGAATCCCTCAAGACTTTTCGGAGGACACCGACCCTTCAGACTTGCCACCGTCCGCTCCTCCTAACCCTCTGGATAATGAACATGACAAAGTCTTCGAGTTCAATCCGTATGGGAGTAATGAAGGTGTGGACCTGTCAACGCTTGGATTTCGTGACGCCGAGCCTTCATCTTTCTATGATTCACCCCGATCAGCGACTTCTATTGCTGGAGATGACGAGGAAGGGCTTCAAGATACTGTAGATCCTTTGGTTTCGCCTGTAGTGCTCGATGAATCTACAGCGAATTTGGAAACTCAGAATCCTGAGACACCACTTTCATCTAGAGCATCAACGTCGATTGGCTCCGTTATCATGCTCTCTGATTCTAGTGACGATGAAGACGAGAGACCCATTGTTCCAGAGGTATGCATCAATGCTGCCGGAGAAGCTCCTGCTCCTGGAGTCGTTGTAAAATATGAACCAGGTGCTGATTATTTCCAGAACATGGCGATCAGATGCGCTTTGGAGGATAAGGTGAATCAGGATATCCTGGAGCAGTTGGAGGCATCCAAGCGCAAACAGGCTGAGATGGAGGCTGCCTTCGAGAAGCAAAAGTTGGAGTTTGCTTTGGACAAGGAGCAGATTGCGGCCACTATCCGTGGTGAGCTTCACCTGCAGATGAAGGCAGACCTAGCACAGATGATGTCCTCAGCCTCTCTCTCCACAGGTGCTGCTTCATCTGGTCCTTCACTGTCTCTTATGCTAGAGTCCACAAATCATCCTCGCATCGAAGATAATTCTGGTGCTACTCTGTCGACTCCCTGCCAGACCATTACGATGAACGTGCCAGACTCTGTCGTTCATCAGCATGCTTCCCCGGCTGGTTCTCCTGGTGTTCACGACATTCCGTCTTCGTCCCAAGGAATGGCTGTGAATTATCCTCGACCCGAGGATAGAATGCTGGTTAGTCCACAGCAAAGTCCACCGAAGTGCAATGACACCATAATGCCTTGCCAGAATATGATTCATCGTGATCATGGTGCCACCTCTGTTCCTGCTTCCTCGCCACATCAATTCCCAGTAACTCTTCGTCAGTCCGAAGAGTGCGATGTTGGAGCTCGCGTTGTCGATCATCCTGTGGATGCGGATGTTTTATGTGCGGTGGAGGAGGATCGAGTGGATTACAAGCCGTCTCCGGACAGTGTCGACCAGGGCACCTCTGAACCTGACAAGGTTGGCTAGTTTTTTCCTCTGTATTTTTCTTGTCCCAGCAGCATTTGCCATGTAGTTTTTTAATGTCTACGTCTAGTCTTCAGTAGGTCTTATATTGGTGTGTTGGCTTGCAGGAATCGGATCCATATGAGTTTTAATGTACATTAGGTGGAGTGTACATATTTGTAATACCACTTTGTTTATAATTTATAGAATTGTTTAACAATTCAATTTTCTTCAATTGTTTTCTCAGATGAGAATGGATGATATTGTTCATCGACCTCTTGCATTGAAGCCTCGGATTGGGAATGATTTACAGAAGTCGCTATGTGGGGGAGAATTGATGCAATCTCTGACGCTTCTTTTGCATATTGCTCAAGGTGCATTTCATCAGATAATTTCCATTGACTTTAGTGTGTGTTCGTCATGTCCCAGGACTGTTTGCGGAGGAGTTTGTCCGTTGTTCCCAACCGGCGGCCACCGAAGTGGCTTAATATTGTTCTGGATATTAATGGCATCCTGTGCGAGACAGAGCATGCCCCTGGGTTGTCTAGAGGCTCAGGGAGTCGGGCAGCGTATTCTTGCACCGTCCCTGCGTACATAGGTCCCAAAGCTGTATATACTCGCCCAGGAGTTCCTGCGTTTCTAGCCGAAATCAGAAACATTACGAACTCTATTGTCGTCTGGAGCTCTATGAAGAAGTCCACCGTAGTTGAAATTGCAAAGTATGTTTTTTCGGACATGGCTTCTCCAGCTTTGGTTCTTGGTCAGGAGAGCTGTGAGAGAATTGAAATCTCGCCCAATAAGTTCTTGATGGACCCGAATAATTCGAACAAAATGATCTTCTTGAAAACCCTGTCATCATCTTTGTTTAGGCGCCAAATTGAGTTGATGGTCTTAGATTCAGACAACACCCTTCTCATCGACGATAGCCCGGAGAAGAGCGTCTGTAATCATATTGGAAATGCCATTTTTCTTCGTCCGTGGAGACATGCGGCTAGTGATGACCAGTTCCTTACTCAGGACCTTGTACCCTAGCTGCAACGTTTGGTTTCCGAATGCCCCGTTGGGCAATTACATGATTTTGTTAATAACAATCGTATTGGAGTTCAGCCGTTGGCGCGTAGTAGCCCTTTCATGAGATATATTGTAGATTGGATGACGCTCTCAAACAAGAACGTTGGTTTTGTCTATGATATTCCAGACGGTCATACTTCTTCGGATTTATAGTTTTAGACTTCTATTTTGTAATATAGTAGATATTTAGTATCAACATTGTAATCACCATTATACATTTTGAATATATATATATTTTTCAACTACAACATGTTTTTGTGTAACTTATTGCCATTGTCTTGTGTCTTTTGTTTCCTAAGTTTTTTTATTTATCTTTCGGTCGGTTCTAGGATTTATCACTCTTTTTAGTATTATTGTTTATCCTCTAGTCGAGCTTATTTTATTTATTATGGATTCAAGATAAACTTTTTTCCTTAGGGCTTTCAAATTTATCCTCGGGTCGAGCATGCGTTGGATTGCTGTGAATGTTGTTATATCGTACTCATCGCTTCTTTTACCTCGTGTGTCTTTTGTAGGTTGTGAAGGCTACTATCCCTCCTCTTTGTAGGAGTGATCCTAGTAAACTGCCCTCCAACTGTGGCTCGTTTTCTGAGTATTCTGGGTCTCTTCCTAGAGGTTTCTCCCAATCTCACTATTCAAAGCCGTTTCTTATGTGCACTGCAACCGATGCTGCCTCTGCTATCATGGACTTTTCTACACAGAAAGTCGATGATGGTGTTGTTGATAGCCCTCCTGAGCGGAGGGCTGGAATTCCTTCTATGGCATCTCCTTCGCCGCTCAAGCGGATGTGTGCTTCTATTGAGCCTCTTGGCGATTGCACTCCTAAACGGCAGCTCTATGTTAATGGTGTAATTGATGTTCACGAGGTGAAGGAGTCTGAGCCTATCTCTTCTAATTTGATTATTCGGCCTTCAATTATTCCTGTCCAGCCTTCTCCTACCCCTACTAAGCGTAGTCGACGTCCAAGTTCAAGATCTGATGGTATTGTTGGAGTTAGTAGTCCTCCCTTACGTTCAACGGGATTGCATACTGAATCTTTGGGTTTAAAGCCTAGATCTTTGAGATCCGCATCTTCACAGTTTTGTCGGAATTCACTGTGCTTGAGTGGACGTGGTGGTTCTGGGGCTGATAGTGGTTGGTGCCATCAATCACGTCATTCACCTCTGCGAAAATCCATGAATTATTCGGAAGTGGATGATTACTATAAACCCTATTCTCGGAGGAAGGAAATTATGATTGGATATGCGAAAGTGAAAGCGCAGGAGGCCTTGCTTCTCGAGACACGAGGAGGTGGTTCAACCATTCCTTGTAGTGAGGGGGGAGCTTCTAAGTAGGAACAGTTTATATGCTTTAGGAGTCCTTCCTTGATTTGTTGTAGAGACGATAGTATAGATCCTAGACTACTATAAATAGAAATTTGCTTGTGATTACCTATGTTGGTGAACGATGTCATGAAAATAAAGTTTTAGTGTTATTATTCTCCATTGTGCTCACTCCTCTTTGACTATGGATGGATTTGTATTCTCTATGATGATCTATTAATAGTATGTCTTGTGAAATGCAATTTTGGAGCGTCGCAATGATCATGATGTTTATTGTTGGATTTGGGATGTTTCTTGTATGATGCATGATGTCTGCCTTCGTTTACAACAACTTTTCACGATATTTGTGTCCGAAATAATAGGCTTTTAGTCTCAAATCTCACGATTTGTCTCATTCTAATGAATATGGGGTTAACCATTCACGAGTAAATTGGGCACTTACCTCAAGCTACTCAATGCTGTTCCATGCACCATAAGGCTATTAGCGTTTGTACCTACATCCAACAATAGAACGATTAGCACAATCAAACCATGAACACGCCTCCTCCCGGCAGACGCACCAAAATGTGAGCCAAATAAACCGCCCCTAAAGGGTGGCTAATCTTGAACACAAGATCCTAATACGAGGGCCTAGTTCCTTGTGTAACCAATCCTCAGCCCATTCATACACAACTTATACAAGCATGGTGACACATCTCATGTTCACTTAGGTCCCTTGTGGTTGATTAGTGAGGTGGTGACTTAATCCAGCCTCTTGATTGAACCCACCTTTGAACAAGTGTAACTTTTGTTCTAGGGCTCCAAATGCAACGTTTCCAACTCTTATGGGTTCAATTCAGCATTCCAAACTTGATTAGACCCTTAATGATCAGTTTCAGGCTTAGGTGTGACCCTGGAACCAGTTGGCAGCAGACAGGCTTCCCTATTTTCTACAAACTTATAATCCTAATTATCTCCTTGACTCTAACTCCGATTCTTGTGTTTGTTTTTTTAATTCTTATTAGTTTTTTGTGCTTAACATGATGGCAGCATTCAATCAACCATGCGACTCAATCATGAACTCATAACCAACGACCAGCAGTGCACACTCAACATATAAGTTTATTCAAGATCGTGCACCACATTCCTACGCATATACCACATCCATTCACACAAGAATCCACTCCAGCCTTACTAAGAATGAGCCTCCAGCTGCGTTCACTTGCTAATGGCGTTTTAATCGATTGTTTAGTTGAATATATAGCAAACCCTAATTCTACCAAAAAATTGGCAACACTTCCGCGTGGTTTTTGTATTTAGAAAATTAGGTTTCACGTCATACACAAGGAATTTAAGAGGTCCGAGGGAGAAGAGGGGCTCCGTGATTTAATTCGGTTCACCCTCCATCCTTAGCCTTCGAACTGCTCACTCCAGCTCTCGTGACCTTGCTCCAGCTCGTGTGATCTTCTTCCTCCTGTTCGTCGTGCTTGCTCACTCCAGCTCGTGTGATCTTCCTCTTGTTCGTCGTGTAATCTTGCTCCAGCTCGTGTGATCTTCTTTCTTCTGTTCGTCGTGCTTGCTCACTCCAGCTCGTGTGATCTTCTTCCTCTTCTTCGTCGTGTGATCTTGCTCCAGTTCGTGTGATCTTCTTCCTCTTGTTCGTCGTGCTTGCTCACTCCAGCTCGTGTGATCTTCTTCCTCTTGTTCGTCGTGTGATCTTGCTCTAGCTCGTGTGATCTTCTTCCTCTTGTTCGTCGTGTGATCTTGCTCTAGCTCGTGTGATCTTCTTCCTCTTGTTCGTCGTGTGATCTTGCTCCAGCTCATGTGATCTTCTTCCTCTTGTTCGTCGTGCTTGCTCACTCCAGCTCGTGTGATCTTCTTCCTCCTGTTCGTCGTGCTTGCTCACTCCAGCTCGTGTGATCTTCTTTCTCTTGTTTGTCGTGTGATCTTGCTCAAACTCGTGTGATTTTCTTCCTCCTGTTCGTCGTGTGATCTTGCTCTAGCTCGTGTGATCTTCTTCCTCTTATTCGTCGTGCTTGTTCACTCCAGCTCGTGTGATCTTCTTCCTCCTGTGATCTAACCTAATCTCGTTCACCAGTTCGGGGCCGGGGCTTCCGGCTCTCTTCCCACACAAATTCAGTCTCTCCCCTGTTCTCTCTCCCCCTACTCCTTGCACCCTCTCTCTCTTTTCCTATTCCTTGCACACTCACCGAATGAGGCTTCTCCAGGGGGTAACCCCCCAACCCTTGCTCTCCTTGAGTTCCCAAAGAAGTTCCCTGCCGCCTTTGGCCTTCTTCCATAAATGGCTTCCTTCTTACAAAACCTACTAACCTTATGACTACTAATTCCGTGCCACCCTTGCATTTAACAAGAGTGGGTGTCCCACTAACCAAGGAATATCTAAATCTAAACATTAACTCCATGCCACATGGGTGTGCATGATCTCAATAAGTGAGCTATTAGCTAATTTCCAAGGAGTCTAAATCTAATTTAATCTACCTAAATTGAATCCCCTTTGCTTGGGGTAATTCCTAATTTTACTTAGCGAGTGATGAGGGGGTTGTCCAAGCCTTTTGGACCATTCCCACTATTTTTTAAGGGCTTTTAAGCCTCTTCTTTTCTTTTCTTCCCTTCACCATGATTTCTCTTCTTCTTCCATTTTTTTGGTTTCGTGATTTCTTCATCGTGACCAATTGCGATCCACGACTTGGTAGGAGGTAAATTCTTCTCCATCACTATTAATTTTAATTTTTTCTATTGTTTTTTGTCTTTTTTGTCTTTTCTTCATTTTTTCCTTTCTATTTATTTTTTTGGCTAACTACCTAAATTCCGCGATTGCCAATAAGTGGTTCCTAGTTAAGGAATTAGCGCATGGAAGGCTATTTAGCTATTTTGATCAAAAGACCACGAGCTAACCAATGGGATAACCCATTTTCACCACTTATTAGCCTTAATGGACCGGATATGAGGTCCATTCATCACCGTGAGCCGTTTTTGCGGCTCACACATGGCGGCCATCTGGGACAACTCGAAGAGGCAGAGAACCCACTCTTGTTCATGGGCACACGGTCAAATTTTAACTTTTTGTGTTCAAATGACCCATGGTTGTAACCAAAATGGGAGGCCCAATTGTGGACGGTTGTGAGCAAATCACACCTTGTACTCTTTGCATCGGTTGCCTGAAGTTTGCGTGGGGAATTCCTCGCCGTTTAGGGTTTGAAGTTGAACGGAGTTGTTGGGGAAGACCTCCTTCACGAGATAGGGTCCCATCCACAAGGCGTCGAACTTCCCTGGAAAATCCAATCTCCTCGCGTCTTGATGGAGGACTAGCATTCCCGTTTTCAATGACCGGACCTTGTTCCGTTTGTCGAAGGCGATCTTCCTTCTTCGTTGGATGGCTTCCATGTTCTGGGTGCTCCACCGGCGCATCTCATCGAGCTCCTCCAATCGTTCTAACCGATCGGCTAAGGACGTGGCCATGGACCACCATTCGGTCACGGCCACTCGCAAGGAGGGGATCTCGAATTCAATTGGCGAAATGGCTTCAATGCCATACACCAACGAGAAGGGAGTAGCATGGGTGGTCACCTTGAAGGTGGTTCGGTAGGCCCATAATGCGGCGGGGAGTTTCGTGTCCCAATCCCTCTTGGAATCGGTGACCGTTTTCCTCAAAATATTCACGAGGGTTTGGTTAACTCGCTCGGTGTGCCCATTGGTTTGAGGGTGATAAGGGGTGGTCTTACGATGATTGATCTTGAACCGGGTGGTCATGGCTTCGATCATCTCGTTCAAAAAATATTTCTCCCTATCGCTAATGAGGATTTTGGGACAACCAAACCGGGTAATGATCTGCTCAAACAAGAACTTGGCCGCATGATTAGCATCATTGGTTTTCACGGCTCGAGCCTCGGCCCACTTGGTGAGATATTTGGTTGCTACCACAATGTGCCTCATTCCACTAGAAGAGCTCGGGTGCACCTCCCCCACGTAGTCAATACCCCACTTCTCGAATGGGACCAAGGGCAAGGATACGCATAGCGGCATGCTCATTCGAAGGTCATTTCGGGCATACCGTTGACAAGCGTCGCATGGCTTGGTGTACTCATGGGCGTCTTGGAATAATGTGGGCCAATAGTAACCCGCGCGAAGGACTTTTTGGGCCGTCAAGGTCCCAGAGAAGTGTCCGCCACACGCACTGTCATGGCAGGCTGAGAGGATCGTGGGGATTTCCACGGACGTCACACATCGACGTAGCAAGCCGTCAACCCCCCGACGGTACAATTTGCCCCCTACTATGGTAAAGTGGCGGCTATGGAGGCAAACCTTCCGACGCTCGTTTTTGGACAATGAATCCGGTAGAAGGTGGGTGGTAAGGAATTCGGCCACCAAATTGTACTATGAGGGAATGGAGGATACTTTGAACAAGTCCTCATCTATCAAGGTCTCATCAATGGGGACTACACCGGGTTCCTCTGAGAGGCGTGAGAGGTGATCCGCTTGAAGGTGCATCCGCCCCGGGCGGTATTCCACCGTATAGTCAAACTCCTCTAAATGTAAGATCCCCCTTGCTAAACGACCACTCAAGTCCGCCTTGTTGACAAGGTACTTGATGGCCATGTGATCCACGTAGAACACCACGGGGTTGAGTAACAAGTAGTGGCGAAATTTTTTGACCGAAAAGACCATTGCCAAGCACTCACGTTCGGTGGTGGTATAGTTCTTTTCGGCGGGGTTTAATTGCCTACTTGCGAAGGCAATGGGGTGGTCTTTGCCATTAAGGCCCACCGGTTGGCACAATGTGCTCCCTACAGCCACCGCCGAGGCATCACAAAAGATGTGGAAGGGCAATTCCCAATTTGGGGGCCTCAAAACCGGGTAGGTGGTTAATTCCCCTTTCAAGACCTCGAAGGCCTCTTGGCAATGGGGAGTCCACTCGAACCTTACGTTCTTTTGGATAAGTCGAGTAATGGGCATGGACTTTGTGGGACTCCGTTTCCACATGTTGCCGGAAGTTAACTTTAAATCCGGTTAAAACAAAAAAATTAGTTAAGTAGTTATGATAGTTTCCACTAGAATTCATCCTATAGTCGTCAGAAAAGAATAATGACGGATGGATCAGGTTGCGAACCCTAATTAAGCCAAAATCTGTTAAAATCGGAGCCGGAGTAGTTACCGGTTTTCCGGGGCGGACAGTTATTCGGAACCGTCAGCCGGAACTGTTGCCATCAACTGTCATCATGACTCCGTACTAACTGCCGGACTACTTAAGGCTGGGATTCGGGGGGAGAACTCTTTTCTTCTCCATTCCTTCGTCGCGTGCAGGGTTTTCGTCTTCAGGCTTTCTTCCTCTCCCTCTTTCACTTCCTCGCTCCCGGTTCCAAAACTCTGGCCGTTAGGGTTTGAAGCTTAGACGGTTAGAACGGACGTGCGTCCGTTAGGGAGTGCTTTTGTGAGGACGGTGCGTGCAGGGACTACCTTGAGAGACGGTGAGGATTTAGGAGGCCCTCATGAAGACTGTACCGATGGCTAAGAAGAAGAGGACGGATAGAGACGGGCGCGGCAAAAGAGACGAAGAGCCGGCCGCGGGACTTCCTCTTTTGGCCCGAGTCCTTCCGGACATCCCCGAAGACCTGGACGAATTTAACCTCCTGAAGTCGAGCCTCAAGACTATGGGGTGCGAGGGTTTGCTCGAAGTCCCCTGGGGTATGCGGGAGGAGATCTACGTCCAGGAGCTTATCGGCGCTCCGGACAAGAAGTACCAGGGGTTACTGAGAGCCCATCCGGAAAACTGGGGAGTTCCGGAATGGTCCCAGGCGTACGACTTCCGGGGCGGACGCACCAAAGTGGTGGAACGGCGAGACGAATTCCTGGTGGACGAATTTGCGAGTCCGGCTGATCCAAAGGACGGCTACAACATGCAGGACCTTCGGCATCTAGACGCCCAGCTCGTGCTAGGGTTTTTAAACCCTATTTTCCATCCGGAAAAGCCGAAGCGGGTGGTGGCGAAGTGGGCCTGCACCTTCCTCGGGGCGCTCCGGAAGAAGATAGTAGTGGATTGGGGAACGCTTGTGACGGACATGATCAACCATCTAGTAGCCAACCTTCAGAGGGTGAAGAAGACAGCAACACCCTTGGCCTCCTATGTGGTGCACCTCTATGCGCACCACCAGCAACTCACTACGGCGGAGGTCCGGAAGTACGATATCGTCCTCAACTTCCAGAAGTACGGAGGGGACGAGTCTAAAGAGGAAGAATCCGGAGAGGGGGAGCTAGCGCCGGAAGTAGCCACCACCAGTACTCCGGAGGGCCGGAAGGTCCCAAAGAGACCTCGGGGGAAGGAACCTGCGACGGAGAGTCCGGGCATCCGAAGCTCCTCTGCATCCTCCGGAGAAGACGAGTCTGGACCCTCAGAAGGGACTAGCCGGAAGAGGAGAAAGGTGGACCGGGACGACTCCAAGGGCCAACTCAAGCTGATGGATGAGCTCACCCGCGACATTGGCTGGAGGGTTGGGCTCCTCAAGGAGACCAACTACATCATCACCAGCAGCGTGGAGCAAATCTTCCGGAGTCTGGGCGTCGAACGGCTGGAGGACGCCATTAACCGGGTGGAGGAACTCCGGAGCCGGGAGGTGGGCACGAAGGCGCTGCACACTCAGATCGCCTCTCTATACAAGGCAAGTAACGAGATGGAGAGGAAGATGAAGCAGTACCTAGCGGAGGTGGCTGTGGCGATGACGGCCCGGAAACTGGCCGAGGAGAAGGCCAACGCTTCCGCAGCGGCTTTACTGGAAGTCCGGGCCTTCTTGGACCTACCTGTCGACGTGGTCAACCGAAGCCGGCTCTTCACCGAGTTGGTAGAGAAGAAGGAGAAGGTCACCCGGGCCAACATCATCCGGTTCCTCCTTGACCAAGCTGACAAGATGGGAAGGACCTGGGAGCAGATGAAGGTGCTAGTCGACAACATTGTCGTCGAATTTCCGGAAGAACCTGCAGCGCCTGGACCGGAAGGCACGCCGACCACAACTCGAACAACAGCCACTCCGGAACCACCACCCAAGACCACCCCAGCGCCGGGAACCTCCGCGAACCCGGAGTCCCTGGATACTCCGCCACGGACACCGGCGGAGGGGATCGTGCCCCCTAACCCGAGTACCAGCGAGATCCTGAAGACACTTCCGGATCTCTTGTCGCCACCCACTATACGGCTTCCAGATCCTCCGACAGAGGGCGGCCTTCCAGCTCCTCCAAGGTCAGTGTCACAAAGGTTAGCATCCGGAGCCAGGAGTCCGTCCGGAAGCTACAGGGACTTGGTCCAAGAGACCGGGTCAGTTTCCACGGCAGGCACCCCAGCACCTCCGTTTCCGGAAGGATCTCCGGCCGAGCCCCCTCTACCCCCGGACGCCCGGTCTCTAGGGGTGGTTGTTCCCTCACCAACCGGCCCAGCCAACAGGAAGACCAACCTTTCGTCGGCGGCTTCAAAGAAGGCAAAGGGTAAGGCGCGCGTTCCGGTGGAGAGTTCCCCCTCCCGCCGGAGTGGGAGAAATCGGGGTCCCGGTGCTCCTACTTAGGGTAAAAATAGGTTGTAAGTTTCTTCCTGTTAACCACTTTTTCTCAGGGTAAGAATCCGGATCAGCAGCGACTAACGATGGGGCCCCAAGTGCACCCGGCTGCTACCGGAATCAATAGCCAGGTTTTGTTAGAGAAGGAAGTCCGGAGTCCAATAACTGTTCCGAGATTTTAGGATCCGAGATCCGATCTGGGGCTTTTCCGGATTTCTCGGATCTTTTAGATAAGATCTAGCGGATTTTCCATAGTCATAGGTAGAAGGAAATCTGAATTTAGAGAATTCAGAGAGTATTTAGTAGGAGGTTTTGGGAAAAACCTTCGTCTTGTTCATCTCACTCGGAAATATACGTTACCATTTTCTTCACCAGATTTGCTACCTTGTGTTTTTGTGGGACGTATGAATCCTGTGAGTGACGGATCCTTTCTGGAGGGTGTGGTTGTGTGAGGAATTTTCCGGACTAGAGTAACTCACTTGTTTTGCCCGAGGGGGAAGTTATCGAGGGTAGTGGCCGGAGATCGCCCGGGAGAGCTGGAGAGAACTATTGCAGAGGTGTTCCTGGTAGTTCCCAGGGTCCAGAAGTAGCCAGGAGGGGAAGAGATGAACTGCAGAGGTGTTCCTGGTAATCTCTAGTTTGCGCGGGAAACCGTGCTAAACTGATCTCCGGTCAATACCGGAGTTCTCCCTTAAGAGAGGAAGAAAAAGCTTGATACCTGTACCCGGATAAAGTAACCATAGCGAACCGTGAGTCTCTGATCCGGAAAGTTACAGTCATACCCCCTGGAATGCCGTTGTAGCCGGGTTAGTCTCTGTGTGACCGCATCCGGAAGGCCTTCCGGATGTCGTGAGAGTCGAAGTCCGGCAACAACAGTCAAATTACCAGTTAGCATAGTAGGAAGAGTGTTGTTTGGTCACTCTAAGAATCCGGACAGTGGGTACCTAGCCACTTTAAGTCACAGGGTAGTGGGAAACCCAGCCACTTACACAAAACCGGGTCTGTGGACTTCGGCCACTCGTTTAAAAACTCCAGGAGACTCTCTAAGGAGGAACAGAGACTAATCAAACCACCCTCCTGATTTCCGGAAACTCAACTCCGGGAACCATTGTATAGCATCCGGATCCGGACTGATCCGGACCTAATATAAGTGATAGAGAATTATAGTTAATTCATAATTGTATTATTCGGGCAAGATTAGTAATCTCGGGTATTGGAAGAAGACATTTAGGTCTCTGTGGGAACGAAACCGGAGCGGTTACTCTGGGAAGCTCTTAGTGACGATTAGGAGCATTCCGGAGGAATACTGTCTCTACGAACTGCAACAGACTTCGTGGCATAGTCATGGATAACCTCCCGATACCACCCTATGTGCCCTAGGATTTTTTGTATCTCTTTGACATTTGTGGGGGGTTGTAACTCCACAATAACCTTCACCTTGTCAGGGTCCGGCTCTCTACCGTCCTTGGAGACCACGAATCCTAGTAAGACCCCCTTTATCACGGCGAGGAAGATTTTCTCGGGGTTGAGAGCGATGCCGGTGCGCCTACATCGTTCAAAACTTTGTCTCACACATGCTAGGTGCTTGTCCTTCGTGGACTGGGTGCTAAAATCGTCAATGAACACCGTCATTGATTTGTGTAAGAGGTCTGAGAAGGCATAGGTCATGGCCCTCTGGAATGCAGAGGGGGCATTACAAAGCCCAAAAGGCATGACCAAATAGATGAATGTGCCCCACGGGGTAGTGAAGGCGGTCTTGTGGTAGTCCTCGGGGGCAATGGAGATTTGGTTGTAACCCGAGTAGCCATCCATAAACGTATAAAGCTCATGACCACCTACTTCCTCTAAGATGGTATTGATAAATGGCAAGGGGAAGTGATCTTTTTGGGTGTGGTGGTTGAGTTTCCTATAGTCAATGCACACCCGTAGCTTCCCATTTTTCTTTTTAACCAACACCATGGGGGAGACCCAATCGGATATCTCCACGGGTTTAATGAACCCCGCCTGGAGTAGTTTCTCCAATTCGGCTTTGACAATGAGCTGTAGGTTAGGATTCATACGCCGCTCCTTTTGTCTAATGGGAGTAGTGCCTGGGAGAAGGGGGATGTGATGTTGTGTTACCGCCGGGGGAATGCCCTTGAGGTCCTTGTACGACCATGCAAAGATATCCCGAAACTCGAGCACTAGTGACTTGTACTTCGCCATCTCCTCTTTGGTCAATCCGACCCCCACTTTTATCCTACGCTCTTCTTCCTCCTCATGAGAGACTACCATCAACTTCCAATCATTGTGATGTACGTATGGTTATTGAGTAGGTCCCTTATACCAGTCATTTGGAACTTGGGGGTACGTTGCCCCCGAACCGCTAGCTAGGATACCGGTGGACGTCCTCCTAAAGTGGAGAGATGGGTTGAGAGGGCCCTCATCGATTAATACCTCCAACTCCATCCCTTGGGTGCCATCGATATCCGCTCCGAACACTGCTGCGGGTTCTAAGGTATCTAGGAGAGGAACCAGGCCTACTCCCATCTTGGATTCCACTTCAATCAACTCACCATCCATGAAATGCACGGACATCTCTTCATCCGCGCTTGAGATAGGGTGTTCTCTCAACCACTCTACAAACTCACCGCTAGGGACCCACTCATAAAGACCCGGTCCCATGCTCTTGAAGGGCATCATGAGAGCCTTCGAGGGTTGGGCTCGATCCACCGCCTTGTGGGGCGCAAACCTCACCCTTTTGGGAGGCTCCTTTGATAGAACCTCTTGTGATTCATCCTCCGACGAGCCCATTCAACCGCGGCATAATCCTAGCCTACTTGGTTGGATATGGACCGTAGTAGGGTTCTCCGGTGGACCATAAGTGATGTTTGGTTTTGGGCCCCCCCATTCTACCGAGGCATTGGCAATCCGCAACCAAGGCCTACCTAGTAGCAAGGGGTATGCCTCCTTGTTGGAGTGCATTCGGATGACTTGGAAGGTGAGGGAATACTCTACCCCCCCCGTGGTAACTTTACAACCACTAATCTGATAACGGGGCCTCCGAGCTTTGATTAGCCATGTTGATGATGTACGGTGAAGGTTCTGTGATGTCAAGGCCTAGATTCTCCATGGTTGAGAGGGGCATGATGTTTAAACCACTACCACCGTCCACTAGTACATTGGGCACTATCTTGTCTACGATTGAGACCTCGATTTGAACCGCCTTGACTTCGATGTTGGGGTGTGCACTTTTAACACAAGCCGCCAACCTAACCCTTGCCTTAGGCCGTCGCTTCACTGGGGTTCTCGACCTAAGGACCTTCTTCATGGGTGGGGATACCTCCAGTAGTTGGGCTATGGTGATGTCTGCCTTGAGACGACTCAAATCCGCCCATAAATCGTAAGGCCCTTGTCCCACGTGTTCCTCGACACGTGGGAATGTGTTCACTTCGGGGCTAGGAACCCTTGGACCTTCCCATGGTTCTTGAGAGGTGGACAATGGTGTTCGGGACCTAGGTGTCCCGTGGGAGGACCTTAAGTTGACCCGTTTAGTGCCTTCTACCGCCTCCTTGGTGGTATTGTTTAGGTCAGAGAAGTGAGGTGAATCCTCCTCTGAGGTCTTATCTTCCTCTGGTATGGGTGGAGGGGGGCTTGAGTACCTAGGCTCCCGTCGGTTAGACCGAGTCTGGACTGCCAATGCGGGTAACTCACAAGTTTCCGGTCCCTTGGTTGTGCTCATTTCGTGGAACACTACATTGAGCTCAGTGAGGGATGGGCTGTGGGTGGACACAATCTCACTTGACATGGTGGCATAGCGCACATCTTGTGGGCCTTGGTTTTGGTTGCCACCGGAGTTTTGTCCTTGGTTTTGTTGGCCCCCTTGGCTTCGCCCTTGGTTAATAGAGATGTAACCGGCTTTGGTATTGACCCCTATTGGAGGGGTTTGATTTTGGCGATTATTGTTGTAGTCTTAGTAGAGACTAGGAGGCCTAAGGGTATTATCGGAGGTGGGATTACGTGCACCTCTCAAATGGTCTTGGGCTTGTTGAGGGTAGTTCCCTGGTGGACAGGGCATGGGAATTATCTTGTCCGGTCTACGACATACTTGGATAGGGTGATTACCCCCGCAGTTACCGCATACCACCCCACTTTCGACCCAACATTGCCCCGGTGCGTGTCTTTTGCCACACGGGTGATGGATCTCATACCGTGGTCGTGGAGGCCCCCTATAACCTTGGCTTGGAGATGCATAGCCTTGCGGCACGTAGCTAGTTACCGCCGGTGGTTGGTTCCTATGGGGAGGCACATACGGAGGTTGAGTGGTTTGGTGTTGAGGTGTTGTCACCGGAGTGGTGCAAAAAGGGTTGGTGTGGTCTGGTTGGCCACATTGAGTACACCATAGGCCCGAAGCATGTCTACCGGACTCTATGGGTGGAGGTGTGGGGTTTGGGACTTGGTTTTTAATCAACAAGGCCATTTGGTCCTACATGGCCTTGATTTGTTGACCTAATTGATCCTGGAAGCCCTGTTGGCCTTGGAGGATCTCGTTCTTCATTTCCTCCTTCCATGTGCCCCGCTCTCCATGATAGGTAAGCTCAGGTAGAGCTACTGGTGGCCTAACTTCCAAGGGTGGAGCATAGTAGTTCCACGTAGGAACTTGTGCGCTTGTGGATCCTTGGTTAGGTTCTAAGACTGGTCTCTTGGCCTTGGCATGGATGGGTATGAAACTAGAAATATGATGATCCTCCTTTCTCCACATATGCTCTTGGTCTCGATCCACCTGCTCTATTAGCCTAGCTTGTGCCTTGGCCTCGTTAAACGATGCGGGGCGGACCTTCCACTATAAGAAACCCGTGTTTTTTGTCACGTCCTGAATCATGTCCCAGGAGACATGTAGACATCCGAATTTACATCCCTCTGACGTACCAACGTGTGTAACACGCTGTAACGTGTGGGGACATCACCAAAAACGCGAGGACATCCCTGCGACAGGGACGATTTTCGGAGATTTTGGGAGGCTGGAAATGGTGCCAACTGGGCGCCACGTAGACGACACCTAAGCGGCAGGATGACGGACAGTGCCACATGGCCGGGAAATTCATCCTCTCCATTGGTGACGTGTCATCTGACGTGGCATGTGACGTGGACCCACGTGGCCTCTGATGTGGACCCGGGAAAGAGTGACGTGGCGTGCCACGTCAACAAAGATTTGCGTGGTTTTTTTTTCAAATTCGTGTTTGCGGGGACGTCATTGGTAACATGGCTGTGTTTTTTAAGACGTCCCGGTTTGACGTGGAGATGTCCTGCTCGACGTCTACGCCAACGCTACCTGGATTTTGATGCTGATTTCGTTGAACATCGCCATGCCCTAGAGGACGTGGCGATGGACATGATCGCGTCCTCCAATACGTTGCCGACCCATGGTCGTCGGCACTGAGGGTGTTATTGCAGACGTCTCAAAGAACTTATGCATGTCTGACGTGACATCCCTTGATGCATGGTATTGTTGACGCTGTGTATGTGATGGTGATTTGGAAGGACATCGAGAGATGTTGTACAAGACATGAATACGTTGTACAAGACATGAGTATGTTGTACAAGACATGAGTACAAGACATGAATACCTCATCTTACATGTAACATGTACATTCATCCAAATTCATGCTTACTGGCCTACTTGCAAATGTGGTAATATGATATACATGCAATTTAAAATATGTCTCCATAGACACGGGGATGTTTCAAAAGACGTCCCTGCGTTTCCTAAGTGCTGCGGCATACGTCTTCTACAACATGGTCACGTCTATATGTCGCTCACAGCACATTGCATGTCCAACACTGCATCTCTAACCTCTACACTCTAAACTCTAACCTCTACACTCAAAACTCTAACCTCTACACTCAAAACTCTAACCTCTACACTCTAAACTCTTACCTCTACACTCAAAACTCTAACCTCTACACTCTAAACTCTAACATTCTAACTTGTAAACTCAGTCTACACTCTAAAACTCCAACCTCTACATTCTAAACTCTAACTACTTGGAGAAATGAAGGCCAAAGTGAGCTTTGTGCAACCTCAAATTCTACTTAAAGGTCTCATGACCTAACTATGGCTGCAGCAGCTAACCCTAGCCGCCTCATGACCTAACTATGGCTGGAGCAGCTAACCCTCGCCGCCTCTATTCATCCAATGAACTTGACGAAATTCATCCTACTTGATGGTTATGTTTTGCAAGACACGATGATGTTTTCCAGGACATGTCGATGTTTTCCAGGACATGTCGATGTTTTCCAGGACATGTCAATGTTTTGCCAAACATTGTTGATGTTTTCAGAGACGTCTCTGTGGGATGTCCTCAAAGACATGTAGATGTTACTCGAGACATCTTCAATTGGATGTCTCAAGTGACGTGGACCTATACACAGAATGACGTGTCACCTTGTTCGACATGGAATTGTGTTTGCCATGTAGATGAAGTGCTGTAAACTACAAAATATGTAATATGTCCACATGGGTAAGCCACCAAGGACTTTACAAAATCACCCTAAATTCCTTATAATTCGGGTTTTGGTAGAAAAGTGGTATTTTAATATTATATTAATTAATAAATATTATTTAATATTTAAATATACAATATTGAATTTAATATGTCCGCTTTAATTACAGAATAATCAGTTTTTATAAAATATTATTATAATATTAATTAATATTTTGTATTTTTAATATTTAAAATTAATTTTTATTTTGGAAACCATTTTGATACGAAGTGGACAAATCAAAAATTTCAGAGGATCAAAGTTAATAAATATAATCAGAATATTCTTCAATTTTATATACTTTATTTTTTTTATTTTTAAAAAAAATCTAGTTTTATAAGGCTCGTGCCTTTTTTTTTCTCCTCTTGCAGACCGCTGCCCGTTTCGTTGTTTTTTTAACGTTGGGCTGCTTTCTACCTTACACAACAGTAACTTCGACATTCTTACCTCAGGTGAAACGCTTGTCCGCTGCCAGCATGGCAGTTTTGCGTCACCCAAGATGTCCTCGATGACGTCCTCGCAGACGAGCGCGTTGTTGGAGACATCGTCGCGTCTCCTATTTCGCACGCGCGTTTTGGGACCCTCCCACCTCCACTGTTCATTATTGACGCATGGACATCCTCACGTTCACGGGGATATTACTGGCTAGCTCCAAGACATCAAAAAAACACGCTGACATGATTAAGGACATAACAAAAAACACGGGTTTCTTATAGTGTTCAAAATCTCCCTAATGGTTCCCTCATTGTTGAACCCTTGGATAAAGAATTGGGTTAAGGTGTCATTGGTGAGGAGGTTTCCCACGAACCTTGTAACCACCAGGTCGAATCTCCTAATGTATGTCGTGATATCCTCCCCTGGACCTTGGCGTAGCGCGGCTAGGGCTGTGAGGGCATTACTTTGACCTACTTCGGGTCTAAAGTGCTCCGAAAAGGCCCTCATGAGGCTATCCCAATCCTGGAAGGTGTTGGGGGGGTGGTTCCTATACCGCTCGTAAGCGGCATCGTTTAAGGTACACGAGAACCACACTAGGAAATACCCGGTGTTGGTGATGAGGCAAGTAGTAAGGAGCTCTAGAAACCGTTCCACGTGTGCGGAAGGGTCTTCATCCCTAGATCCTCTAAACGTGGGCAAATTGGGTGGCATAGGCGCCGCCTGTAAGCCCTCGGGTACTACGATTGGTAAATCCCTTGGCTGAACCAAGGGGTTGATGGGAGGCCGAACCGGGGGTGGTCCTCCAGAGGCCATGGTAGGGGCTGAGGTGTTGCCTCGTGGACTAGTGGTGTTGGTGGTGTTCACTGGATCAAATGCAGGGATAGGGAAAGATGGAGGAAAAAGAAAGGGAGGAGCTGGGATAGCCTCTAGCTGAACCTCTAAGAATCCTTCCGCCGTGTCCTCAGTGAGTTCCCTAGACCTACTCCTTCGTTCGCTCGCCGGTTCCCACGGTGGTGTGAGGGAAGGTCTTTGGGACCTTGTGGCACGGGACATCTACTCTAAGGTCCAAGGGTAAGATCTTGTTGTTCGTTGATGATAGTCATGTCCCCCCGAAAGATTTTCCGTCCAAGGTTTAAGGTCGTGGGTGGAACTACACAAAGCACGGCCTAATTCGATCGGTGAGTGGGTGTTTCCAACACTCCTACTCCCGATTCTATCACGAGGATGGACTGACTCAAGACCAAGACCCAATTTTTAGTGGTGGAGTTTTAGCTCGATGAAGTCGCCGAAGAATCCTATTAAGGACTACCCTTCAAGGGCAAACGACAAAAAGCTAACCGAATTGACGGATGTCTCCACGAGCATCACCTCGTTGGAAAGTTGTCCCCCAACTGGCGCCACACGGTACAAATTCTTACTATGGGGCTGACCTAGGCTTCAACTTGATAAAAGGTGGGGTTCCTTGGTATCCTTGGTATCCCCCTTCTACCTTTTATCACTTTGAGCTAGGCATCACCCACTAGGAGGAAAACGACACAATCACGGGACGGCATGCAACAATGTGTGTATAAAATGTTATCACCGCGTAGAAGACATACCTTGATGCATCTCCAGCCACCCTGTCACCATTAGTTGAAGTCGACCGTGGACCTAATCGCTCTCTAACGATTCTAAGGCCAACCCATGGGTCGCATACAATATTTTCAGAGGGGGTTAACTTACCTTAAAGCAACTCCAGCCAATCCACTTGTTAGCACAAGATTCGTTGCATGCAATTTCGTGGATGGCCCAACCTAACGTTTCTAAGGCAAGTGTTCCACACGGCTCAAGTGGGAAATCAGGGTTTCCTAGCCCTAGTGTGGTCACCACATCCAAGTTGGTCCTATTTACTACTCGTGGTCCTAAAAAGAGGGTGTAGTGCACATACCGTACGCAGCGCTCCTTCCAATCAGCACCCCTACGTCTTGGATGCGTCCACGACTCCAACTCCCCACCAAGTAGCTCATTCACACATACATAGCATTAACTTGCAACATTTGACTCAACCATTCAAGTTACACCAAGTTGTTCTTACCTTGGTGGTTAGTCAAGCGCGGGGGGAAGGAAGGGGCGCCCTTGTCCCATACCCGGGCACTTGCACCCTTCCCCTTTGACCTAGGGGCTCACTGGAAATCCTCGTGGATTCCCGTGGGAGGGCCTCAACCTTTCACCCCTAGGCCCCTTGCTCAACTCAAGCCACAAGCCTAGAAGGGGATCCCCCCAACACAAGGTGTTTTGTGGTTGGAGGGTCGGGAAATCCACACTCCCTTCTAGACCCCCACCTTTAAACACAACTTGGCATCCATGCATTCACCATACTTCCAAACATTCACAAGCCATTCACAATCCAACAAGAACTCAACCAACACCATATTCATTAAAATGAGACATTTCGGAGTCTCAATTTATCATGGTGTCTTTTTTTAGTCAATTTATAATTTCATTAATTTGAGACTATGTATTAAATTGAGACTCAATCTCCATTGAAAATGCTAAATAATCTAGTTGTATCATGGATTGTTGAATTCATCTTGTATGAAATTGAATATCATATTCAATTGTATGTGTAAAGGTAATAGATTATAAAAAATGTACCAAGATATGGAGGATATTACCTAAGAAAAACTAATACATCCAAAAAAAATCATTGCGAAAATAAAATTACTGTGGAAAATAGAAGCAGCAATAAATGTGATAACCCCTCTAAGTAGGGTTTAAAATTGGACTAAAATACACATATACACTCATTTAAATTCCACCTAGAATGCATACCTTTTCATTTGAAAAAGAATTAATTACCAATTTCAAGAGATTCTACTATTTCCAAACAACAAGGTCGTTGAAATACCTAGCGTTGAAAAGTTAGCATGTATTGTAGCAATCCATTCAATAATTGCTATCAATAGAAAGTATCGATGCATCAAGGATAAATGTACAATTTATGACACTCACAATGTGAACCGCCATTATACATCAATGATGAAACACAATTCCCGCCTCTGTTGTATAATATTGAAAGCAACACAATACATCACTACATGTAACTACAAATACTAATCTAATTCTATCTACAAATATGCTATGCGCACATTCAAAGAGTACAATTCCATTCTACAGATACAAATTCACTACATACTTAATAGAATATCCAGCACGAAAGAACAAAAAATCAAAAAAGAACATGCACCCCCCTATTTTATATTGGTAAAATAACTCTAGTCCCCAAAAACCACAAATTCCGATGGAATCTATAATTCAGCTAAAGATGCCTTAATTATGTCCACTTGTGATTTTGGAATTCTTAACCTAGAGGAGTTTGTGTTTCCACTCAACCTCGGCTTCCAAGCCGTTAAAATACAATTTGTATACACCCAGATTGGTTCAGATTCAGTCTCTTCAACCCAATTATTCCCATGATTAGAATCCCATCCTTGGTACGTTTCCAAGTCCACATGACGTTGGGATGCAGGTTTGAAGTATTGCACTTTAATCTCATGAGAATGTTCACGATCCGGATGTGGATTAGTCAACACCAAGGCAATCCAAAATGGGCGCAAATCCCCATTAACAGAACGCACCGCAATTATATAGCCCTCGTACACATCTCTACCAACCCGAAACGATGGAGGAGGACAATGACGACGTTGTCCAATGAATGGAGGGTCCTCTACATACTCCTCCCGCAACGACCCATCAATCTCATATTCATCCACCATAGATGGAGCATATCTAAATAGAGGCCAGAATCCCTCTCGTAGAAGAGACGATTCTTTCAAAGGCCCTTCGAGGGCATCCTTAACACCTCTCCAATAATACATAATATGCTCGTTCTTCCTTCTATATTCACCCGAGAGATCCTCGTTAGCCATCGATTCCCAAATACTTAGAAACCCAGAGATATCCTTAAAAACCTCATCATAATTCTCATGACGTCGCGGAATGAGAGGAAGCGGCTGACCACGAGGCAAAATTGGCATACCATCTGCCGTCACTTTCCACAGCTGGATTCCTCCCTCCTCCTTGGGCAACCAATCCCTATCTGTACAAAGAATTTTGTACTGCATCTTTGGCAATCCATCTGAGCCCTTGTAGAACTTGAATTGTTGGACCTTTGTGTGACCTGTAAGGGCCTCTTTGCCAATGCACAAATATCCTTCTAAAAAGCCCTTGAAATCGGGCACCTCTTCAATGAGGTGTGGAATAACTGGCATTTTCTCAGCATCCATGAATGATTTCATCAAGAGTGAAATCGTTGGATAGCTATTTGACTTTAGTTTGGAACTCCATCTCCCAAACATTGCATCAATATCCTCGTGAGTATGACCAACAAGTAAGAAGTTGACATACACTTCATGGAAAATACCCATATGAACGAGGAGGGAAAAGAAAGCAAACACAAACCTATTTTAATTGTCCCCTGTGGCATTATCCAACTGCATCTGGAGAATTGGTGGTAACTGTTTCGTAGGAACAGGCTCAACTGGTGAAGCAGCAAGGGATCGAAGACACACGTTAGCATCCGCAAGCACAGCCTGAGAGAGAGGAGAAGCTCTTCCTCCGGTAAATAATTCACGAGAAGAATACGCCGGTGGACTCTCTAAGTCCCGAAGTAACTTCGCAATCGATCCAACAGTGTGGTTCGAGTCGGTGGGGAAGATATCAAGACTATAATGGGCATAACGAACATCTCCATGTCCATGCGCAATCATTCCAGTTACGGCCACAGGCAATTTCATGAAGGACTCCGTCGCTTTATTCTTGTGAGAAAAATGAGGAGATGCGGTTTTGCTATGATCCATTTTATCATGGATGATGCACACAACCTCATTCGGTTTTTCTTCCGAGTTCTTCCGGTTCCCATAATATAAAATTCGATGAGTCTGTTGAGAGGCCTGGTGTAACTACAGCTTGACTTCCCACATTTTGTATGCGGAAGACCCCCTTGTACAAGCCTTCTTTAGTTGCTTAAGTTGGTCGCATCTTCCGCAGCCAGCAAAGTTGTCACGAGGCTTCTTGGTAGAGTATTGTTCAAATTCGGAGCTCCAAATTCGACTCAGACCAGACAAAGATATTGGTTTGAGGCCAAATCTTGAATTCACCTCATTCACTTTGGGCAACACTCCACTTCATTGAAAAGAGGCAGGCAGGTGTTTCGAGACCACCTTCTCCCCAGTGCCAAGTGTAGTAGTCTTATTAGGACTGTGATCAGCAGCACCATCAAGTATATCATGCAGAGTAGCAATTGCCTGTAGAGTATGAGTCCGGGGTTTCTTTGTACCAGTATTGCCGTGTGCCCCCGCCCGCATTCCATCCTTTGCCTCTCGTTTGTACCGGTAGAATGTGGCTCGGCTAACCCCCATGATAGTACACCATGCATTTTGACATACATCAATTCCATCAAGCGTCACCACATTGTTGCCATTGGAATCCATGTGGATTTGCCTGTGTACATCAAGCCAGACATGTTTCTGAAAGAAAACACCTCCAATGTCACGGTAAACTTGGGAGCGAAGCACAGAAATTGAACACTGTGGAAATCGTTGAGTACAATTTCTTCGACAACAGATGGTGCTCGCAACAGAGTTGATCGATTGTGAAGTAAGAAGTACTTCCTTCTTTCGTGGGGAAGGACCCTCTACTCTCAGACGAGTGGTTTCGTACTGTCGAACGCCTACCCTAGGACCGCGACGAAATACTTTTAGAGCTGCATTGTAAATGCTAGTTTGCTCTTGGTCGTACAAACTGACGTTGCAAAGAAAGACCTGTCGAGTTGGCCACGCTCGAAGGGCAAACATCCAATTCAATGGAATTTCAGTCTCGTCTAAGCATTCAGCAATTAGAATCGCAACATGATCATCTCCAAGTGGCCGACCACCAGTTTCAGGAACAAATCCAGAATCAACACTCTGGCAAAGTCCAATTCCAACATCAGCCCCAGATGTGTTTCTAAGAATCACGCGCTTTGAGAACCACGACGCGCGAGGAATTCCATCACATGCAGCAACACCTGGAGGCAAGGTAGGTGGAACTCGGACAACACCATCGTATGAGCGATCTTCCATCTTCAAGATATCACAATGAAAATGACAGAGGGTAAGTCATTCAGTTATATCATCATAATTGTAAAGGACACCATCAATGAGAGGAGAATGAAAGAGAGAAGATACGCTTATCCTCGACACGAGGATAATTGAAGATAAAAAAACTATAATACTGAATTAGGAGATCATTCATGGAATCCACAGTGAGGTTTGACAACTCACTCGTGATTTGAACCCGAAGAAACACACCACATTTACACCTACCACCGAACAGAGAGAAACATTCAGAGATTAATCAATCAAATTCAGAACTAGAAAAAAATTTCCTTAAATTTATATTTGCCAGTAACCAATCGAGATATGATTTCAAAACATTAACTCCATAAAGCCTCAGTGAGATATCCTCGAACCGAATTAAGTACTCCAAAACATTTCACGAAGATTTGAGAGCATAAATGACATTCACAATTTTCCAAAAACCAACAATCTGATATTTGACAATTAATATTCATCATACGCCTTAGATGACATCAAACTGAAAATCAGTTATCCTCGATTCGAGGATAACTATCATAAAATATGACATGAAAATATTAAGTACCTTACCTCGGATATCCTCGACTCGAGGATAAGACCCTGGGTGGATAAACAACCAATAATGGGCAAAGACTGAAAACACATCAAACCCTGATCCAACCAATGATCACATGCAATATACTCATTATATTATCATTGAAATTCAACAAGTATTCTTACATTATCTTCGACTCGAGGATAAATGCAATTTCTAAAACATTTTCGCCAAATTCGTACAATACTTAATCTAATTTTGAAATCACTATGATTCATTTGTTTTATCCTCGAGTCGAGGATAAGTCATTCTTGGTTATATATATTTATTCATCTCATCTGAATATATCAGTGAAGGTTATCCTCGACACGAGGATAACACTGCTACAGTGATTCCGTCATATGCGGAGTGTCACAGATAGAGATTAAGTTTGAGTGCGAACAAGGTCCGCTGCAATGCTCAATGGTCAACAACACTTAATAACGTGCGATGGGGAAGTCGATCTTTACGCTTGCACATAAAGCAGAGGAAAAAACATTGAAATGACCGGTGCGACACAGGCAAAAAGAAAATGAAAATGACTTCCACCAACGTGCAAGAAATTCAACAACATAAGAAATACAGCCACACTTACACTCCTTCCCCAAAAACCTATCCAAGACATTCGTGTGCCCAAAAAAGACCTAGAACAATATAAACCTTAGTTCAGTATCTTACTGCAGAGGCAAGAGCTGAAACACAGAAGTGGAAGCGGAGGCGAGGCACAGAGAGGAAAGAGTTCGAAATGAGAAATTCCAGGGGGAAGTATGAATATCGACATGAACTCCGGTGCCTAAAAAACGGAGGTGGGCGGGAAAGACTTTTTTCAACGGCAGCATTTTTGGGCGGGAAAATAATGTACTTTTCTCTCAACTTTTTAGGTGACCTTTTCAGGTTTCCGAGTCACTTCAATTTAGGAATGCGACAAATCCGAATAAAACAAAACGAGATTCGTTTTGACAAAATCGGATTTTCTAATGAATGAAAAACTGAAAGTTATATTTGGTTTATATGTAAAAAAGAAATAAAAACTAAAAAAAATCTGCTAAAAAGTTTTCAAATAAATTGATTAAAGAAAAAAATAACGTTTAAATATTGAGCAAATAGTAAATTTGTAAACTAGTTCAAATGATAAGAATTAAATATATTAAAATATTATCATATTCAATATATTGAGAGAGTATTAGAATTTTGAGAGTTTTTCCTGACAATTACAGCAGACTTTTGAGCTAATTCATGTAAAAAATTTCTAATTATAGACTATCCTTGATTCGAGGATAGCTATTCCAATTAGAATTAGAATTTTAACTAAAAACTAGCAGTTGGTGCATTGCTTTGCAATGCATTCGTTCAACCATTTTAATGTAGTTTTCATATCACAAAATAATAAAAACAATGGTAACATCAATCTACATAAAATATAAATATGTTATGAACGTAAAATTTGTAATCAAAAGTTACAAATATATTTTATATAAGCACAAATTGCAACACAGAAATGCAAATTTCACACACCCAAAAACTCAAGCTAGTGCTTTGCATTGCATTCGTCCAACCATTTTAATGAAGTTTTTATATTACAAACTATATTTAAAAAATTGTAACATGATTCATTGCGCGGTTGGCTGCGCAATTAACTGCGCGGTCGACTGCACCGTTCGTATAGTTCATTGTACGATTGACTGCGTGGTTCACCGTGCGGATTATGATTTTAGTAGTATGATAAACGTAGTAAAATCTGAATCGATTTAAAGAAAATATCTATTAGAATATTAAAAGTTTTCATCTACATCATTTGGTTTAGTATTGTTTTCAAATAAGAATCAAAGAAAATTTAATTTGGTTCAGGGTAATAGTATTATATTTTCATTAAAGCATTACATGTTTCATTAATAAAAAATCAGACTTTTCTCAAATTTTGATCACTTTTAAGTAAGATGATAAATGTTTTCTGTCACATACAAGTAAAAGAAGAACTCCGGTTTAAAGGGCCGGCGTGAATAAAGTGATTGTTTGTTCCACCACTAAGTCCATGTCCACCGAGTTTATGTCAACATTTTTGTTCACAAACTTTATAAATTACGAAATAAGGAAAACTCAATACAATATTCATTATTCTTAAACAAAAATCAATGTTGAATAGAACTTAAATTATTGTTTAAATGTTGGTTGAAACTGTTCTGGACTATACCCCAAGCCTCTACAATATATCTTCACAAGAATGGTATAAAAGAACACCAACGAATTGGATATCAAATTATCAATTAATGACAAAATTAAACGTTAGACAAATGAAAAATTTATATAAGCATAATATCACATGCAAATTTTTGAAACAAAAATATTTATTTCAACTCACTGAACTTACATTGTACTCTTTTCTATACCAAGATAGAGTTTAACTTTGAAATGATATCAGTATTACTAAATATCATATTGTTATAGACTTGAATAAAAAAAACAACCAATTGTTGTTGAATCATTCCATGCTTTTCAAAATGTATATCTCATACTACTTATATAAAAACTTTACTGAAATGATTTTACAAAATATTAGATGAAATTAAACTTTGTAGCTTGTTTTAGCTCTTGTAGGAAATATATACTTAATCCCTAAAGAAAATAATCTCCTTCGAGGGAATTTCTTGAGTTTGGGCAATTACCTATGATATAAAATATCTATTTTCTGTGTTTTAAATTTTTACACTAGATTTTCCTTGGTCAAAGCTTTGTATAGGTGTTTTTATTATGTTTCTTGGTTTGTGGTTCGAAAGTTGGTACCACTTAAAATTAAAAATATAGACTCTGCGCAGCTCCGTATTGTTCATAGAAGTTTCTATTGACATTTAGATTTTTCTGACATAGTAAGAATATTTCCTTGTTTGCAGATGTACAAATACAAAACTTGTTTTTGATTATCAAAATATTTTTTACCCAAGTCAAACAGTTTCACACATTATTTACCAAGGAACACAAAAGCATCTTCTTTTCCTCATAAACCATATAGATCCTCATAGTTTCCCATTTTTATTTAATCTACAACGATATGTGAAGTTAACCTTGATAGTGACTGTCTGGAACAATATTGTAAATCATATTTAGTTCAAAAAAACTACAATACGTGAATATATGACCTTTTCTGAATTCCAAATCTTTGCAGAATGTTTTTGAATATGCTACACTCCTTTTTTACCTTTAAGTATTGGTGTACAAGGAACTAGAATCATGCCAAACATAATGGTAATGCATTAAGAATCTCAAAAATAGTGCAAGTGTTTAACACTAAGTTAAGTGAACGTTTGCTTATCCACTCAACGCTGGAAAGAAATTTAACCATTTTCCTTCTTCAAACGCTAAAATCTTTCAATCCGTCCGGTCAATGTCAATGAAGTTTTGTAAGTTGATTATTTGGTAAGTATTTTTTAAGATCCTATGGTAAAATTTAGAAATACAAGTATTTGTTTCTTTTCTTACTTATTGCACTCGAATCAACAGTTTAGAAGCAATTTTGGTGTGAAGTTGATCAGGAACTTAGATAGGGGTTAAGTAGTATTGAAGTATTTTATACACCTTAAGTGGTTCATCAAAGGTTGATTAGGCAATAGATAGTTGACATTAAAACTTACTTTGAGTAAGTCAAAGTTCAACAAAGTATACGTGTTGAATGCTAAATTAATCTCAAAGAATGCAAGCACTACAAAAACTCGTCAAATTTGCGTTCAATAACAGTTTTGAAGTGTCTATATGAAAAATTATCTCCGGAAACGCTTTAAGAAACAGTGGTGTTGTAACGAGGTTCTCGCTTCATGGGTTGACAAGAGACCGAAATGGAAGTTGTTCTCTTGTTATTGTGCTAGGAGTAGCGATACTTTAGGACTCACACGTAATCTTTTTTCTAACGACTAACTTGGCCCGGGTTTTGGCCCAACCTCGCCGGCCCTGGCGGGGGCTCGCCGTGTTTTTCGTTCCTTGCAGTAAAGACATCCTTTGCTTGTGTAAAAAAAAAAACAAAAAAACAAAACATGCCATTATATCCAAATTATTAAACTAAATTTATAATTCTTTAACTTTCCATTCATTTGAATTTTAATAAAATCAATGTTCATCTTAAAGAGTCCTAAAATAGCAAAAATTAAGTAATGTAAACCTCTTCTAATGTATGTAACGCAAACAAACTTAACATGGATAAAAAAGATTTGACTTAATTAAATATTCAGAAATTTAAAGTATGTTACTTTTTCAATAATTGTATATTTATAAATAATTGAAAGAAAATAAGCATAACATATGATTATGGTTGTTCAATCTATCAGTAATAAAATAGCTCTAGCCTTATGAATATCAGCTATCACACTTAAACGTGTTATATAAGAAATTTACAAAAGTAATCTTCGACTAAAACCTTCATCTTGAGGATTCAAGGAAAACCTATATTTAGTTTAACTTATACAATTCATCTAGTTCATTTAATTCATGTGTGATATGTGTATTCATTAAATTTACTTATCTATTGATAATCACAGTCTAAAGAAAATTCATATAAACAGTTGAAGTATTCAAAATAAATTGGTAAGAGAGATGTTTATTTTGTATGAAATAAATTATATAATCATTTATGAGATAGGATTTAAGAAAAAATTGTATTTCGAAGATTTATATTAGGAATTCAAATTTTGAATAACAATATCAAATTTAACTGGATCATAATGATCTCAATTCTCATGATTTCTCCAAAATATTTCCGTATTAATAGTCATTTTATTGTCTAAAATAACAAGGAAATTGAATATTACTACTTTTGATGGAATAATGTATCTTCATTTGGCAATTATTTCCTTTGGGGAGAGGTATTTATAATTAAAAAGTATTGTGTAGTATAAAAAGTTGAAGATCACTTATCTTACTCCAGACTACTTTATAACATTCATTCCGGAAATGGTCTTTTCGTTTAGCGTATTTAAGTAACTAATGGTCACAATGTGTAGGTGTTAAAGTAGATGATTTTATTATTCTCATAAAAGATTCTCTGAAACAATAACCCAAAGCTATAATTCTGTAAATTCATCTAAAACACATTCTTGATTTACCGTTATTACATTCCTCAAATATCAAGGAAAAGGGTAATTCAAATTGACAATAAATTAGAGAGTATCAACTCCTAGGCATTAATAGCCGGTTCAAATAGATAGTAACTAATTCAATTAGACAGTAGCCATGTATGCAATTCATTAATTATCCTTTAGACTCCTTACGAATGATTGAATTCCTTCTATCAATTTATGGTATGCAATGATGCATGAGGCATGGTGAGTGAAAATCATTTATCACAAGCAAACTCCCACGTACTCTTTTTTAATAATTGCTTTCGCAAATCCATCATAACTCACCTAGTTCAATTCATCACTTTATTCTTCTTTCATAATCACATTTTTAGTCCTTCAGTCCTTCTTAATTAGCGGGACAATTTATAGAAATTTCATAAAATATGGCTTTTTCTATGTTACTACAATGACAATAATAATTTTGATAAATATTCAAAGTATTCCTTTAAATTCGATTTGATCTTTTAGGCTTAGTTGTTAAGGGTGATCACTCCTTAATTATCATTCATCTAAGAAAATTCAAATAGGTGGCCGAATAAAATTCATTCTTCCTCTATAAATTCAAGCAGTAATCAATCTAATACTTACTTTATTTCATATAATTCTCTTCACTAGATTTATTGTAGATTAGATGGGCCCTTCTACTCTACTCAATCTAATAGAGTTACGGTCACTAATTATAATAACTTTTCCCTCACTATGATCTCTTTTCTAGATCCATAGTTCAACTTTCTATAAGGGCAGTTCCAATCAATGCCACTCATCAAAACATTTTATTTTATGCCAACCTTGTCGTATTTATTATTATTAAATTACTGTGCACATAGTTTTTAATATATTAATTCTCTCAATCCAATAACAGTAACTCCAAATTCACAGCTCGATTGGACAAGTTTCAACTGTTCCTGTTATCTCTAGTGCCATCTTACGATACCCAATCAGTTGCACTCAACAGTATGTCAAATTGGCCACACCTTCAGATCATGTATGAAGGATCATTGTATGCATAAATTCTAGACCATAATCCAAACCGTGTCAAATTGACTTCAATTACTGTAACCAACATCATCATTCTCAACCACCTTCTTATCCCGAGTAAACATCAATTAGACAAAATCACTGTTAAAGACGCTCGGCCAGACACCAACTCCAATACAGAACACTGTCAAATTGATTTAGTAATACTTGTTTTTATTTATGAACAACAGTCCTCAATTCAACTTGAACATATTCCATGGCTTTCTACAGTATCGTTGCTACATGAAAATTTCCTATAACTCAGGCATCTATTCGACAATCACTCTAAAAATATTCTGAATTCTATTGTAGTCTATTGTAGTGTTGTGTTTTCTTTCCTTTTCCAACTTCACTTCAGGATTCACAGTCTAATAGCGTACTCCTTGCAATTTGAATCAAAGAGATGCTATCTTGAAAACATCTTTCAAGATCAGAAGCTAAAGGGCAGGATTTGGCTCCAATTGACTCTACTTTAGGATCTTTAAAGCTTTTCAGTTCACATTTATAAGATATTTCTTAAATAGTTCAATACTCAATCCTATTTAGTCTGTTCGATTGAAAATACCTACAAAATGAAAATTTTAACGTTTACATACTGTAACAAATAGTATATTTCTAAATTAGTTCAAATGATAAGAATCAAATATGATAAATTATAATCAAATTCATTATATTGAGAGAGTATTAGAATTCTGAGACTTTTTGCCAATAATTACCGTACCTATTTTGAGCTAATTCATGCATGTTGTTTACTTTCTAATTATAGAGTATCCTTGATTCGAGGATAGATGTTCCAATTATAATTAGAATTTTATCTATAAAGTACCAGTTGGAGCTTGCTTTGCAACGCATTTGTTCAACCATTTTACTGTAGTTTATATCACAACAAATAAAAAATACTTTTCTCAACAATCTACATAAAATATACACATATCTTGGATACCTTTGCATGAATTGAAATAATCTATGTCTATAAAGAATACAGGATAAAGAACACGTTGAATAGATGAACGCGTAGATGGATGAACGCGTCGAGCTTGGATGAAAAAGTGATGCGTCGAGGAAAAATGCTTAAAGATAAAAGTTAACAGCTAAAAGCTAGGGTTTAGGATAAAAATGAAAAGCTAAAAGTTATGATTTTGGATAAAAGGACAGGGCGGGAATGGGGACGGGGACGGGGACGGGAACGGGGACAGAGACGGGGGACGGGGGACAAGGGGACAAGGACCGGGGGGACGATGGATTGGAGGGAAAGGGCTAGAGGACAGAGGGGTGGGGACCGAACACAAAAAAAGTTGTGTTTGGTGGACACGGGTAACAATCTAGTGTAATTGAGTTGAATTGAAAAAATATAATTAGGTTTTTGATTTTTGCAATTTAACATGTTGAGAGAGTATTGGAATTATGAGACTTTTTGCCGATAATTTCATCTGCTATTTTGAGAAAATTCATGCATTTTGTTTACTTTCTAATTATAGACTATCCTTGATTCGAGGATAGCTATACCAATTATAAATTAAATTATCATAACTAGTAACAAATGATAACTAGTTACAAACTTACAATTTACATCATAAAATTGACACAAGGAAGAAATAAAATATAAGCAGTGAATCAAATATATCATAGATCCACTCCAAGAGTCCTAATTTGATTGACAATGTATGTAATAGTTGTTTACAAAGTTACGATATGAAAGTTATAAGAATAACAATTTACAATACAATCGAAATGAAAAGTATCATGATTTACATCGATTACAATAATTTAATAACTCTAAATATAATTATATGAAGTAAAAATTTAAGAACTATCCAAATAAACCAATATAGAAAACATTTTCATCATGCAAGAGTATGCCAAAGTTGGTAGTTTTAAAATCATTCTTGCAACAATGAAATCGACGGATGAAAACGTCACAAATTCAATTAAATGAACAAAAATTCATTCACTGAAGAACGTTGTGAAGGAATGCGTAATTTCAATGAAATTTCTATAATGAAAGTGATTGGACATTCAGCCGTTGCGTCGCTTTTAAATTAGGTTTCTATCCAAAGGTGGCGAAGAAGTGGAAAAGCCACCAATCTCGTCACTTTTTCAAAGGTGAACGAGGGCATGACACGTCCTCTCTCTCTCTCTCTCACTCTCTCTCTCTCTCTCTCACTCTCTCTCTCTCTCTCTCTCTTAAATTGTTGTATAACAATTTATACAATAATGCGATCTAGCTTAAAAAACACACTTACCCAGTATGGTTTTTTAGTCTAACCGTTTTTCAGTTTGATCCCAGGATATATAGCCCGAATCCAGCTATCTATTCCATTATATCGCGTCATCTCATGTGGATGTAGAGTGTTTCCTTCTACAATCCGAGCAGAGCTTGTGCAAAACTCAGCATCTATGATACCATACTATACTTATGTATAGTTCCATGTATTATTATGGCATTCATTTATTCCTGGTTTTATACTAACGTACTCCAAATCCTAAATCAATTAATATGGTGGCTTATCAAGCCTTTCACTGTGGCAATCCAACTACCTCTACTTTAGTTGTCCTAAAAAGTAACCACCACCTATCTTACGAGGTTGATGGCAACATCGATGACAATATATTTTATACGTCTCATTTCTTGAGATTTGAGTTGTGAAATTGATGCATACATTGATGACTATATCTCTTATATTTGGAGTATCCAATCTGTTAGATTGCGCCTTCAAATACCACCTACCTAAGGCGGTTCACTCCGTACACTCCAGCCTTCATGTAAACGACGGTTTGTACCTATCAATACATCGTTACCGTGACTGCACAGTTTACAGTCTACAGATCGTTTTCCTGGTTCCAAGCAACTGGCTACCTCATCGCCAAGTGCTCCCAGCGACTACAGGTTCTTTCTGGCTTCTCTTATTACGTTGCAGTCAGGTCACATCGATACCGATTCAGTTGTCATCCTTGGTGTTGTTGTCGTTTTTTCCATATTTCCACGAGGTATTATATATTTTCGTGGATACGTATGTCGTCATGAAAGGCCAGCTTTCTACAGCCGTGTAATGATCCAAGTTTGCTTTGCATGTGCTATCACTCAAGTACCTGGCATGGCACCGCATGCATCCTGCAGCGCATAACTTCCTGTCATGATTCATGTACTGACTTACGGCTTGTTACTAAGTCCGCAGAACCAACACTATTCCGATTGCTTTGTTGCTGGGTTCGCAGCACTCGACTGGTCGTCTGCATGTGACATGCAACACGACAGCTCCAGTTGACAAGGAGACGTTGTACTTCTTTGAGTTTAATACAGTGCTCTTCCTTACAAACATGAGTTCCGATGACGCAGTTAACTCGGCTGGAAAGGTTCTTGTACTTATTGAGTCATGAGAGAATCGTGTGCATATGTGTGTTTGTGCTCTGGTTTATATTTGTTTCTTCACAAAGTGTGATTCATACTCTAGCCCTGTGATTTCGATAACAAGATGTTGCCATGCTGAAGACACCTCGCATACGGCTTTAAACTGACTACGTGTTTGTTTGAATCCATGGGTGCAGGTGAGGCGTGGCAACCTCAGTCTTAGAGTGTTCTTATCTCACTCCAGTGTTTTTATTTCTATCATACAAATTCTGTACCTTTGTATGATTTGAGCTGGCCCACTATATTTTGGTTCACACCTTTCTTTTGAACCGTTGGTATGATTGTGGAAAACCCGTACTAGTTTTTCTGTGACTGTGTTGCTTCTGATATGGACACAATACGTCCAATCAGAGAATAGAAATTGCCCAAGTATTTGGGGTGTCTTGTTTTGAAAAGTAACGCACTCTCTCTCTCTCTCTCTCTCTCTCTCTTTCTTTCTCTCTCTCTCTCTCTCTCTCTCTCTCTCTCTCTCTCTCTCTCTCTCTCTCTCTCTCTCTCTCTCTCTCTCTCTCTCTCTCTCTCTCTCTCTCTCTCTCTCTCTCTCTCTCTCTCTCTCTCTCTCTCTCTCTCTCTCTCTCTCTCTCTCTCTCTCTCTCTCTCACATAGGTCGCTAGGGTTTCGGTGTACTTTCATTTTCTGTGTGTGCGTTTGGAAGTGAGTGCGCGTTTGTGTGCGCGTGTGAGGGCGTGATTGTTTGTGTTGTATGTGCGTTTTATGTGCGTTGTATGTGTCTCTCTCTCTCTCTAAGTCACAGCTCGCTAGGGTTTGTATAATCTCATTTTTTGTGTGCGTGTGAGAAGTGAGTGCGCATGTTAGTGCGTTGTGTGAGTGCGAGAGTGTGTGCGCTTGTGTGTGTGCGTATGTATGTGAATGTTTATGTAGTTTAAGGTGTGTGGGTGAGTTTTAGGTGTGTGAAGGTGCGTTTTAGGTGTGTGAAGGTGCGTTTTAGGTGTGAAGGTGAGTGTGTGTGTGAGCCCTACGTGTGTGTATGTGCACGTGAGATCGTGATTGCTTGCGCTTAGGGTTTGAAGGCTTCTGAAATTAGATTAATTCCAGCGAGGGTTTTGATAGTGTTTGGCAAGGTGTTCAAGCTGTGTAGGTGTCGGTGGTTTCGATTTTCCTTGCGAGGGTTTCGGTTGTCGTGCGAGAGTTTTCTCAGGTCGTGGACGTGAACCAGACGCTAATTTTACGGATCTTCCCTAACCCATTGTGCACTACGAATTTGTATACCACAGCTTCTCGTTGGATTTCTTCCCAAACACTCCAAGTAAGTTAATGATACCTTTTTCAATTTTGTGTTGATTGATTTTGTAAGAATATCATTGTGCGTGAAAAAGATTTGTAAGTGTATGTTTTCATAATCTCTGTGTATATGTGTGCATGTCTGTTTGCGTTTCTGTGTAATTTGAACTGTTGCATCCAGTCTCCGGATCATTTTATCCTCGAGTCAAGGATAACCTCCTTGCCTTGGTTCAGTAACTGTGTATTTGTAAAATAACAACCATAACAAAGTAGCATTCTATCTTCGATCCGAGGATAAAGTCCATAGTGTAGATCACTTGTCACGTAAGCGTCATGAGATTCACTAACAAACGTCTTGGTCCTTACCGAAAGTAAGAAATTTTCCCATATTAAAATAGTATTCTCGAGCCGAGGATAGATTCAACAGACTAAACAACGATACTCACTTAGACAAAATTATTGCTTATCAGTAAAGAAGTTGATCAAAGGTTCTAGATATAAATGCTAATCCGGCCAAAGAAAACGCTAAATACTACTGGGTGACCTATCCTCGAGCCGAGAATAAGCGATTTCTGTGCTACTAACGTGAGTTTAAATTTGATATTTCAGATGGCGACAACCGAAATGGATTGGGATGACAACTACGACTACTCATCCACTGAGTATTTCATCGAGCGATTCGAAAATCCTGTAGCCCCGTCCCCCTTCATAGAAGAAGTCGTAGAAAACTATGGAAGTCTTTGGCAATTCAAGGATGTCGTCAAGAGCTGGTCACTCGCCAAAGCTGGAAAGTGTATCCAAATCACGCTCAAAGTAAACGACGACGTTCCGTTTGTACTCCTCAACCGAAACGAAAGAGTTTCATTCATCGAGCAACAACAAATAGGGTTCATCGTACTTGGAATCGAGGCTGTGAATGCAGATGGAGATGATCTTCCACACTGCCACTCCATTGTAGTGAAAGTGGGAACTTCTTACGGCGAATTTGATTTCCAAGGCTTGAATGCGTGGTGAGGAACGGTCAGGGGTCCCTTAAAGCAGCGTTGGAGAAGTACCTTCCCTGAGAAAACAATGACGCGGTGAAGGTCAATAGGCGGTTAGTTCGAGTTCACCAGTTATTGTCTGCATTTGAAGCTCGACAAGCTCCAGTTGAAGGCACTCAACGACGCCGACCACGAGCAAGTACTGCAGATGTGGCGAATCCATCTGGTTCATCCATTCCAAGAACATCAAGCCGTCCTCCTCCGAGGCGACCAACAACTACGGTGGCAACGGCTGGCGAATCTTCAACGAAAAGAAGGAAAGCAACTGCCGGTGGAAGCTCGGCCTCCACTGTAACGCGTGCAGTCACTCCAAGTAAAGCGCGGAGCGATCCCCAAGTTGACTTCCAAAAGATAACGGAGTCACAGCGGCTTTTCTGGGAGGAGTGCAAGGGGTGCTTTCTATTCGAATCATCCACACACAGTGTGTGGATCGAACAATGTGTTGTTGCAAAAGCTCAATACGTAATTCGTGGCATGGAAGAGGGCATAGTGCTTAGCACGATGGACTTTCTCGTTCAGCTTGGCGAACTCGATCAGCGCCAGAAGATTTGTGTATGTCCAGTCGATGACGACGGTGAGCCGCTAAAGACGAAGCCAACGTCCTGGGAAGATATCAGAAAGGGAAAGTTCATGCTCATTAATGGACAGCACAGTGTGGAGGCATCCAAGCGACTGCAAGAGAATGACGACTACGGACAAAGTCGGAAGAACGGCCTTCGGAATTGGGGTGCTTATGTTGTATGGTCTAGAGATCCTCTAATGCTTCAGAGAATTTCCAAGTTTTACAATGACACAAATTACCTGGACCATGCACAGCCAACATGGGATAACCAGATCTCAAGTTGCAGGAGAATCTGGCTAAACTCCGGACGTCCAAGTTATCAACAAGGCGAGGCCGCATCACGAAATAATGGTGCCGTGTTTGACCAAGAAAAGTACTCGGTAAGCTCTCCCTATGAAGTTTATCCTCGGGTTGAGGATAATGCAATCAACACACTATATTTGCTATCAGTATCGTATATGGACCTGTCTAGTATAATCATGTGTGTATCAATCTGTCTTGTATCCTCGGGTCGAGGATAATCAATGCAACACACTATGATCAGTTACCATCACCGCAATCATCTTTCTAGTTTTTGATTGATAAGGTTTCGTCTTCTGACTAATGTATGTTCATTGTATTGAATTGCAGCTATTTTCCAAACTAATCGTTACCCGCTTTCAAAACATCGATTCGACTAAGGAAGGAAAGCAGGTAACCAAGTCATCAGACATCACCAACGAGATCAAGGTGATTACGCTTCCTGATGACATTTTCAAGATGTGGGAAGACTTTCTCGACCGACATACCAAAGGCGAGATCATCAACCCTGACACCTTGAGTCCTTACAAGGAGGCAAGAGGGTTCAGAGCTTCACCTATTCATCGAGAGTTCTTCAAGAGATTGGGTCATCTCTCCGATAAGGACTTGAGGGATCTGTTCTGCTACCTGGTTGACAGTGACCGAGCATATGGATACCCCAAAGTCACGCTCTGTAAAACAAGCGTGGTTCATGGGTCCTGCTATCACTACGAGGAGTGGGCAGATCGGCGTAAGAGAAAGCGCATCGTCTTGCAGGAATTGGTGGCGATTGACCCGTCATTGCATTTTTTAATGCCAGACGGGTCCACAAACGACCCAGTGTGGAAAGCGTGGAAGCAAGAACATTGCGTATCGTCCGCCACGTACAATATGCTCCTTGTCCGACCGGACAAGGAGTTCTTCTCCATGAGGTTGACAAACGCAGGGAAACTCAAGCGCGCGTCCCACTTATTGGAGAAGTTTTCCAATGTTCTTCCGTTTTTTCGGAAGTTCTTGCATGTGAAGAGCCGCATCGATCCCATCGATGGGCCTTCTAAACTTCGTGACTTCGACGGAGAGAAGATGGAGTTCTGTTCGTATTTTGATCCACCTACTGACGACAAAGTGTGGTCCCTCGGACTTCTTGACCTTCGACAGGTCCCTGGGTGGGCCCTAAAGGACGACTCTTCCGACGAGCCTTACTTTTCAGCGTTTCTGAAAACCCTGAAGACACAACGAAGCATTCCCAACCTGAACTCTCGTGCAGTCTGGATGTGGATAACATCTACTGAGCAGCGGGCCAGGCAAGCAGAGAAGTATGCTGAAAGAAGGATGCCAAAGTACAATACTCTTTCCTCAGCATACATTCCCTCTGCATACGAGCGGCTGAATTTAGGGACATCAAGGTCTAAGTGTACTGAGGTTTACCTTCTATTCCTCATTAAAGCCGACCTTCCTGAATCAGCCGCCTTGCTTGAGAAAGTGAAGCTAAACTACTCTGCTGTTGATACTCCATTTTACACGGAGAGAAACAAGTATTTGGAGGCCTGCTTTGCGGTCCATGGCTACGAGCTTAGGATGGAGTTCTACCTCGACCTTCTCACGGACTTCAGCCAGCCTATGAGCCGAGTGTTTGGAATATATTCCGGCTCAAAGTTATTGCTCGCCAGTAAGGTATCACAATCGATTTCTGTGTTTACCCTCGACCCGAGGATAATCATCCATTATTTGTATTGTAGAAATCTATGTCTACTATAATTCCCTACATTTCGATAATAATATATCCCATTGTTTTGCAATGTTGATTTTCATCCCATGTGGTGTTATTTCAACGTTGATTTATTTGTAATGACGAAATTTAGTCTACTAAAATTGATTCGTCGTATCTTCTGCAGATGTCTGGAATGTCTTTTTACGGTCTGGTGGATAAGACCTTTCGAAAGTTATACAAGGAGAATTCTAGGAAGATTCACAGGTATGACATCAACGATTTTATCCACAAGGATTGTGCGTATGCTGGGCCTCTTCCAACTCTGTCCGGTGGGCTTGACACTTCATCAGCTAGGCCTGATCAGAGGCCTACTCGATCAGCAGCAGAGACGGCCTCGACCTCTCAAGCTGCGCCTTCTCGTACTCGTGCGTAGGCTAGGGCATCTGTGGGCAATGATTCAACTGTTCAAGAACGTCGAGATCTCAGTGGTTCTCGATTCCGTATTGAATCGCGAATCCCTCAAGACTTTTCGGAGGACACCGACCCTTCAGACTTGCCACCGTCCGCTCCTCCTAACCCTCTGGATAATGAACATGACAAAGTCTTCGAGTTCAATCCGTATGGGAGTAATGAAGGTGTGGACCTGTCAACGCTTGGATTTCGTGACGCCGAGCCTTCATCTTTCTATGATTCACCCCGATCAGCGACTTCTATTGCTGGAGATGACGAGGAAGGGCTTCAAGATACTGTAGATCCTTTGGTTTCGCCTGTAGTGCTCGATGAATCTACAGCGAATTTGGAAACTCAGAATCCTGAGACACCACTTTCATCTAGAGCATCAACGTCGATTGGCTCCGTTATCATGCTCTCTGATTCTAGTGACGATGAAGACGAGAGACCCATTGTTCCAGAGGTATGCATCAATGCTGCCGGAGAAGCTCCTGCTCCTGGAGTCGTTGTAAAATATGAACCAGGTGCTGATTATTTCCAGAACATGGCGATCAGATGCGCTTTGGAGGATAAGGTGAATCAGGATATCCTGGAGCAGTTGGAGGCATCCAAGCGCAAACAGGCTGAGATGGAGGCTGCCTTCGAGAAGCAAAAGTTGGAGTTTGCTTTGGACAAGGAGCAGATTGCGGCCACTATCCGTGGTGAGCTTCACCTGCAGATGAAGGCAGACCTAGCACAGATGATGTCCTCAGCCTCTCTCTCCACAGGTGCTGCTTCATCTGGTCCTTCACTGTCTCTTATGCTAGAGTCCACAAATCATCCTCGCATCGAAGATAATTCTGGTGCTACTCTGTCGACTCCCTGCCAGACCATTACGATGAACGTGCCAGACTCTGTCGTTCATCAGCATGCTTCCCCGGCTGGTTCTCCTGGTGTTCACGACATTCCGTCTTCGTCCCAAGGAATGGCTGTGAATTATCCTCGACCCGAGGATAGAATGCTGGTTAGTCCACAGCAAAGTCCACCGAAGTGCAATGACACCATAATGCCTTGCCAGAATATGATTCATCGTGATCATGGTGCCACCTCTGTTCCTGCTTCCTCGCCACATCAATTCCCAGTAACTCTTCGTCAGTCCGAAGAGTGCGATGTTGGAGCTCGCGTTGTCGATCATCCTGTGGATGCGGATGTTTTATGTGCGGTGGAGGAGGATCGAGTGGATTACAAGCCGTCTCCGGACAGTGTCGACCAGGGCACCTCTGAACCTGACAAGGTTGGCTAGTTTTTTCCTCTGTATTTTTCTTGTCCCAGCAGCATTTGCCATGTAGTTTTTTAATGTCTACGTCTAGTCTTCAGTAGGTCTTATATTGGTGTGTTGGCTTGCAGGAATCGGATCCATATGAGTTTTAATGTACATTAGGTGGAGTGTACATATTTGTAATACCACTTTGTTTATAATTTATAGAATTGTTTAACAATTCAATTTTCTTCAATTGTTTTCTCAGATGAGAATGGATGATATTGTTCATCGACCTCTTGCATTGAAGCCTCGGATTGGGAATGATTTACAGAAGTCGCTATGTGGGGGAGAATTGATGCAATCTCTGACGCTTCTTTTGCATATTGCTCAAGGTGCATTTCATCAGATAATTTCCATTGACTTTAGTGTGTGTTCGTCATGTCCCAGGACTGTTTGCGGAGGAGTTTGTCCGTTGTTCCCAACCGGCGGCCACCGAAGTGGCTTAATATTGTTCTGGATATTAATGGCATCCTGTGCGAGACAGAGCATGCCCCTGGGTTGTCTAGAGGCTCAGGGAGTCGGGCAGCGTATTCTTGCACCGTCCCTGCGTACATAGGTCCCAAAGCTGTATATACTCGCCCAGGAGTTCCTGCGTTTCTAGCCGAAATCAGAAACATTACGAACTCTATTGTCGTCTGGAGCTCTATGAAGAAGTCCACCGTAGTTGAAATTGCAAAGTATGTTTTTTCGGACATGGCTTCTCCAGCTTTGGTTCTTGGTCAGGAGAGCTGTGAGAGAATTGAAATCTCGCCCAATAAGTTCTTGATGGACCCGAATAATTCGAACAAAATGATCTTCTTGAAAACCCTGTCATCATCTTTGTTTAGGCGCCAAATTGAGTTGATGGTCTTAGATTCAGACAACACCCTTCTCATCGACGATAGCCCGGAGAAGAGCGTCTGTAATCATATTGGAAATGCCATTTTTCTTCGTCCGTGGAGACATGCGGCTAGTGATGACCAGTTCCTTACTCAGGACCTTGTACCCTAGCTGCAACGTTTGGTTTCCGAATGCCCCGTTGGGCAATTACATGATTTTGTTAATAACAATCGTATTGGAGTTCAGCCGTTGGCGCGTAGTAGCCCTTTCATGAGATATATTGTAGATTGGATGACGCTCTCAAACAAGAACGTTGGTTTTGTCTATGATATTCCAGACGGTCATACTTCTTCGGATTTATAGTTTTAGACTTCTATTTTGTAATATAGTAGATATTTAGTATCAACATTGTAATCACCATTATACATTTTGAATATATATATATTTTTCAACTACAACATGTTTTTGTGTAACTTATTGCCATTGTCTTGTGTCTTTTGTTTCCTAAGTTTTTTTATTTATCTTTCGGTCGGTTCTAGGATTTATCACTCTTTTTAGTATTATTGTTTATCCTCTAGTCGAGCTTATTTTATTTATTATGGATTCAAGATAAACTTTTTTCCTTAGGGCTTTCAAATTTATCCTCGGGTCGAGCATGCGTTGGATTGCTGTGAATGTTGTTATATCGTACTCATCGCTTCTTTTACCTCGTGTGTCTTTTGTAGGTTGTGAAGGCTACTATCCCTCCTCTTTGTAGGAGTGATCCTAGTAAACTGCCCTCCAACTGTGGCTCGTTTTCTGAGTATTCTGGGTCTCTTCCTAGAGGTTTCTCCCAATCTCACTATTCAAAGCCGTTTCTTATGTGCACTGCAACCGATGCTGCCTCTGCTATCATGGACTTTTCTACACAGAAAGTCGATGATGGTGTTGTTGATAGCCCTCCTGAGCGGAGGGCTGGAATTCCTTCTATGGCATCTCCTTCGCCGCTCAAGCGGATGTGTGCTTCTATTGAGCCTCTTGGCGATTGCACTCCTAAACGGCAGCTCTATGTTAATGGTGTAATTGATGTTCACGAGGTGAAGGAGTCTGAGCCTATCTCTTCTAATTTGATTATTCGGCCTTCAATTATTCCTGTCCAGCCTTCTCCTACCCCTACTAAGCGTAGTCGACGTCCAAGTTCAAGATCTGATGGTATTGTTGGAGTTAGTAGTCCTCCCTTACGTTCAACGGGATTGCATACTGAATCTTTGGGTTTAAAGCCTAGATCTTTGAGATCCGCATCTTCACAGTTTTGTCGGAATTCACTGTGCTTGAGTGGACGTGGTGGTTCTGGGGCTGATAGTGGTTGGTGCCATCAATCACGTCATTCACCTCTGCGAAAATCCATGAATTATTCGGAAGTGGATGATTACTATAAACCCTATTCTCGGAGGAAGGAAATTATGATTGGATATGCGAAAGTGAAAGCGCAGGAGGCCTTGCTTCTCGAGACACGAGGAGGTGGTTCAACCATTCCTTGTAGTGAGGGGGGAGCTTCTAAGTAGGAACAGTTTATATGCTTTAGGAGTCCTTCCTTGATTTGTTGTAGAGACGATAGTATAGATCCTAGACTACTATAAATAGAAATTTGCTTGTGATTACCTATGTTGGTGAACAATGTCATGAAAATAAAGTTTTAGTGTTATTATTCTCCATTGTGCTCACTCCTCTTTGACTATGGATGGATTTGTATTCTCTATGATGATCTATTAATAGTATGTCTTGTGAAATGCAATTTTGGAGCGTCGCAATGATCATGATGTTTATTGTTGGATTTGGGATGTTTCTTGTATGATGCATGATGTCTGCCTTCGTTTACAACAACTTTTCACGATATTTGTGTCCGAAATAATAGGCTTTTAGTCTCAAATCTCACGATTTGTCTCATTCTAATGAATATGGGGTTAACCATTCACGAGTAAATTGGGCACTTACCTCAAGCTACTCAATGCTGCTCCATGCACCATAAGGCTATTAGCGTTTGTACCTACATCCAACAATAGAACGATTAGCACAATCAAACCATGAACACGCCTCCTCCCGGCAGACGCACCAAAATGTGAGCCAAATAAACCGCCCCTAAAGGGTGGCTAATCTTGAACACAAGATCCTAATACGAGGGCCTAGTTCCTTGTGTAACCAATCCTCAGCCCATTCATACACAACTTATACAAGCATGGTGACACATCTCATGTTCACTTAGGTCCCTTGTGGTTGATTAGTGAGGTGGTGACTTAATCCAGCCTCTTGATTGAACCCACCTTTGAACAAGTGTAACTTTTGTTCTAGGGCTCCAAATGCAACGTTTCCAACTCTTATGGGTTCAATTCAGCATTCCAAACTTGATTAGACCCTTAATGATCAGTTTCAGGCTTAGGTGTGACCCTGGAACCAGTTGGCAGCAGACAGGCTTCCCTATTTTCTACAAACTTATAATCCTAATTATCTCCTTGACTCTAACTCCGATTCTTGTGTTTGTTTTTTTAATTCTTATTAGTTTTTTGTGCTTAACATGATGGCAGCATTCAATCAACCATGCGACTCAATCATGAACTCATAACCAACGACCAGCAGTGCACACTCAACATATAAGTTTATTCAAGATCGTGCACCACATTCCTACGCATATACCACATCCATTCACACAAGAATCCACTCCAGCCTTACTAAGAATGAGCCTCCAGCTGCGTTCACTTGCTAATGGCGTTTTAATCGATTGTTTAGTTGAATATATAGCAAACCCTAATTCTACCAAAAAATTGGCAACGCTTCCGCGTGGTTTTTGTATTTAGAAAATTAGGTTTCACGTCATACACAAGGAATTTAAGAGGTCCGAGGGAGAAGAGGGGCTCCGTGATTTAATTCGGTTCACCCTCCATCCTTAGCCTTCGAACTGCTCACTCCAGCTCTCGTGACCTTGCTCCAGCTCGTGTGATCTTCTTCCTCCTGTTCGTCGTGTTTGCTCACTCCAGCTCGTGTGATCTTCCTCTTGTTCGTCGTGTAATCTTGCTCCAGCTCGTGTGATCTTCTTTCTTCTGTTCGTCGTGCTTGCTCACTCCAGCTCGTGTGATCTTCTTCCTCTTCTTCGTCGTGTGATCTTGCTCCAGTTCGTGTGATCTTCTTCCTCTTGTTCGTCGTGCTTGCTCACTCCAGCTCGTGTGATCTTCTTCCTCTTGTTCGTCGTGTGATCTTGCTCTAGCTCGTGTGATCTTCTTCCTCTTGTTCGTCGTGTGATCTTGCTCCAGCTCATGTGATCTTCTTCCTCTTGTTCGTCGTGCTTGCTCACTCCAGCTCGTGTGATCTTCTTCCTCCTGTTCGTCGTGCTTGCTCACTCCAGCTCGTGTGATCTTCTTCCTCTTGTTCGTCGTGTGATCTTGCTCCAGCTCGTGTGATCTTCTTCCTCTTGTTCGTCGTGCTTGCACACTCCAGCTCTCGTGATCTTGTTCCAGCTCGTGTGATCTTCTTCCTCCTATTCGTCGTGTGATCCTACTCCAGCTCGTGTGATCTTCTTCCTCTTGTTCGTCGTGCTTGCTCACTCCAGCTCTCGTGACCTTGCTCCAGCTCGTGTGATCTTCTTCCTCCTGTTCATCGTGCTTGCTCACTCCAGCTCGTGTGATCTTCCTCTTGTTCGTCGTGTAATCTTGCTCCAGCTCGTGTGATCTTCTTTCTTCTGTTCGTCGTGCTTGCTCACTCCAGCTCGTGTGATCTTCTTCCTCTTGTTCGTCGTGTGATCTTGCTCCAGCTCGTGTGATCTTCTTCCTCTTGTTCGTCGTGCTTGCTCACTCCAGCTCGTGTGATCTTCTTCCTCTTGTTCGTCGTGTGATCTTGCTCTAGCTCGTGTGATCTTCTTCCTCATGTTCGTCGTGTGATCTTGCTCCAGCTCGTGTGATCTTCTTCCTCTTGTTCGTCGTGCTTGTTCACTCCAGCTCGTGTGATCTTCTTGCTCATGTGATCTAACCTAATCTCGTTCACCAGTTCGGGGCCGGGGCTTCCGGCTCTCTTCCCACACAAATTCAGTCTCTCCCCTGTTCTCTCTCCCCCTACTCCTTGCACCGTCTCTCTCTTTTCCTATTCCTTGCACATTCACCGAATGAGGCTTCTCCAGGGGGTAACTCCCCAACCCTTGCTCTCCTTGAGTTCCCAAAGAAGTTCCCTGCCGCCTTTGGCCTTCTTCCATAAATGGCTTCCTTCTTACAAAACCTACTAACCTTATGACTACTAATTCCGTGCCACCCTTGCATTTAACAAGAGTGGGTGTCCCACTAACCAAGGAATATCTAAATCTAAACATTAACTCCATGCCACATGGGTGTGCATGATCTCAATAAGTGAGCTATTAGCTAATTTCCAAGGAGTCTAAATCTAATTTAATCTACCTAAATTGAATCCCCTTTGCTTGGGGTAATTCCTAATTTTACTTAGCGAGTGATGAGGGGGTTGTCCAAGCCTTTTGGACCATTCCCACTATTTTTTAAGGGCTTTTAAGCCTCTTCTTTTCTTTTCTTCCCTTCACCATGATTTCTCTTCTTCTTCCATTTTTTTGGTTTCGTGATTTCTTCATCGTGACCAATTGCGATCCACGACTTGGTAGGAGGTAAATTCTTCTCCATCACTATTAATTTTAATTTTTTCTATTGTTTTTTGTCTTTTTTGTCTTTTCTTCATTTTTTCCTTTCTATTTATTTTTTTGGCTAACTACCTAAATTCCGCGATTGCCAATAAGTGGTTCCTAGTTAAGGAATTAGCGCATGGAAGGCTATTTAGCTATTTTGATCAAAAGACCACGAGCTAACCAATGGGATAACCCATTTTCACCACTTATTAGCCTTAATGGACCCGATATGAGGTCCATTCATCACCGTGAGCCTTTCTTGCGGCTCACAAGGAGGATTCCACAGCCTTCGATGCCTTCTGAATTAGAGCTTGTATCGGAGACACAAGAGACGTTCGGAGGTACTCAGAGTGATACCGGACCAGGTTTGCCTTCCGTTCCAAGATCTAGCGTATCCGAGGACATCATTGCATTTCAGGGGGCCTTCTCATTAGAGCGAGAGATGTCCTTCAATCCAGAGGATGGTTTTTTCTACAATGATGATAGGGTAAGGCATGCGCGGGAGGGTGTTCCTAGCAATTACCGATATGTTGAGTGTGCGTCCATTGGCATCGAAGATGTGGGAGATCGTCTAGTGCAGGATCATGAACTGTCCGCTATGGTGGGTAGCGCCATTGGACACGTGGAGGGAGTCGTTCCGCCAGAAGATGAGCTCTGAGCCCTGGAGCTATATACTATAGTAGAGCATGCACGCAGTTTAGGTGGCAAGTACGTTAGTATAATGTAGTTTGAGATGACTCTATCGTTCGGTTGGTGGTATATATTTATATATTGGGTGGTCCATATCATATGTTTGATTTTAGAATTCCTGAGCAATAGTGTGGAATTGCTTGATTATGTATGTTTTCCATTATAAAATACAGTGAGGTACTTTACACTGTCTTAGGAAATTGCATATATATTTTTGTATCTCTTACACATTGTATTTGTAGTGCAGTACTCTAAAATCCTATAATAACTCATAATACATTTATAATCTCTTTGGGCACATGATTATAATTTTGTAGCAGGATTTGCAAACTAGATTAGAAATCATATATTTTTTTTAAAAAGGTAGCAAATGTAAAAAATATATTACTGATATAAACATGAAGATGCCAATTTTATGACACGACAAACACCAAATTTTTTTGACAGAAAACATACTAAACTTTTGCCAAATTTTGATTTAAAAAAAAATTATGAGCAAATAACTTGCGGCTTTCTACCAGCAACCAGTGCACTTGGCTAAGTGCATAATTGCTTAATTGCGTGTTTTTACCGTTTGGAAGTTTGAAACTCTAAAACAATCAAAAGGTGTTCACCATAGAGTAGCTAAAATTAAAGTTTTTATTTATTGATATTTTATTTTTAACCACATAAAGTAAAATAAGTTGTAGGAAATAATAAGATAAAGGAAAAATAGAAAGTAACGTAAATAGACTCACACTGAAAAGATACTTACTTTCATTCTTCTCAACATATAGGAACGGGTGTTGGTGAATTAAAATAAGAGCGTGGGATAATAATGAAATGTCCAAATAATTTGAGTTAGTATTTGTTTTTTTAAAATACCTTCCGGAGGATGCTGGTAACAACGACCCTACCATGGCATCTTGTCATAAAATATCTAAACAGGTCCATGTCCCGTATCATTTGTCAAGGCAAAGTAAGTAATGCCCTCCCTATTCAACTTCACCCATATGTATATATCCATGGTATTAGGCATCATTTATCACCCTCTCTTAATGTACTTATCATTGTAAGAAATTTTTATTGCACTTATTAATCTTTCATGACCTTTAATTCCACGGTAATAGGATAATACACTCCACTACCAATATTTGTAATTCCTTAATAATGTAAATATTGTCCCCCAATTATAGGATTATAGAATAAAAATCAACTACCTTACTAGATAAAAATCCACAATATTAGACCCGTAACTCACCACCTTCAAGGAGATTCTCTCGGTCAAGGCCAACAACTCTGTTGTTTTTTCCACCACCGATAGAGCCTAAAAGGATGTACTAACACTCACGCTGTCTCAACTGCTCATCCTCATGAGTGTGGCGGACATAACGGTCGCCATTATCCAAGTTCTTGAGGCCAAGAACATGGTCACCATTTGGTTCCATCAACAAGAAGATGGCAAACATTACGGCTCTCCCAATGTTCAAGTTATTAACCCCATTGTCTACAGGTAGAACCTCAACAATACCTTCACTATCAAGCTTCACCAAGTGGAGATTTGACCATACCAAAGAAGCCTAGATGGCATTGACTCCCCATCCGTCGTCCTAGTGGCGAAGTGGAAATTCTATGACATCAACATGGCGTTGGCAAACACCGTGGCCTCCATCAAGACCACTACCACCCTCAACAATACTTTACGTGCGGAGATGGCCGCGATTGTAGAGGAAGGCCACAAGCAACTCCGCTTGGAGCTCTCCTCCTTCACGAATGGCATTATTTGTGAGAAGAGTATACACGGACGCCCAAACCGATGAGGTAAAATTGAAATTCTTCAATGTTGAGCAACTAATGTTGAATGTTCTCTCGGTGATGCAATGTATGAACGAAAGCGGCTCGGTGTTATCTCTCCCACCTCCAGATGGTCCGTCAAACGTGGATTGACCACGGACCACCCACAAATGCTTCACTAACTAGGTGCACAACCGGCTTCCTCCCCTTTAGCCTATCTTCTCTCTCTATATTTTGCCTCAACATACTTCTTTCATCCATTGCCTTTCAACTCTTTAATTTCTCTCAAGTTTCTCTCCATATTATAGCTTGATAATGTTTTTACTCCCACTAAATACACACTCTTGTTTCCCTCTCATCCTCAAAGTCCTCTATGGTTCTCCTACATCTCTCACTCTTCCTTCACTTGATATTTCTCTCTCTAAGTATTTGCCCACTTACAATTATCACATATTTGAGGATAGACTCATGAAGTGGTTACTAGGCATTCCATGTTCTACTCAGAAGAAGAACGCCAGTCTCCGAAGAAGGCCGGCGTGAATAAAGTGTCTGTTCGTTCCACTACTAAGACCAAGCCCACAGGACAAGGAATTAGTAAGCTCGAACTACTTCCCTCTCTCGAGGGTAGACACTATGTAACAAAAAGCCAAAGAACCACAAATCAATCAACCGACCAACGAACACAAACCAAGCAACAAGCCAACGAATTTAACCACAAACTAAGCAAATAGTCAAAAACCACGAAACCAACTAGTCATGAAGAATCAAGGCGGGGGAGGAATTTAAGGGGGGTCCTGTGTATCAGGGAGGGCTTGGTTGTTTTCGATTTTGCGTTTATGTAGAAGAATGGACATGGCATGTTGGATAGCTATGGTGTTAATGTTTTTAAAGGAGGTTTTAATTGTTTCAATGGGTATCTTGAAGGTGTCTTCTAGAGTTTTCATAGATGGGATAAAGGTGGTGGCCCGAGCGCCAGATGTGATTACCATAAGGGGGTCGACATTCCATCCAAGGGCGATGATGTCGTCAATAAGGGGTTTGTATTTGTCTATTTTGTTTTGGATTGTTTCCGGGGAAAATCTATCGTTGCAATATGTGAATTCAATGAATTGAATGGTGTAGTCTTGGTTGATGTTATCGGGTGGTGGGTCATTATATGGTAAACCTTTAATACAGAGGATGTCCGGTTTGAGCCTAGCATTGCAATGACATCTTTGGGTCGTACATGAGCATGGGAGTAGCCACGGGAGGACCGTATTTTCTTGTGGATTGTTATTAAAAGTGTCGGCGTTCATTAGTATGAAACATCTCGATTTATTGTAGGAGGTGATTAGTTTTTGGACTTCCCATACCGCTTTATTATGTCTTTTAACAATTAGGGAGTGTATGTGGTGGTTTTGGCATTTGAGTAGCACGTGTAGCCATGTGTCGGGGTCCGTTGAGGGGCATATGGGGCATGTTATGGATGGAAATCTTTCTATTCCAAAGAAGAGTTGTTTACGGGCGTTTCCCATGTATTGACCGGTACGGAATTTGATAAGGCATGTTATTTGTGAATCGGTGATGATGGGGTTTTTCCAAAAATTTGTAGAGAGTTCATTGTCTATGTCATTGTTGTTAGTCCACTTTTCTATGTTAGGAAAGTTGTCTGTGATTGTGTCAAGATTGTTATGTAGGTCTTGTTTTTTGAGGTATTTGCTCAAGAATCTGACCGGGCCTTTATCGGGGGTGTCTTCTTCGGAGGGCCAATCTTCTTTTTGGAAATAGTAAGGGGTGGCGTGGGCGTGTTCATGTGGGTCGTTGGCATTTTTGTGTGATTTTTCTCTTCCTTCTTTTGCAAGTTTATCCGCTTGTTCATTGCCATCAATATTAGCATGGGCTCGGACTTTGTGGAGGGTTGTGATTTGTTCTCTTTTTAGTATCATTTGGACCATTGATTCTAGTATGATTCAGTCGGGGTGACTATTATGGAGGGTAGGATGTGTTATTTGGGTGTTTAATAAATATAGTGCGTTAATGCAATCTGTAAATATGTGCACCGGTTCATTGTTGTATTTTGTTGAGACGATTTCTAGTGTTTTGTGGATGGCCACTAGTTCTGCTCTAAGGATATTTTGCAGTCCATGTAGTCTTTTGGCTAGATTGATTTCTTTTGTAGCGTTGTATATTCCATAACCGGCTTTTTCTCTGCGCCAAGATCCCAGGCTAATTTGTTCTGGCGGTTTAAAGGAGCCATCAGTATAGTAGCTATATTTGGGGTTTAATTTAGCTAGAGTGTTAGTTTGATACTCCGGGAGGGGTGGGGGTGTTAAGGTGTAGTTTAGTGTATTGTTATTGTAGTGTAGTTTTGACCATCTTTTGCTTCTGTTGACGGGTGTTTGCATTGGCGTTGGTGGGGCCAATTTTGTGAGTATCCGATGTACGTTTAGAGTCTTTGCTATGGAGGAGAGTTCTTCTAGTTGTTCTTGTGTGCCTAGAGTTTGATTTTGGTGGTGGATGCATATTATTTGTAGAGTGGATGATTCAATTCTGGGTTTTTTTAGATCTAGTGGGATGGTGGGTTCTTCATATGTTATTGAATCGGCTTCAAATATTGTGATGATGTGTGTATCGGGAAAGGGGCCCGAGTGTGGATTTTAATTTTGGTACCAGTTTTTGTCAGGGGTTATGATTAGGGTGGAGGTGTGGTTTGGGTCATGTTTGGCCGCGAGGCGGGCCCAATGTAGAGCTTGTTGTGTTTCTTCTTCATTGTGTGGGTGGGCCATACCATTACCTATCCATTTGTGGTCAAAGGCTTTACCTAGTGATCCGAATATTTTATCTCTTTTAAAGGGGGAGTAAAATTTGTTGAGTTTGGTGGGGCATGTGATAGGGGAGGAGAAATATGAGTGTTGGATGTTGAATGTGGAGATTAGTGAATTTAGTATAGGTATGGGTAGTGTATATTGTGTATGTTTAAGGGGGTTGTTTTTTGGTAATCTATATTTGTATCTTTGGTATAGCCAAATGACTTCGGTTTCGAACGGTTGGGTTGTTGGTTCAATGTTTGTAGGGGTTTGTAGTTTAGTATGGTATTGGTTCCATAACCATGTGAGCCTAGTGGTTGGGATGGTAAAGAGGTGTCGTCCATCTTCTTCGTATAGGTGTGCTTGGTCTTTGTCAATTTTAATTGTATTAGATGAGATGAGAATGTCATTTTCGGGATTACATTCCGTTGTGTAGATGTTTAATAGGGGGATTATTGTAGGTGGAGTGACGGACCTTGTGTCTTGGGGTTGATCTTGTGGGTGGTGAGCTTGGATAGTTTCGGTGTAAAATTTGTGTTGAATTCTTTGATAATATTGTGTCAATTTATTTGTGTTATGTGAAATGGTGTTTTGGTTGTGTCTTGGGAAGAGGTTTCTTTGGGGGAGCCATTTGTTGTAGGTGTGGATTGAATTTTTTGGGCCGAAGAGATGAACTAAGAGAGCTTAACGTTTTCTGATGAGGAGGGCTACAAAGGAGTTAGTTTCAGTGAGAAGTGTATGGCAACAAGAGAAGGCTGGCCTTGTTGAGAGTCCACATACACTAGGATCTGTGATCAAACGTCTGAGCTAGGGAGAGCGTGTGTTGGAAAGGACTTGGAAGCTTAGATCTGGATCAATGTGGTACAGAAATACTAGTAGAGGCGCAGATCTGCAAGAAAATGTGCTGAAAGCGTTGGGATTATAGTGTTGGCTACAGATCTACCCTTACGAGTATAATTCTAGAACGGATCCAGATCTAATAGTTGGTAGCATGAGAAACGTCACAGCTCACACAAACTCCTCTGCAAACTCTAACCCAGTCCACATCAGTCAAAATTGAAAGATCTAGCAACCACTGCATAGCAACTAGACAGCACGAGAGAGAGACACCCCGACACAGAATCACCAGCACCAAGCGCTCTAGACTCACTGAAGACAACAACACACAACGACACAAGTACACAAGCCCTGCCAACCCAAATACCTCAACGACAAACCTAGCAAATAGGCGGCCAGGAATCAACGACAAACATCGAGACTCAAGCACTCATACCACCAAGCCAGCTCCAAGGACAGCACACACAGTACGCAACATCGACACAACAACTTCAGCTCGCCAACAGCAACCCTACTCACAGCAACATCAGGAAAGAGCGCAGATCGAAACGACATCAAGGCCAAGCCACGGCAACACACAACAGGCTATCCCTAACCCATCTGTTGTATTTACATCTAATTGTTCTATCCTTCTCTTGCAAAATCTGTCACTGCATTTGCTTTGTCATGTATATCTTGTGCTTTGCTTTGATCCATGTTTTACTCCATGTTTGGTTCATGATCTACTGATGGCAGACATCATTAGAACCTACCCTCACACACTCACAATTAGCAAAAACACCACATGCACACGTAGAAAACTTAGATCCAACCTAAGACCTGGAAAGCAAAAGTGCTACCGAAACCAGACTAGAAAAGATCTCTACGAACACATTGAGCACGCATCCATCACTAATAGCAATCAAAAAACCACTCCCCCAAAGCAAACAAGACAACGCCGCCAAAATCACTATGGAACCCACGCACACAGAAAAACCAACTGACTAGGAGATCACAGATTACCCCCGTGCACAAAAACAAGAAATTAACATAACTATTGAAGTTCTCCCTTACAGGTACAGGAGACACCCACGAGTACAACCCAGGAGAAAGTAGCCTACGTCAACACCGCCCATGCTGCATACACAAGCTTCAGATTCGGAAGAACCACAACACTGGAAGCGAGAGAACAAGGGCCGAGGAACAAGAGCCATCCACAACTCTCAGCATCGCAACAACAAAAACAACAGATATTGTCACTTCTAACTCCTCCCATCTTTTCCAATATAAAGCTTCATTGCATTGCTTATTCCAATACATATGCCCACTCCCTCCCTTTGACGTTACAATCCCTAGTCATAGCAGTTTAACAAATGCATGCCTAACTAGGACAACTACAAGATCAAAAAAGGTTCAAGTCAACTCATGCACTAAAAATTGCACACTAACTAACAGACCTAGCTGCAGAAAACCGAGCACCGTCAACCTCGAACAGAAGCGACGCCCTCTACATCACAACACACTACAGTCAGTAACTACAAACAACAACGCATACAAGAAGGTGCAGCAGAACAAGATCAATACATACCAAGCCTGCAGCACCGCTCCGAACAGCATCAACCACTGCATCGGAATCTCCGCCTCCAGAAACAGAAGAAGACGGCCGTCCTCAAAACACCCAGGTTTCGAAGACACCACCTCCACCGAAACTGCAGCCAGTCCCAACATAACAGCACCAGCCTACACCAACACTACAGAGCGTCGAACTCTAGACCACAACAACTGCGACGTCAGCAAACACCGAAGAAGCACAAGCAAAAGTAGACTTACTAAAAATAGAAATTCTAATGAAAATAAGTATATATACGAATCTGATTGAAATAAATATCTATATATTTTTTCTGTATAAATATATGTATACTTATACGTATACAGATACGTATACAGATACATATACTGTTGTGTATACTAATACAAATATTGATACTTATACAAATACAAATACCAATATGAATACTAGTACGTATACTAGTACGAATTATAACACGAATACTAACAAGGATACTGATACAAACACCCAGACAAAAACCGAGACATATACTAATACGAACATACGAATAAATACTAATATAAAAACAAATAAAGATACATATACACACACAAAGACAACAACACACCATCAACGTAACACATACAGAGAAGAATGCCGGTCTCCGAGGAAGGCCGGCGTGAATTGTAACACATTCATATACATACACACATACAAAAACAAATACATACAATCCAAAAAACACCAAAGTCACATACAAAAACAATTTTTTTAAAAACAAAACAAAAAACCCATCTACTACAAACTACTAATATTAATTGGAGTAGACATAGAGACTAACCCAGGACCTATGCCGAACGTATTAAAAAGACACCCCACTTCACACAAAAAGAATGCCAAAACATATTTCATACCAAATACCATAAAACTACAACCCGAATACGAACACATTGCCCAAAAATTTGCCCCCCTTTTCAAAACCACACATATATTACATCAACAACATAATAACGCATACCCACATATCGCCACATATATAAACCAACACAACGAATATCCTCCATCCCACATTCTATATGCCCTAGCCATCACTATACACCCCAACATAGACCTCTGCAATCAACTCCTAAACACACAAAATCAAACCATAACCCAATGGACCAATACACTCCTTTACACTCTACATAATCTACAAAACCCCCCCGAAAGACACATTAGTATCCCACATCCTCACACAACATTTCTTGAATCCAACTTAAACATCATAACCCACAACACATCGATAAACAAAGAACTATATGACTTTATACACAATCAAAATACACCCCCAACAAATGACATGATAAAACAATAGATTTCCCTACCTCCCTAACACTATCATAAACGAGGCACTAAAATGCCTGAACCCCCTCCTGGAATACACTCATCCACCCCGGACGAAGCTATTTTGCGTGCCTAGAGCGGTGAGCGGTGAGCGGTGAGCGGTGAGCGGTGAGCCTAGAGCACTGAAGTTGGGGTTATTTTAAGAAAACAAAGTGATAAAGTTGAAAATAAAAGAAATGGAAAAGTGAAAATTCAAGCCTAAGTTGATGGTAGAGGGCCTATAGCCGTGGGTTCCAAGAACTTTTGTGATTTTTTTGGTAATATATTCCATTCTATCTAGGGAGGTATTGTTTGAGAAGAAAACATGTAATGAGTTTTGAGAGGGACATAGGAACCCTATGGCCGTGGATTGCGAAACACCCCTCAATAAGGGATGTTGCATTATAAACCGTAATTTTCTACATCAAGTTTATTTCAAACCAATTTTTTTGTTGATGTATTCACTATACCAGCATCCAATGAAATGTTAGGCCTAATTATATTGCATGACCTTACAAAATAGTATTTACTATTTAACAAAATACCTAAATTTTGCAGAAGACATGGAGAACATGCAGAACTTTAGGATATAGATAATAATGATTAAAGATACCTTGTTTACATAGTAGAAAAAGTGAAATTGAGAGGTTTAGGGTGCTCATGTAGGAAGAAAATATAGCAATGATTTGTTACTATTAAATTACAAGTCAAATAATTAGTTGTATACAGCGTTTTAGAGTGACATATTATATAAAAAGTAATAACTAATTTCCAGAGCAAAATTAATCGTTTATTAGCTCCAGCGCCAATTGGAAATGTCATTGCACAAAAGTCTTCTACGCTATGAAAGAGATAGCAAATATGAGAACCAAATTGCAATCTCCTCCGAAGACAGCTCTCCATCAGAATTTGCTAGCATAAATCTGTTGTATATGAATGGAGCCAATAGAGCATAAGACATGCAATTCATAGTATTTGTGTTCTTGACAGGTAATCTTTTGTTTTCCTCAGTATTACATGAGTTTCACAACCATAAATCAGGATATGATTTTACATGCATGTTTACGTTATGTAAGCGTAAGTATGAACTTCAAATTTCTCAACAGCTCTCTTCATTAATTTATTTCCGATGGATATTAAAGATAACTAAAAAACTTCTTTAAGACCACCCAAATAGTAAAGGGATTGTTGTACCGACAAAGAAAAGCGAGTAAAGGTACTTAACCCCTGAAGGACCAAACGTCCCACCGGGGTTAAATGAGATTTTGGGCATGTACCTACAATTAAAAAAGAAATCCTTTTGAATTGAAAATTTTACAGAAGATAGCCTCTGATAAGAGCTTTGTGGAGATATAATTTTTTTGTTTTTGGGATTTTGGGTTTGAAAGTTAGTACCAGTTAAAGCCAAAAGTGGGGACTCCGGGCACCTCCAAATTTTTTGACAGAACTTTCTATTGACATTGAAATTTTGCACACATATTAAGAATATTTCCTTCTTTGGAATTAAAAAAAAAAATAGTCTTCAGTGTCAAAAGGCATTATATTCCAAGTCAAACATTTTCACACATTGTCGCACAACGGAGGGAAAAAAATTCATCTTTTCTGAATAAAACCTAGAGATCTTCATATTTTTCACTTTTTATTTGACAAACAACAATATGTGGTGAAAACCTTCTTATTGACCGTTTGGATTATCATTCGAATACATTGGTAGTTCAAAAAAAATTAAAACGTTAAATGACAATTTTTGAATCACCACTCCTTATACACTTGTTTTAAATATGCTACACCCCTTTATTACCTCTAAAAATTGGTGTGTTGGGAAATAACATCATGCCTTAGACAATGGTAAGAGATTTCGACCTTGTAGAATGAAAAAAATTGATACAAAGTGAAGTCAAAGTCTGCTGATCAACTCAACGCAGGGAAGAAAATGAACCATTGTTTTGACTTTGAACACTAACATCTATCAATCCGTGCGGTGGATTGCAACCAAAATTTTACGGCAAGTTTATATTGAAGTCTATTTTAAGATCTTATGGTTTAAAATCCAAAATTCACTTTAAAATGTGATTTTCATGTCTCTTTTTGGCAGTCACAGTTTACTGGGTCCTAGAGAGGCTATATACTATTGTGGATTTTAGCTTTGATTGTATTCTTGAGAGAAAAAATTTGGATAATACAGGAAACATTTTGAAAATGCAATCGACAATCAAGACAATGAAGTAAATTGTATCCAATTCTATTTAGGGTTTAGGATTAGTGGATATTGAAGCTTCAATGTCAATGTACCAAATGCAAACGCTAGCTCAAAAAGGGGGAGCTGAACTTTGACTCAGGTTTCAAGGAGTGGGGGAAAAGTTCATAGAAGAAACACTGAAGTTGAAAACTACTGTTGGCCTCAACTCTCAGAGGATGAAGTGAGTGTAGGAAACTGAAGTTCAGCTTCATCGTCAATGTATCTACGCACTCCTCTATTGAAACAAAGTGGAACTTCCGAAGAGGAACTTGGAGACGATGTTGCCGCTTGTTCGTGTGCTACCTCAGCATCCCATGGAGCCATGGCAAAGTCCTTCTTCGGCAAGAGAACCGCTGCCATCAGTCTAGCAAAGCCACATACAGATGAGTGAAATGATCAACTAAGGATGGCATTGGAGTAGAATTCAAAGTTTGAAACTTACTTACTCAATCTTTTTTTCTTCGTCACTTTGCGGATGGGAACGTCGGTGTCGACAATCAGTGGCGCTTGCGGAACTGAAGGAGAAAGTTGAGGTGTCGATCGTGCCAAAGAAAGAGGGATGAGCTTCGCATTGAAGACAATAGTGTCCTCCTCCAAGGCTACAATGTGGCGGCCGGCTGACTTGCAAGCTAGAATGGAGTTTCCTGAAGTTGCATGATAAATTAGATCTAGTATTTTGTGAAATACAAGGCAACAACAAGAGAAAACATACCAATAGAGGCGAATGCATCGAGAACCATAGACTCCGGCTTGGTGAAAGCCTCAATGATCATCTGTAGGAAAATCGCATCCTTCTCACGAGCGCCCCTCCATGGGACTGCGCGATTCATTGATTGAGACTGGGAGGTTGTGAAATTAAAGAGCACATCTGATTCCGCAACCCCCAGACCGACCTCGGCAAGATCTTCATTAACGGCAATCGAGAAGCGGTCCAAGGACAACTTACTGTGAAGGAAGAGCTGAATTCGAAACCTTCTACTCTATGAAGTTAGAATCAAACAAGAGTCGATGTTAGGTCAGGGTAAAATCAATATCGGTTGCAAGCAGAACTAGACAATGAAGGTGAAAGATTGAACAAATTAATACCTTGAGTCCGGGGCTGAGAAGGGAGGAAGATGGAAGGTCGTTAATTCCCCACCACTCTCGAAAGAGCTGAAAACTGTAACCTTCGGCATATGAGAGGACGTCACTTCGGATGCTGAAGACGTCAGGGACAAAAAGAAGCAGCCCACCCTCACTCTGAAGGAAGTACTCAGCAAACTCAAATAAACTCTCTGTATCGTGCATTGAGTACTCGTTTCAAACTAGAACGTCGGTGGGGCTCATTGAGATGCCAGGAACCATCATGCCATCCTTCAAATCACCTATTATCAGGTCAAATCCGCTATGGGGGCAATGAGTCAAGAGTGCGGCACTCCCTGTTTCCTTCTTCATCTGAATAATGTAAAAATGAAGGAGTACAATGTTAAAACAATGGACTTTCAAGCAGGGACTTACAAGCAGAAGCAAAAATCAAAGAGAGTATATCATGAATGCCAAAGAAATGATTGCCTTGGATCAACAACATTGATAAATCAGAGAACAATGAATCAACACAATTACAAGAGGAATAAGTGTTGAAAGAAGGAAAGTGCAGAAGAGGAATGAATGAAGAGAAATAGGGGGAGAGTTTTACTTTGAGGACAAAGTTGTTGAGGTTCAGCAGAGAAGGATGAATCTCGGGTAGGACCTTCACAATTTGTTGAAGACTAGTGTTTTCGACGAGAACTGACGCTTTTTGGGACATGCTGGAGGTAGACAGTGGTCTTCCAGATGCCACCTTTCCCTTCAGCTTGTGCAACAGCATGGACATTAGGCTTTATCCGTCCTCAACTGCAGTTATTGAATTGACAGGGGCCAGTGCGGAAGTGTTCACAGGAGTTGACTCTGGTATCACCTGAAGGACGTCAATGTCAACATCCATTTCTGCAACAGAACTAGAGCCTGCTCCAAGAGACCTCTTTGCACTAGCTACAACGATGGCGGCTTCAGCAAGCTTCTTCATATTCAATTCTGCAACAGCCTTCACCGTAGCTTCTGTCTGTGAGTTGGACTTTGCAGTAGCCGCGGCAACGTCCTCTGCCTTTCTCTTTGAACGTCCTGTCTTCTTCACTGTAGCCTCGGTAGACGGTGGAGCAATAGCAACCTTTGTGCCCGCCAAATTGGGCTGAATACTATTCCTCAAGTCAATCTCAAAGGACGGTGGCTTGTCCAACGGGCAGTCAATGTACCACCCACATTGCATCCAGTGGTCCTTCGACCACTTACTTGCGATCTCATCAGTGATCATGCAATTAGCAGCTCGCCTATCGAGATAGCTAGGAAAGAAGGATGGAGTCTTGGAAACTACTTTCCGCGGATAGAGAATGAACTTGAAATACCTGTAAAGAATCCTGGAAACCGCCTGTGACAATCCAACCTGGTCCTCCGGGCTTTGGTTTTTATGAACTCCCTTTCCCTTAAACTCAAGCTGGAAGGCTAAGTTCCACAACTGAATTCGATTCTGCTCAACGTAGTCTGCCAAGGATTGAATGACGTCTCCATCAAGCGGTTCGTAATCAATTGAGACACCAAGCTCAAACAATGTGGCGTCGAATAGCTCCTGAACCTCGCTGGCAATCTGAAGACATGGATTTTGTTAGAACCAAGATGAAGTTGGTTTAGATTGAATTACACATTCACTAAATTCTGACCTGGGACCACCAAGTGGCCTTGTGGAGCCATTCGGGGAACGCATGGTCAGCAAATTTGCTCCTTGGAAACCGCACTGCATCCCGAAGTGAGGCTGGCATGTTCCAGCGCTGAAGCCACTTCACCTTCATAGCTGGTTCCATTGCAGACGTTGCAAGGTACCACAACTTCTCCTGGGACATTTCTGGATCATCCTCTCGCTTTTCATAATGCCTTCTAACTTGCTCAAGAAACTGTGGGGTATGCTTTGGATCAGCAATAGGTAGTTGTTTCTTCAATTCAGAAGAGGTCTCTCTCTTCACTTTATCCACAACTTTTCCTATTTCCTCGTGCAGCTTACCGGTTGTCCACTCACTTGATTTCTCCGGGTATTTCTCTTTGAATTTCCTTGTCGCATGGGCCACAGCATCTCCAAGTTCTTGCTGAAAACAATGAAGCAAAGGTCAATCACGATAATATATTCAAATATTGTAGTATGAAAAATGATACACATGCGAGGAAAAAATAATTATAAGGCACGTCCACGATGGGCACTTAGAAGTATTATCGAAACAGATGAGATGCCAACATCGGCAACATAGTCTAGAGTACTGCTGTACTCCCAGTCAAAAGGCCCTTGTTGAACTATCCGTCGCTGGCAACTTTGATGACGACGAGAAATCAAGGAGGGAGCAGGCAGGGCGCCGATATCGGCAGCCAAATTTCTAGAACCTGAATGGTACACTAATAAATACATATGTGCTGCCCATTAAGTACAACCCATCTCATATTGAAACATTAGAACATTAGGGCTGCCAATAAGTGCTGCCCATCTCATAAGTGTTGCCCATGCCATATAATCGAAAGTGCTGCCCATCTTATAAGTGCTGCCCATGCCATAATATCGTAAGTGTTGCCCATGCCATGAAATCGAAAGTGCTGCCTATATGTGTTGCCAATCTCATATTGAAAAGAGATCATTGAAAACGATGAATCAGATGCTATATAACAAGCTTCACAATGTAGTTAGCATTACAGTACTATAATGAGATTGCCTGTCGAACATAATCTTGTAAGTGGCTCCACTTCAAGGATTAACAAGGTCCACCAATTAAACAGCTAAATGAGATTCGGTTAGTACCTGGTAAAGAACTGAAATGAGGCCGTCCATCGTAAGAGTGTACCAACCATGGTTCTTGGACAGTTGTTTCTTCTCAGCGTCATTAAGTTCTTCTCTTGAAACAAGATTCTCGAAGTACCGGAGTGGCTGACCGGCAATTCCCTGGATGCGGTATAGCTTATGGACTAGGTTCATTTTCACATGGCAATTCTGATTCCTCCTGCAGAATCAGAGAACTGTTAGTACTTTAAACTATTTGAATGAAAAGTTTCCAAATTCTTCCTTTCTTCCTTATCAACTCCATATCCAATCTTAGATCAAATAAATTTTTTAATACTGACAATAGTTATTACTGGCCTCCAATTTTTTGATTGATGGAAGAGGAATTGTTTACTTTCAGTTGCATGCATCTAAAACATATTTTCAAAAGTCATCCAAGTTCCAAGGTGCAAAAACTTTGCACCAAATTTAGTTTGAAATCCACATTTACCTTGTACAATGCAAGTGCTGCGGTTTAAGCATTAGAGAGTTATTATTTGGAGTATTAAATTATTGTTAGTTATAATCTAGCCCAATTTTGTGATCACCAAAGTTGGTTAGATTCTTACCAATTCACCTGATGAAGCGCGGTAAGCAGTGGTCCAACTTGCCCTTCGGCCTCCAGGATAATTGACTCGACAGCATAATGCCACTCGGGATCGTTGGCGTGATCTCTGTTTAAAATTGGCATCCAGGCAGCAAGGCGGTGGTTGCCATCCCAGACGAAGAACATCTTCTTAGAGAAGCGCTTCCAGGCCTCTTCTTTTTGAAGCTCTATCTCAAATGCTTCATTTGCTTTAACCCACAGTGGACTCCAACTCGATGAGTGCTCACTGGTAACATCAAGTGTCCTTCCTTCGTTATCCTGCAAGGCCACGTAAAATACGCCATGGCCATCAATGTAACCTGTACTTACGAAATGAGCACCTAATGCCATTACATCATTCTTAAGATATGGCCTCACAGCAGCAAGCGGAAGCATGCAACACAAGGGAATATTTAACTTGGACTTGCTCCGTGGCTTCAAACGAAGCTTATCCAACACAATATTTGTGTTAACGGACTCCTTAACCACCAAGGCATCCATCTCCTTGCCAAGTTCTTCTGCAGACATGGTTGTCAAATATTGACTTTCGTCTTCCAAGGGCATAGATTCATGATCTTGCGTGTCCTCGTCTCCCTCATTGTCAATGTCCTCTGCTGAATTTCATCAATTAGGATATCATTCCAAAAAAATCATGAAGACAAAACAAAAACAATACTTACCAATATGAGGCTGAGGTGACTCTTCGTCATGCTCCATTGTATCAACAGGTCCTACAGTCGCTGAATCGACATCCACCGCTGTGTAGAAGCAACATTGTAAGCCTTGTTAGAATAATCGCATGTTAAGCGCAGAGAACCACAAATTAAAAACTGTGGTCAAAGAGCTTGAGCTGCAGAGAAGGCGGTTTATCCAATGATTCAAAGAGGAGTTAGCTTGGGTACGAGAATCCTGATTCAAATTAACAGGCCGTTCAACGAAGTGAAATCCTATGGAGCCACGACTAATGCCGATATCGGCAATGCAAGCGCGGAGAAAGCCCAAGGTCTGCGCACATCACACGAGGTCTGCGCATAACACCCGAGTTCTGTGCATGTAACCCAAGGTCTGCGCATATAACCCGAGGTCTGCACACATAACCCGAGGTCTGCGCGAATACGAGTCAATACTTAGCTGCCTGCCTCGACACTCTACACAGGCTGCCGATGTCGGCGATGCCATGCAATGGACCCAACGAGGTCCTAGCGAGGTCGCGAGGTCCTGAGGTCTGCGAGCTGGATAGCTACCTTCCTCCCCACTGTTAGCGATGCCATGCAGTGAACCCAGCGACGTCCCATCGAGGACCCAGCGAGGTCCCAAGACCTTGAAAGCGAGGTCCCAAGGTCAAGCAAGGTCCCAAAGACCTTGAAAGCGACGTCCCATCGAGGACCCAACGAGGTCCCAAGGCCATGCTACCTCGCTTTCACTGTCTGCGATGCCATGCTAGCAGGTCGCAAGGTCCAGAGCTCGATAGCTACCTGCTTTCACTGTCTTTTACTTTCAGCGATGCCTTGCTAGTGGACAGTCCACTCGCAGTTGTCTCCACTCGCACTAGTGGACAGTCCACACAGTCTGCCGATTTCTGTATGTCCATCGCTGTATTTAAGTGATATGTCTGCAATGCCATGCCCGAGGTCCCAAAGTCCCGAGGTCCCAAGGTCTGCGATGCCAGGTCCCGAGGAGTCGAGGACATGTATCCTATGCCAGGTTCCGAATTCCAGAGGTCGTCTGCCGAGGTCATGCTACGTTCACGGTCCGAGGTCTGCCTTACACGTACGCCTGACATCAGCAAGTACAGCGACATGCACTTGCGAGGTCTGAGGTCTGCCGATGTCGGCGGTGCCGATCACATGAATAAACGGATCCTCCTTCTCGTCAACCACCTGCTCGTCGCTCATTCACCACGATGACTTGGAGTTCATACAGGGGCGTACTTAACGTGTTCCATTCACACGATACTACTGCGAACTTTATGTATTGCTATCCAACGCCGTTCTCATATTCCAAACTGAATTCATCTCCCGGCCCAAGTCTTGCACAACGTCATAATCCAAGGACTGGAATTCACATAAAGTTCTGAATATGGTGAACAGTTCATCGTCCTCCAGTGGAGCACTGCCGACATCGGCATCAAATTAACAGCGCAGCCTTCAATAAAAGTTGTCTTCTAATTATGGTCATGCTCTCACAATATAGAATCGGCGTCCTCCTGTGGACCAATGCCGATATCGGCAGTCCCATTAAAAGCTCAGCCTTCAGTATCGCAATCTACCACTGCCGATATTGGCACACCTAAAACGTCAGGGAATCTGGATTCTGGAGTGAGGGAGGAAATCTGGAAAGCAACGAATGAAGTTTACTTTTCCACCAAAACAGTGACGCGATGAAAAATCAACTGCGTCCTCATATTCTAACCTGTATATATCTCCCACGTCTCCGTAATTATGCTCGCCTGTGAATAGTTCATCCTGACCCTCGCTACTCGACAATCACCAGGGCACAGTGACCGTGACCTTGGCACAATGACCGTGCACCAAGACCGTGACAAGGGCAAAGTGACTGTGACCAATGCATAAACCATTGCACCAAGATCGTGATCGTGACCTTGGCCTTTGCAACAGTTCGGTCAGGTTACAATCCAGCTCCAGTCAAGCTTGCTGCTCATGTCATATTGTCAGAAAAACAAAATTGTGGTTAACCACTGCCGATATCGGCATCCCAGTAACAACGCACCAGTGCCGTACTGCTAACGTACTACTTTCGTACTGCTCTTCCCGACGCCTCATATTCCGAGGTGAATATTCCAAGCTTTATCTTCAGATTCTTATGCTTGTTGCCGATGCAAGGTCCTGAGGTACCGAGGAACGAGCTAGGACCACAGGTCACGAAGACTGCCGATATCGGCGATGGTATGCATGAGAGTCTCGTTCCCCACCCAATATCATTGTCGATCTCCACTACTGGTCTCGAGGAACGAGCGAGATCCTGTTGTCACGAGGGCTGCAGATGAAATCCTAGCGAGTCTAGTGGCGCACCAACTACTTTCGTTGTTCTCCCAAACGGTCCCGAGGAACTAGTGAGGTGAAGAGGTCACGATGACTGCCGATATCGGCGATGGAAACATGTAAACCTAGCGAGTCTTGTTCTTCACCCAATACATTCGTCGTTCTCCACTCCCGGTCCCGAGGTCAGACATTCAAGAGGACTGCCGATGTCGGCGATGGATCTAACCCTAAACACTGCGAGTCTGGTTCTTCAACCAATATAGTCGTCGTTCCCGACATCGGCAGCCAGTTCAGGCGCTTAACCAAGCTCGAGTTCAACTCCCAAATGGACAACATCAGCATACGCTCGCAAACGACTCTCACGCAATATGCTTACAAACGACTCTCACAAACGACTCTCACAAATATGCTCACAAACGACTTTCACACTAGCATGCAAAACTAACCTTAGGATGGCACCAGACTCAACCGCGCTAAAGGAGTTGCGCGCAAGGCAAGACACCTCCACCCACAAACAACCCGAACTTGACATAAATCTGCCTCCTCATGCGTCACAGCTTGGAAGTAGATCTGAATAAAACGGCTTCGAGAGGGGCTCTACACTAGAATATGAAACAACCTTGAATATGAAACGACCTTAGATCTAAAACGTCCATGGATCTGAAACGACCTTAGATCTAGAATATAAAATGACCTTAGATCTAAAACAACCTTGGATCGAAAACGTCCTTTGGTTCGTAGATTAGTAGTTATTCACGTCGAGCCGTGAGTAATGCCGACGTCGGCGAAGGTCACATACCGTGGTCTGGATCCGCCTTGACCCATTTCAAATGACAACCAACGCATAGACGCAGTCGCACCTCTGGCTTAATGGACACGCCATCACGACTCCCTATCCCACGAAACAGCAGCCGACATCGGCATCCCAAAAACGGAGAGCTTGCCGATCATCCCCTAAGGAGGGCTTACCCGATCATAACCTAAGTAGGAGTGCTTGCCGATCATGTAACCCTTGAACTCAAATGCTAATATCGTGAATCTGAACGACAAAAACGAAACTTGGAAATATTCGAACCTTCCATGTTGCTTGCAGAGTAATGAAGATCTTCGGCTTCACTCCCCCTCCTTGTTGGTTGAATGGCAATGTCGCCTGTAGAAAGTGAAAAAAGTTGTTTAGGTCAGCGTCTTACGAGCTCCACAACCTCTACTAGAGTGCACGTATTTCGACCACCAAGACCTTATCAGTTGAGTAAAACCCTGAATCAGGTCTGCAGAAAACTACCTCCAATAAACATAGTACAGTCTTAACGCGGCTACTCTCATCACTATTACGACTTCCCTTGTCAGCCGCCTCAAACTCGAACACAAGTAACAATGTCTAAATGATTTAATATGCATTACAAATGATGAAAGGAACCGCGAAGAAACCTCGTTCTGCTGATGGCTCTCTACTTTGAATAGTTGCAGCATGCTCTTGCCCTCTTGTATCATTGCTACTACTTTGGCTATCCCTCGGATGAATCGTAATAGTCTACTCTTGTCCCATCGTGTTCACTGCGATACCATCTAGACCGTTGGGAGTTTCTCCAGACATCTCAGGAGTTCTGCAATGTCCTTCAAACTTAAGCACTGTCGCGGTCTCACTCCCGGAAACTAGCCTAGAAGTCGACCTCAACCCCCTCATCTGCCTGGACTTCTTTAGTTGCTTAGAGCTAGTGAAGTATAGTGATTGTCTCCTCCGTCTCTTGGGCATATTACAAAAATTGTCCGACAGATTTTGCCCACTACCTCGGCACTCCACTACTAAATCTCACTTATGGAAAGTTTCAGATACCTAGTTGCTTGTTTATGAAAATTTAGTTGGCCGCCAATCTTGTATGTTATTAAATATAATGATGTCTACATCAGAGGGCATGATGACAAAATTGCCGGTTACCTGTAGATTTATCCCCTAAGATATCGTCACTGTTTAACACCACAAATAAGGATACAAACACATTGATTTTCAGTTCTGACCGTAAGATCTCGATTAAGATTTATTAAGTAATATATCCACCAAACTTCATAAATTTTAACCGCACTGATTGAAAAATTATAGTGTTTTAAGTCAAGCATATGGTTCATTATCGTCCCTGAGTTTAGTGGATCAACAAACTGTGACTTCACTTGGTGTCAATGTTTGGCACTCCATAAGGTCTTCATCGATTACTATCTTTGTAAACATGATGTTCTTTCCTTATACACCATTTTTTTGAGGGGGAGGACAAGTGAAGCATATTGGAAATAATTTTGCAAGGAGTGGATGTTCGAAATTTGTTAATTCACACTTTCTTTTTTGTGAACTTAATATATTTAATATTGATATTCCAAATGGTCTGTATGAAGGTTTACACTACATATTGTTGTGGAAAAAATATAATGTAATAAATTTATAGACACTTGGTCCATTGGGGATTACGACACTGAAGGGACTCATAATCTTGCTCTGACAGGTACTCCATTTGTGATCATTTTGTGGGCTCCGCTATTATTGTCACCATAAACATTTAGCTCGTGCTGGACAGTCTATATTATATTATTCATTGCTACAATCGTTAGTATGAAAATAGTAAAGCCTATTCAACCACCAATTCCTTTTTAACTTTAATTCTCGTCTTCTTTCGACGGCGTATTTGAATGCCATTACTCTTTCTGGTACCTACCTCACTCTGTCCATTACGGCCTGCAAATATGCTTGATAGAAGCTGTAAATTATTTAACAATGCCTTTAGATGATCATATATAGTTCCCCATTGCCATCCGTTGTTGGAGATTAATTTCCTATTCCTCTGCTCTTGATTTGCTTCGCATGGCGTCCCTGTTGGATGCCGAGTCCCAACCTGTTTTAATTCACGGGAGTGGATCTGCTGTGCCTATTTCATTTGTAGTCGGAGAAGATGGCTTCTCCATTGTTACTGGAAGTCGTTTAGCTGCTCGATTCCACATCTTAGATGGCAATTTGCATATTGACAAGGATGTAGTCGATCCCGTCACGAAAGAACTCTCGCACACTGAAGCTCAGATTTCCTTTCCTTGTGATGGTGGTGACTACTGGAAATTGCAGCCGGGGAATTATAGAGTGTATGGAACCAAAGACCGTCCCTCCAACGTATCCGCAGACATCTTAACACCAAGACGGTCAACCACTCGAACGGCTGTTACTCCGCTGCTGCAGAAGGTAAAACTTGAGCCTCCTGACGATCCTATCTTCATCCTTAGTGATGACTCTGACTGTGAATGCCTCCTTGCAGTCCCTCTTCGTAGTGTTTCCCAGTCTAAGTCTGCCTCTGAGAATCTGGAGTCCTCCCCATCTCCTTGTATTGGTCCGACCACTTTAAAACCCCCTCTTCCTCCTGTAGACAGTATTATCCGATGCCTCCGCCTTCTTGGTGCTAGACGGGGTGCAAAGTCAGCTCTCAGCAAGTTAGATTATAATTCAATATCAATTCGGAAAGTAGATTTTCTTCCCCCAGAATTCGATGGCGATGTCATTTTCGAACTCCCGCCGATGGGGAAGTACCCGCCGTCATCCAAGGCTGGGCAACTTCATGGAATGGATAAGCGAGACGACGGCCACGCGTGGACTCGAACTGTCACATCACACATCAAATCGGAGTTCCACCTCACATTTAGGATGTCTGCCTGTTTGGGCCACCTCCGATGCACAAATGATTCATGTGACTACCTGAAGCGTGTGAACCGGACCTCACCAACAAATGAAACTGAGTGGGAGGGTACTGCCTCAACTCCATTTCATCCAGGTTCTGACCCACCTCCTCATTCTACCGTTGTTTGCGCTATCTATCAGGTTCCACCCTCATGCATTGAAAGTTGCTCGGCGAAGATCTATTACGTACATGCCGAAAGCCACATGACACGTGCATGTGTGCATCTAGGAATACACAGTCATGCTGTGAAGAAGGGGAACTATAGAGAGTCCTCCGCAAAATTCCGGTCACTAATTGCTGAGCAGGTGGAGAGGACTCCATCTGCGACCAACTCCTCAATCGTCCTTGAGGCTAGTAAGGAGTATCTAGGAGAATTGCTATTATGCCCCAAAGGTGTTCCTCAAAATCAATTTGGATTTGAGGAGCTAATCCCTGTCTTGGACAAGTTCAAGCACGTATCCTCCCCAAATATTCGAAATGAGGTTACCAGTTTTCGATACCTGCGTCGTTTTGGTGTCATGGATAGCATCACTAAACTTAGAGGGTCGAGTAATTGGGCATTCATCCAGGAAAACCGATTTCCTGGTCAGGGAACCGACTCTGACAAGGTCTTCATATTCAAGATGGCCGAGGTGGGCCCTGGTAGTGGAGTTGACTTAGTTAGGCGGATGCAACTTGGAGGTGACTTGGAGGACTCATGGATGATGTTTGACCATGTGAAACGAGTGAAGTCCTGGACAACAATGGCTTGTCATGTGTATGACTCCACATACTGCCGAGTTATGACTATCGCCGTTTGCGATATGCAATCAGAGGATGTGGCAGCCCAACAAATGTTCTGGAGGAATTTGAACGCTATTTCTGTCAAACACGACATTTGCAATCCAAATTTCAAAGGTTTCATGGCCGACAGCGCACAAGCCAACTGGAATGCGGTTCGTATCGTATACGGTACTGGAGACCCATCTGTCCCTATGGACAACCGTGAGAGAACCTGCCTTTTTCACTGGACACAGTCGCTTGAGAAGCACACCAAGGCAGATATACGAGCTGACTTGCAAGATCAACATCGCCGCCTCTGTAAACAGTACAAAAACTCAATCTCGTTGGAGATAGCAGAAAGCAGGTATTTGGCAATCCGAGCGTGGTGGTTGTCGTCGGGAGCAACATCCGATGAAGCGCTACCAAGGCTAGAGTTATGGCTAGCTTTCTGGCATTTCCGTTACCGACAATGGGGAGGCTTCATGCAGCTTGTAAGTCCTATCATTTTGTGCGTTCTAATTGTGTTCAGATTTTTCACATCTATCATTCACTTTCATTGTAATGCCAACATCGTCACTGCTTGCCATCGCCTCAATTAGATATGAATTTTTGGTTCATGTGCGTTACCGATTTGAGAACTGATGGCACTTGATCTCTTTGGCACTTGTCATGGACATCCCCGTATACGGTATTATTGCACTAAATTTCACCTCGATGTTACTCCTCAGGCTAGGCCGACATCAGCAGCACTTACGAAGGCCCCTCCTTTAATCATCTTTTAATCTTGTACTTCTACTAGAAGTCCTTCTTCTCCTCCATTCATTTCTCTGCCTCACACGTTGAATGGAATATTAACTAAAATGCTTATGTGCAGAATCTTTCAGAAGCAGAGCTCGCTGAGATGCCCTCGTGTAATTTGGCCGAATCCATACATAACAAGTGGCTGCAACAGTCTGGAAAAAGAGGGAATGATCTCTACGTAGCAGCTGTCGATGATATGGTACGCGCATTCATGCAGGTTGTTGCGTACTACCAGTTTCTGAAGGGTGAGAAGCCGGGTACTGGGCCTAGAAAAGAGGAACTTCGTTTGCGTATTGCTCAGCGCAGTGCCCAACGTTCAGGAAATTCAAAGGTCCTTCATGCCGCACTAGCTAGTATGCCTGGTGCAGACGAATTTTGTACACGCGATCCCCACTTGGAAGGTGAAGAAGTTTTTATGTCTTTGAAGAGAAAAGCTGATCTTCCTCCTGGTTCTGAATTCGATTCACATCGCCCTGACAAGATCAGCGTCTCCCGTCCAAGGGTAAAGGCTCGTTGTCTTGATGCAAAAATTGTAGACCTGACAGGTGAAGATCCCAATCCACATTTTGATCCTCGTCCTGCTGTAGCCGAATATCTTCCTTCTTACTCAACGGCCACTTCACCTCGGGTCCAACATGTCAAGTATGTTCAAGAGACTGTCTGCGATGAGAACCAATGGCACATTGCCAGGCTTCCCAAAACATCTGGTAAAGCTTGTTTTGCCCAACAAGCTGTAACAAAAAAGAAGTGTGTGGCTAAGATTGTGCAGGATGGGAGAAGTACGGCTGCTCCTACATACACGGGGATGATGGACAGCTACAAAAAAAATAGATTGGAGAGAATGCAGTTCTTCTACTGCAACGACGACATTGAGCGTTGTGTCAAAGGTACCAAGCGCAAGTGGGTGGTTTCTGAACCACCTCTCCGTGACTTTTGGCCAGTGAAGATGGGAACGAACTTGAGCAGAAAGGAGATTCTTGCCCTCGAAAATGCTGGCTTTCATCTTGCGGAGCGCGTGGAGCTGTCCCCACGACGGTTGTTTGTAGATGGCGTCTCTGTGAACCTGGACGATTACCCTAGTCCCCTAAATCCTACAGAACACCCTACAAAGAGATTTGGTAAAAACATTCGTAGAAACCCGTCTGCCCCTACTACTAAACACCATAACAACTGCGCATCAGCGCTCTCGGTGGTTGGGAAGATTTGTGGTATTCTAATGGTCCCACCTCCAGCTCTAGGTACCATTGTGACCCTCGAGTCCTCGAGCATTTCCAAGGTTTCCAGATATTTGTTGACTATTGGCCAATTTCCAAGCTGCGATTGTGAATCCTTTAAGGAGATGTCAACAAAGTCACTCGGCAAACGCGGTGCTTGGACATATTGTAAGCACCTTTATTACATCTTCAATGTAGTGTGTAGATTTGATTCTGAGGTAGATGTCTTCGTTCACGCCCCTAGTTTCAACTGGAATGAGATTAAACGAGTTCTACAGATTTTGCTCCTTAAATTCTACGGTGCATAGATATTACAAATATATTTTGGCTATGTACTGCATTCTGCGGCCCTCTAAATCTATAAACAGGAGGTGAGACTGAAAGGGCCACCTCCACAGTCCATACATGTTGTTGTCCATCACATGCTCTATATTTGAGGGAAAGGAGGAAGGGAAGGTGCCTCTCAATAAAAAATTAGATCAAATTTGCAGTTTGATGAAAGAAATCTAAACTCAGACACTGCCATTGCTCCTCTTTACTACTCTCTTCAAATTACGTATATTTGTGGAAAACCTACAGTCTTTTACAGCAAATTTTTATAAACTCTCCCACTCATTGATCCTAAACCTTGGTCTTCAAATTCTTCACTTCTCTCTCTTGCCAAGTATTCCTAAACAGGGTTGTCTACATAGACGGACAGGGGCCCAAAGACAGCGGACGGACGGAC
>OZ020525.1:16927595-16977913 GCA_963971425.1 Bryoerythrophyllum caledonicum | reverse complement strand
CGCCCGGCCCATCTCCGGACGCGCCCGCTCCCTTCACGCGCCCGCCCCACTGTCTGCACGCGCGCGACCCTGTTGATGACGTGTCAGCCACGTAATCGCCTTCGTGGCAGTGGGTAAATTGATTTACCTCGAGTCATGGTCAAACTAGGGTTGACCCTTATCGGACGGACAGCAGCCTCTACCGGACGGACAGCCGGACGGACGGACGGCCGAACAACCCTGTTCCTAAACCTTGACCTTCTTCTACTTTCTGGCAACCTCCTCCCGTCTCCTACTATTCCTCTACGTTGCTATTCTTGCCTTTACCTTTTGACTCGAGGAGATCCTATTTTTCCTTCATTGGAGATACTAGATTCAACGGTTATAGGTCACTTCCTCTAAGAGACGAAACTCCTTGGTTTCATGTACTACATGTACTGTCAATAGTATACCTTCCTTACTTGTAGTATCTTGAACCTTCAGCACGGTTATAGGTCCATTCATTTATAGAATTAACAAGTTTTCTTCTTAAAAACTGCCTCTGCATTTATTATCTTTAGTCCATTTTTCATAAATACCTCATTTTTTGCACTCTACGCTCACGAACGTAGGCTCACCGCTCACCGCTCACAAAACTGGGCACGCAAAATGGCAATCCCCCATCCACCCCCACCACCAAACTACATCCCTCCACAAAACCATAACCCACATACGAACAACAAGAACACAAGCATAATAACATGGAATGCCTCATCCCTAATCACTGCGCTCCCAAACCTACAAAACATAATTATACACACTAACACACCACCGGCACTCATAGTCATACAAGAAACAAAAATATCGACCACAAAATCCACAAAATACATACAAAGACTATATCCCGACTACAAACTTATTTTCAATAATACACATGCCCTAACACGATGCATACAACAAAAAAGACCATATACACCGGGCCGAGGGGGCCTCCTCACCCTCATACACAAAAATTACGCCTTTCCAGGCAATATTAAAAAAATCCCCACCCCAATGAACATATCCCCATACCTCCAAATTAAGGAAATCTCCAATCACCCATTACAATCATGGCAAATCCACCACATATACATGCCATCCCACCCCGAAGACATCACACTCGCCGAAGACATCAAAACTAACATCACCACCCATATCACCAACAATCCCAACCACAACCACATCTTATGTAGTGACTTCAATAGAGACGTTGCCCTCATAGGTAGACAAAACGGAAACCAACACACACCACCACAAATAATAGACCTACAATGGAAACAATTTACTGAAAATCTAAACTTCAATTATATTCCCACAAACACTACATACTCTAGACAAGGAGGACACAACTATAGCAACTGGAGCCTAATTGATGGATTCTACGTACGTGCAACTAACCATACCAAATTTACTTCCACAACAAACAATAACATTCAACTAAACTCTGATCACTCACCTATACAACTCCACATCCCAAACAACACATTTATAAATCGTACACCAACCAACACAAACAATGACCACATACGTATCCTCAATCCCATCCCACAAAACAACATAAAATTATTCAACACAAAATTCTTTGAGAAAAACTCACTACGCATTGACTCCCTAATAAACGAATTGGAATCTAATAACCATCTTTCCCAAACACAATGGCAAAAAGCCTATCACACCCTAGATACACTCATCAACAACATATCCAATACAATTGAACAAACTTGCAAAGCCCAACCCATACCACAAATGACAAATCGAACATCACAACAAGGTGGATATTTACCCCGGAAACTATCTAAAATATGGAAACAACATCTAACCACTTACCACACCATACGGAAAACCATAAGAATCGTTAATAACAACCCCCAATGGCGAAACCACCCTATCCTCATCGAACTTCAAAACCTTCAACACACACAAATCCCTAATCCACCCCCCATACACCTACCTCACGACACATGGATAAATGACATAGCATTAATTGCAAAAAATGCCAACATACAAGCCCGAAAAATCACCACCAAACACACCCAAGAAAACATTCGAAAAGCCATCTCCAAATACAGACAACTATATGAAACTAGCCCCAAGAAAATAAACAGAAGAATATTCAAAAATATGGAGTCCCCACCACTAGACTGCATCATCGACAAATATAACAATATACCAACTAGCCCAGAAGACATTGCAAACAAAATATTTAACCAACAAACAAAAAACAACACACCTACGGTAAACACATGCAACTATCAACCGGACCATCGCACTACATGCACATGCGCAGTACGACAATATCCATGGCATGACCTAGATGGATTCACATTAGAAAAAAGAGGAGACCCGGAAACCCCACTACACACAAACATTAAACAAGCTACATATGACACATGCCTACGTAACCTTGGAAATAACAAAGCCCCCAGACCGGACCGCATACCGAACTCTATCCTAAAAAATATGCCCTCAAGGTTCCACAAACTACTAAACCTCTTCTTCTCCCACTGCTACAAACAAAGACAAATCCCCGATTCATGGAAAACAAGTGCAACGATCCTACTATACAATAAAGGAGATCCATCCATGCTACCGAACCATAGATCCATTGCACTAGCCAATACCATCTATAAACTATTTACGAGCACATTCACATCAATACTATCATCATATGGCGAAAAACATAAAATACTGCATGATAGTCAAGAAGGATTCTGCGCAGAAAAAAGCACCCCTAGACAAATCCAAACAATAATAGCCGCATTAGAAGATGCACGATTTACAAACCAAGACATATTTATACTGTATGTCGACTTTAAAAATGCCTTCGGCTCTATTGACCACGCTAGACTCTTAGCCATAATGACGGACCTTGGATACCCCAAAGACGCTACCGCACTAGTGGGAAATATATACTCCGAATCCTCAACTTCCTACATAGGAGAACACTTTGGTAAAACTAAATCCATAGCCATCCAAAGGGGAACAATACAAGGAGATACCCTAAGCCCATATTTATTCATTATATTCCTAGAACTACTACTTAGATGGCTAGATAGAGGCAACAATGGATATACATTCAGGACATCACAAACCACCATCAACTCCACGGCATACGCGGACGACCTTGCGGCCATAACCAACAAAATCAACCCCATAAAAATACAACTTAACAAAATAGACAGGTATTGCAAATGGACAGGTATGGATGTAGGGGTCCCAAAATGTGCCATCACTGGATGCCCAAATAAATCAAAAATAAACCCCACTGCATTCAAAGCCCTAATACAAACCTCTAACATTAATTACCGAAACCAAAAAATACCCGTTCTACACCAAAACGAACCATACACATATCTAGGAATAAGTCTCGTCCCCTCCCTAAAATGGAAAACCCAAATTCATGCCACCACCACAAAATTAATCAAACAATGCAAAGAACTAGTAGCTTGTCCGGCCACTATGAAACAAAAAATAAAAATGATAGACACAGTTTTAAGACCGGGCGTGGCATACAGCTTCTACGCGGTGCCATACTCAATGCCCGCCATCAAAAAACTGGACCAATAAATAACTACCACACAAAAAACCGTTTGCGGCATGCCAAAATGTATGTCTAACATAATTACCCAACTACCACACAACCTCTTTGGACTAGAAGCCTTCTCACTAAAAATCGCATACCTTAGATGCATAGGAGAACAACTCTAGAACGCTCTAAATGACAGTGGCAGACTTGGGAAAATATACAAAGGCCTAACACAACACATCCTCGCACAATATGGGGGGGCAGAAAACATACCTAGAATGAAAAAGACAGATTGTACAAGATGGCCAATAACATGTACCTTCTTCTTACTAAAACATGTAGCAAAAGTCCACCTAAAAAGCACTCTCCCTAACTTTCTTACAGAACCAACAACACTAGAAAAAACCTGGACTCTTGAAACACAAAACCATAATACACTCAACACACAATTATCTCAAAAGTTATTACAAAAACTCCTAACAAAAAATATCTATGAACTAAAACAAATCTCCCTACCCAACGGAAAACACATCATGAACAATGAAGAATTTAAAACCTACCACTTCATCCCATTAAAACTTATTGAAAGTGCCCTAAAAATTGCACGACAACTCTTTTGTCACCCAATATATCCCCCCCCACCTAATACACATACCAATACACATACATACTCTCATACAATTAGAGACCCATTCATCACTATAAACAATGACATCACCCCAAGAAATATCACCACACAATCGATCCACCCTCCCCACTCCCACCCACACCACCCCCACCCCCCAAACCACATCCTCAAAAACCCCACCACCTATCCCATTAACAACATCATACACCACGAATACAAGGAGAAAATAGATAAAAACCAAATAGAAAACAATTACACTAGATATCTATGCCAATGGACTCACAATAACCACACTTTCAACAAATGGCTCCCCCAAAAGAACCTCTTCCCAAGACACAACCAAAACACCATTTCACATAACACAAATAAATTGACACAATATTATTAAAGAACTCAACACAAATTCTACACCGAAATTATCCAAGCTCACCACCCACAAAACCAACCCCAAGACACAAGGTCCGTCACCCCACCCACAATAATCCCCCTACTAAACATCTACACAACGGAATGCAACCTCATCTAACACAATAAAAATTGACAAAGACCAAGCACACTTATACGAAGAAGATGGAAGGCATCTTTTTACCATCCCAATCACTAGGCTCACATGGTTGTGGAACCAATACAATACTAAACTACAAACCCCTACAAACATTGAACCAACAACCCAACCGTTCGAAACCGAAGTCATTTGGCTATACCAAAGATACAAATATAGATTACCAAAAAACAACCCCCTTAAACATACACAATATACACTACCCATACCTATACTAAATTCACTAATCTCCACATTCAACATCCAACACTCATATTTCTCCTCCCCTATCACATGCCCCACCAAACTCAACAAATTTTACTCCCCCTTTAAAAGAGATAAAATATTCGGATCACTAGGTAAAGCCTTTGACCACAAATGGATAGGTAATGGTATGGCCCACCCACACAATGAAGAAGAAACACAACAAGCTCTACATTGGGCCCGCCTCGCGGCCAAACATGACCCAAACCACACCTCCACCCTAATCATAACCCCTGACAAAAACTGGTACCAAAATTAAAATCCACACTCGGGCCCCTTTCCCGATACACACATCATCACAATATTTGAAGCCGATTCAATAACATATGAAGAACCCACCATCCCACTAGATCTAAAAAAACCCAGAATTGAATCATCCACTCTACAAATAATATGCATCCACCACCAAAATCAAACTCTAGGCACACAAGAACAACTAGAAGAACTCTCCTCCATAGCAAAGACTCTAAACGTACATCGGATACTCACAAAATTGGCCCCACCAACGCCAATGCAAACACCCGTCAACAGAAGCAAAAGATGGTCAAAACTACACTACAATAACAATACACTAAACTACACCTTAACACCCCCACCCCTCCCGGAGTATCAAACTAACACTCTAGCTAAATTAAACCCCAAATATAGCTACTATACTGATGGCTCCTTTAAACCGCCAGAACAAATTAGCCTGGGATCTTGGCGCAGAGAAAAAGCCGGTTATGGAATATACAACGCTACAAAAGAAATCAATCTAGCCAAAAGACTACATGGACTGCAAAATATCCTTAGAGCAGAACTAGTGGCCATCCACAAAACACTAGAAATCGTCTCAACAAAATACAACAATGAACCGGTGCACATATTTACAGATTGCATTAACGCACTATATTTATTAAACACCCAAATAACACATCCTACCCTCCATAATAGTCACCCCGACTGAATCATACTAGAATCAATGGTCCAAATGATACTAAAAAGAGAACAAATCACAACCCTCCACAAAGTCCGAGCCCATGCTAATATTGATGGCAATGAACAAGCGGATAAACTTGCAAAAGAAGGAAGAGAAAAATCACACAAAAATGCCAACGACCCACATGAACACGCCCACGCCACCCCTTACTATTTCCAAAAAGAAGATTGGCCCTCCGAAGAAGACACCCCCGATAAAGGCCCGGTCAGATTCTTGAGCAAATACCTCAAAAAACAAGACCTACATAACAATCTTGACACAATCACAGACAACTTTCCTAACATAGAAAAGTGGACTAACAACAATGACATAGACAATGAACTCTCTACAAATTTTTGGAAAAACCCCATCATCACCGATTCACAAATAACATGCCTTATCAAATTCCGTACCGGTCAATACATGGGAAATGCCCCTAAACAACTCTTCTTTGGAATAGAAAGATTTCCATCCATAACATGCCCCATATGCCCCTCAACGGACCCCGACACATGGCTACACGTGCTACTCAAATGCCAAAACCACCACATACACTCCCTAATTGTTAAAAGACATAACAAAGCGGTATGGGAAGCCCGAAAACTAATCACCTCCTACAACAAATCGAGATGTTTTATACTAATGAACGCCGGCACTTTCAATAACAATCCAGAAGAAAATACGGTCCTCCCGTGGCTACTCCCATGCTCATGTACGACCCAAAGATGTCATTGCAACGCTAGGCTCAAACCGGACATCCTTTGTGTCAAAGGTTTACCATACAATGACCCACCACCCGATAACATCAACCAAGACTACACCATTCAATTCATTGAATTCACATATTGCAACGATAGATTTTCCCCGGAAACAATCCAAAACAAAATAGACAAATACCAACCCCTTATTGATGACATCATCGCCCTCGGATGGAATGTCGACCCCCTTATGGTAATCACATCCAGCGCTCGGGCCACCATCTTTATCCCATCTATGAAAACTCTAGAAGACACCTTCAAGATACCCATTGAAACAATTAAAACCTCCTTTAAAAACATTAACACCATAGCTATCCAACATGCCATGTCCATTCTTCTACATAAACGCAAAATCGAAAACAACCAAGCCCTCCCCGATACACAGGAGCCCCCCTAAATTCTCCCCCCGCCTTGATTTTCATGATTTGTTGGTTTTAAGGTTTTTGACTATTTGCCTGGTTTGTGGTTAGTTCGTTGGCTAGTTGCTTGGTTTGTGATTGGTTGGTTGGTTGGTTGACTTGTGGTTCTTTGGTTTCTTGTTACATAGTGTATACCGTCGAGAGAGGGAAGTAGTCCCAGCTCACTAATTCCTTATCCTGTGGGCATGGTCTTAGTAGTGGAACGAACAGACACTTTATTCACGCCGGCCTCCTTCAGAGACCGGTGTTCTTCTATCTATTGTAGGAGTGGTTATTGTAAGTCCATTGGCATAAATATCTAGTGTACTTGTTTTCGATTTGGTTTTTATCTATTTTTTCCTTATATTCATGGTGTATGATGTTTCTAATGGGATGTGTGGTGGGGTTTTTGAGGATGTGATTTGGGGGGTGGGGGTTGTGTGGGTGGGAGTAGGGAGGGTGAATCGATTGTGTGGGGATATTTCTTGGGGTGATGTCGTTGTTTATAGTGATGAATGGGTCTCTAATTGTGTGAGAGTATATATGTATATTGGTATGTGTATTGGATGGGGGGGGGATATATTGGGTGGCAAAAGAGTTCTCGTGCGACTTTGAGGGCACTTTTAATTAGTTTTGATGGGGTGAAGTGGTAGGTTTTAAATTCTTCATTGTTCATGATGTGTGTTCCGTTGGGTAGGGAGATTTGTTTTAGTTCGTAGATTTTTTTTGTTAGGAGTTTTTGTAGTAACTTTTGAGATAATTGTGTGTTGAGTGTATTATGGCTTTGTGTTTCTAGGGTCCAGGCTTTTTCTAGTGTTGTTGGTTCTGTAAGAAAGTTGGGGAGAGTACTTTTGAGGTGGACTTTTGCTACATGTTTTAGTAAGAAGAAGGTACATGTTATTGGCCATCTTGTAAAATTTGCCTTTTTTATTCTAGGTATGTTTTTGGCCCCCCCATATTGGGCGAGGATGTGATATGTTAGGCCTTTGTATATTTTCCCAAGTCTACCACTATCATTTAGAGCATTCTGGAGTTGTTCTCCTATGCATCTAAAGTATGCGTATTTTAGTGAGAAGGCTTCTAATCCAAAGAGGTTGTGTGGTAATTGGGTTATTATATTAGACATACATTTTGGCATGCCGCAAACGGTCTTTTGTGTGGTAGTTATTTTTTGGTCCAGTTTTTTTATGGCGGGCATTGAGTATGGTATCGCGTAGAAGCTGTATGCCATGCCCGGTCTTAAAACTGTGTCTATCGTTTTTATTTTTTGTTTCATAGTGGCCGGACAAGCTACTAGTTCTTTGCATTGTTTAATTATTTTTGTGGTGGTGGCATGGATTTGGGTTTTCCATTTTAGAGAGGAGACGAGACTTATTCCTAAATTTGTGTATGGTTCATTTTGGTGTAGAACGGGTCTTTGTTGGTTTTGGTAATTAATGTTAGAGGTTTGTATTAGGACTTTGAATGCAGTGGGGTTTGTTTTTGATTTATTTGGGCATCCAGTGACGGCACATTTTGGGACCCCTACATCCATACCTGTCCATTTGCAATACCTGTCTATTTTGTTAAGTTGTATTTTTATGTCGTTGATTTTGTTGGTAATGGCTGCAAGGTCGTCCGCGTATGCCGTGGAGTTGATGGTGGTTTGTGATGTCCCAAATGCGTATCCATTTTTGCCTCTGTCTAGCCATCTAAGTAGTGGTTCTAGGAATATAATGAATAAATATAGGCTTAGGGTATCTCCTTGTATCGTTCCTCTTTGGATGGCTATGGGTTTGGTTTTACAGAAGTGTTCTCCTATGTAGGAGGTTGAAGATTCGGAGTATATATTTCCCACTAGTGCGGTAGCATCTTTGGGGTATCCAAGATCCGTCATTATGGCTAAAAATCTAGCGTGGTCAATAGAGCTGAAGGCATTTTTAAAGTCAACATATAGTATAAATATGTCTTGGTTTGTAAATCGTGCATCTTCTAATGTGGCTATTATGGTTTGGATTTGTCTAGCGGTGCGTCTTTCTGCGCGGAACCCCTCTTGATTATCATGTAGTATTTTATGTTTTTCGCCATATGATGATAGTATTGATGTGAATGTGCTCGTAAATAGTTTATAGATGGTATTGGCTAATGCAATAGGTCTATGGTTTGGTAGCATGGAGGGGTCTCCTTTTTTGTATAGTAGGATTGTTGTGCTTGTTTTCCATGAAGCAGGGATTTGTTTTTGTTTATAGTAGTGGACGAAGAAGAGGTTTAGTAGTTTTTGGAACCTTGGGGGCATATTTTTTAGGATAGAGTTCGGTATGCGGTCCGGTCCAGGGGCTTTATTATTACCTAGGTTACGTAGGCAAGTGTCATAGGTAGCTTGATTAAAGTATGTGTGTAGTGGGGTTTCCGGGTCTCCTCTTTTTTCTAATGTGAATCCATCTAGGTCATGCCATGGATATTGTTGTACTGCGCATGTACATGTAGAGCGGTGGTCCGGTTGATAGTTGCATGTGTTTACCGTAGGTGTGTTGTTTTTTGTTTGTTGGTTAAGTATTTCGTTTGCAATGTCTTCTGGGCTAGTTAGTATATTGTTATATTGGTCGATGATGCAGTCTAGTGGTGGGGACTCCATATTTTTGAATATTCTTCTGTTTATTTTCTTGGGGCTAGTTTCATATAGTTGTCTGTATTTGGAGATGGCTTTTCGAATGTTTTCTTGGGTGTGTTTGGTGGTGATTTTTCGGGCTTGTATGTTGGCATTTTTTGCAATTAGTGCTATGTTATTTATCCATGTGTCGTGGGGTAGGTGTATGGGGGGTGGATTAGGGATTTGTGTGTGTTGAAGGTTCGGGAGTTCGATGAGGATAGGGTGGTTTTGCCATTGGGGGTTGTTATTAACGATTCTTATGGTTTTCCGTATAGTGTGGTAAGTGGTTAGATGTTGTTTCCATGTTTTAGATAATTTACGGGATAAATATCCACCTTGTTGTAATGTTCTATTTGTCATTTGTGGTGTGGGTTGGGCTTTGCAGGTATGTTCAATTGTATTAGAAATGTTGTTGATGAGAGTGTCTGGAGTGTGACAGGCTTCTTGCCATTGCGTTGGGGAGAGATGGTTATTAGATTCCAATTCGTTTATTAGGGAGTCAATGCGTAGTGAGTTTTCCTCGAAGAATTTTGTGTTGAATAATTCTATGTTATTTTGTGGAATGGGGTCGAGCATACGTATTTGGTCATTGTTTGTGTTGGTTGGTGTCCGGTTCATAAATGAGTTGTTTGTGATGTGGAGTTGTATAGGTGAGTGATCGGAGTTTAGATGAATGTTATTATTTGTAGTGGAAGTAAATGTAGTATGGTTATTTGCACGGACGTAGAATCCATCAATTAGGCTCCAGTTGTTATAGTTGTGTCCTCCTTGTCTAGAGTATGTGGTGTTTGTGGGGATATAATTCAAATTTAGGTTTTCTGTAAACTGTTTCCATTGTAGGTCTATTATTTGTGGTGGTGTGTGTTGGTTTCCGTTTTGTCTACCTATGAGAGCAACGTCTCTATTGAAGCCGCCACATAGAATGTGGTTGTGGTTGGGGTTGTTGGTAATATGTGTGGTGATGTTAGTTTTGATGTCCTCAGTGAGTCTAATGTCTTCAGGGTGGGATGGCATGTATATGTGGTGGATTAGCCATGGTTGTAGTGGATGATTTAAAATTTCTATAGTTTGGAGGTATGGAGATATGTTCATTGGGGTGGGAATTTTTTTGACATTGCCTGGAAAGGCGTAGTTTTTGTGTATGAAAGCGAGGAGGCCTCCTCGGCCCGGTGTGTATGGTCTTCTTTGTTGTATGCATCGTGTTAGGGCATGTGTGTTATTGAAGATAAGTTTGTAGTTTGGAAATAATCTTTGTATGTATTTTGTGGATTTTGTGGCCGATATTTTTGTTTCTTGTATGACTATGAATGCCGGTGGTGTGTTAGTGTGTATAATTATGTTTTGTAAGTTTGGGAGCGCGGTGTTAAGGGATGAGGCGTTCCATGTTATTATGCTTGTGTTGTTGTTCGTATGTGGGTTATGGTTTTGTGGAGGGATGTGGTTCGGCGGTGGGGGTGGATGTGTGTATTCCGGGAGGGGGTCTAGGCATTTTTGTGCCTCGTTTATGATAGTGTTAGGGAGGTAGGGAAATTTGTGTTTTAGTATGTCATTTGTTGGGGGTGTATTTTGGTTGTGTATAAAGTCATATATATCTTTGTTTACCGATGTGTTATGGTTTATGATATTTAAATTATTTTCAAGAAATGTTGTGTAAGGGTGTGGGGTACTAATGTGTCTTTCAGGTGGGTTTTGTAGATTGTGTAGGGTGTGTAGGAGTGTGTTGGTCTATTGGGTTGTGTTTTGATTTTGTGTGTTTAAAAGTTGATTGCAGATGTCTATGTTGGGGTGTATAGTGATGGTTAGGGCATATAGGATGTGGGATGGATGGTGTTCACTATGTTGGTTTATATATATGTGGATATGTGGATATGTGTTATTAGTTTGTTGATGTAATGTATGTGTGGGTTTGAAAAGGGGGGCAAATTTTTGGGCAATGTGTTCGTATTCAGGTTGTAGTTTTATGGTATTTGGTATGAAATATGTTTTGGCATGGGTCCTGGGTTTATGCGAAGCGGGGTGTCTTTTTAATATGTTCGGCATGGGTCCTGGGTTAGTCTCTATGTCCCCTCCAATTAGTATTAGTTGTTTGTAGTAGATGGGTTTTTTGTTTTGTTTTAGAGTTTTTTGTTTTTGTATGTGGCTTTGGTATTTGTTTGTTTTTTGTTGTAGTTTTATGGTATTGTATGTGATGTGTTTGTTGGTATTTTTCTTGTGTGGAGTAGGGTGTCTTTTTGGTATGTTAGTTGTGGGTCCCAGGTTGGTTTCTATGTCCTCTCCTAGGATTAGTAGGTGTTTGTGGTATATATGATTGTTGTAAGGTTTAGAGGTTTTTGTTTTGTTTATAGATTTTTTAGTCTTTGTTATATTGGGGTTTTTTTTGTATGGGGGTATGTGGGTGTTTATATTTTGTATGTGAGTAGTGAGTTTTTTCCCATTTATTCTTATAGTGGGTGTGATTGTGTATGTCATGAACTTATTATGTATCCTTGTGTTTATTTGTGTAGTTTCATTTATTTTATTAATGTTATATATTTTTGTATATGTTTGTTTGTTTATTTTTATGTTTTTTGACCATGTGTGTATGTGATTATGTTTGAGGATATTTGTGTATGGATTTATATTTGTATTTGAGGGGGTATTTAAGTATTTATGTGGATTTGTATAAGCTTTTGTTTTGGTGTTTGTATTAGTATGTATTTTGGTATATGTACTGATGTTTATACTTGTATTAGTGTTTATATAAAGGTCTATATTTTTGTCTTGTATCGTGTACGTATATGTATTTGTATACATATATATTTATATATGTATTGTAAACACAGAATTTGGTATAGCATTTGTTTTTATTTTTTATTTTGGTATAGTATGGGTATTCCACATGTATGTTGTATAGCGTATACTTTGTGAGGTCTTGTATATTGTAATATGTTCTATCATGTATTCTATTGTGTATATCTCTATTTGTACGGTAAAAAATACTAGTATTTTGTAGTGTAGGTATATGGTGACTAGTATTGATATGATTTTGTAGTGTATATAGGTAGTGTCTAAGTATATTCTACTGCGGTCGTACTTTGTATAATACGGGTAGAATATTGAATCTTTAGTCTTGAGGTTGTTGTTCTTCACATTTTTGACCGGTCTTCTTCAATCAAGGTGTGAGGCTTGGATCCCGTGATGTTTTGCAACATTGCAAAGGTGGAACCAACACATTCTTGAATCTTCAACATTTGGTCTTTGATTTCTTGGAGTTCCTTGGCTTTTGTGTCCGCTAGTTCTTTGACTTCTTGCCTCAACATCTTGTTGTTTGCCTCAAAAGCCTCCACTAGGTCCTTCTTGGTGATAGCTTGGGTAGGGGTGTGGAGGTTGAAGGTCTCCACCGTGTTGATGATGGCTTTGTTGACGTCTTCAAAGCCAAACTCTATGAGTTGAGCTTGGGTGGGGGGCTCGATTCCATCAATGCTCCTTCAATGAGGGTCGAACACCACGAAGTGGCCTCCTATGGGGATGGTTTTCCCCGCGAATGCCCTATACACAATTGGATTAGCACATACCACGTTTGCACTTCCATTGTGGCAAACTCCGTTGTCCTTGTGAAACCAAGTAGAGCAAATATTAGAGTCTCCCATAATTTTATGGATAGCATTAATAGTGTCAATAACATTCATTAGTATAGGGAGATGGGAGAGAGTTAGGGTGAGGGCGTCTTTCTTAGCCTTCATCTCTTTGGTGACGCGGGTTCTTCCAAGGGGCTTCTTTGTTTGCATGACTTCTTGTCGTGCGTTTACTTGTAGCTCTTGGATTTTCTTGGCTTGTTGTGGGGTGGTGGTCAAAATGAAGGCAAATCCATCTCCTTTTGCCTTCTGCACCCTAGTCACTTCAAAATCATGCCCACGTTTAAAGCTAGATCCAAGGACCTCTTTAAAGAGGTGGTTAGCAGCAATATTATGCAAAGATGGACTTTGTATTTTGACTGATAGGCTAGAATGGTGTGCAATGCTATGGTAGTTTTACATACCTTTCCCATCACGTTGACCTCATCGGTTTTGAGGATGAATGGTCTAATCCCCTTGAGGAGGAGTAGACCATCAATTGCCGGTTTTGCAAGGTGCAATTTGATTAGTCCTGACCATACACCCTTTATCCCTCCCCTTTGTTTGATGCTTAGACAATGAATTGAGATAGGTTCAATGAGTTTCTTACCAAGAGGGATGTCCATGTCTTTGAGGCGGTTGATGACCATAATTTTGACTTCATCATGCAAAATGGGGTTAGTAGGTAGTTCGAAATGGATGGCCACTTGAAAATCAAGAGTCAAGCCCGTACCTTCGTCCACGGGGATGTTGGTTGGCACTTGTGTCAAGTTGTAATGTTGGCCGCCTAGGCCGCCTGCCTCTCGTGAGTGTGGATAGTGGACTTGTGGGATGTGTGGGAAGGCTATCCGAGCTTGTTTGACTTCTTGGGCTTCGTTTTCTTTAAGGCCTCTGGTCACCATGTCCTCAATTGTTTCTTCACTGAAGAGCTCTTCTAGTCCTTCCTCCACCGCTAGGTCTTCCATCACTTGGAAACCTAGCCAAAATTTGAAGCAACTAATGTTAGGGGTAGTGATGAAAGCCATACATTTTTTCCCGATGTCCTTTCGGCCGTTTCTGCTCTTCTTGCTACTCCCGGGTTCTTCTTCGATTCTCCTTGAGCCTTTCTCTTTTGGGGCTGTGCTTTTTTGTACAACCAACTCGTCAACATCCATCTCCTCATTGAACATGATGTTTCTTCTGCTACTCATTTGAAGGCGACCCTGATGATGTGAAATTTTTTGAAAGTGTGGTTTGAGGTGACTTACCTGGGCTCTTGTGGGAGCGTTGATGTGGGCTGCTGGGGGCTTGATGTGGTCTTTGCCGTAAGCTTCTCTGGCGGCTGGATGTGGTGATGAGAGCTGGCTTTTTGAGGCACTGTGGTTGTTGTAGATGCTCTTGGTAAGCCGTTGCCTGGCCTTGTTTGGTTGGCTCCAGCCCAATGCTTCTTGGCGCGCTGCCTTGTTAAGTTCTATGCGCGCGCCGTTTGGCCTGCTTGTGCGTGCTTCCCAGCCTGTGCTTGTGCTCGGCCTCCCAGCCTGTGCTTTGCTGTGGCGCTCCTCGCGTTCCGCCCTCTGGCGCGCTCCTCTGCTCCTCGTCCTTGGCTTTGGGCGCGCTCCCTGTTCTCGCGCTCTTCCGCTCTTCGGCTTTGTCTTGTCTGGGTCTCCCTATCCGCTCGCACTTCCTCGTTTTGGTTCAGTCTTGTGTATCAGGGCCTGTTATAGTTTGCAGTGTCAGTATCCCTCCGGAATGCACTTAATCGTCACTAAATGCTTCCAAAGTAAACCACTCCGGTTTCGTTCCCACAGAGATCTATTTATCCTTTCAAATGTCTAAAATCACAAGTCTATTTATCACCTAAGTAGATAATCTTTTTAAGTTATAGTTCCGGATCCTTCCGGATCTCGCAATCTACGTAAACATTCCGGAACTAGCTTCCGGAAGGGGTCTTTTCCTTTTCGACGTTTCCGGAATTGAATTCCAGAAGACCGGAGGGTAGTTTGATTTACCTCTGTTCCTCCTCAGAGCGGCTTCCGGAAGTTTTAAGCGAGTGACCGGAAGACCACTGATCCTATTTTGTGTAAGTGGCCGGATTCCCCACTGCCTGGTGACTTTAAGTGGCTAGACACCCACTGCCCCGGTGTTTAAAGTGACCGGACAATCACTCTTTCCTTACTCTACTAACCGGCAATATGGTGTTGTTTCCTAGACGTAATTCTCACAACATTCGGAAGGCCTTCCGGATGCGGTCACACAAAGGTACATCCGGATAACAACAACGTTCCCGTAGCACTTTTGTAGCTCCGTGGAAGTTAGGGATATGGTTGTGCTTGGGAGGACTCCTTCTAATCTCACATAGCAGGTTCTTCCGATCGTGGGGGTAAACTCCGGTTTTGGACCGGAGTCCGGGTTCACACGGACTATTCCGTGCCCTAGAGAATACCAGGAACACCTCTGCAATATATCTCTTCCCCTCCTGGTTCTTCCGGACTTCTGAAGGTAACCAGGAACACCTCTGCAATCTCCTCCAGTTAGTCCGGACACTCCCCTGCTGAAGATCTAAACCGATTCACTCCTTAGGACCACCAAACATCCCTTGCCTCCAAGAACCTGATACAAACACTGACTACGGTAACGGACCTTGCACCTTGCAAAAAAAACAATTTCCGTCACACACCCTGGGTAGCAAATCTAGAGATAGCTCCGGAATATATTCAATCATAAGGAAAATGATACAAAACAAGATGCTGAGTTAAGAAAACTCATTAAACTAAGTACTAGTGAATCAACCTGATCCGGGTGTTATCTAATTTACAAAAAATCCGGAAAATCCTATCTAAAATCCCTAAAGGTCCAGGTTCAAATCCTGAGATCCGAAAATTATGGATCTCAGATCCGATTTATCCGCCGGGAATGCCTTCTGAGTTTCCGGTTGACAGATAAGTCGGTAGCCGGGTGCAATCTGGAGCCCCATCGTTAATCGCTATGACAAGTCTGATAACCGGAGTTAAGTAATCTAATAGTAAAACCAACTACGGAGTCTTCTTGTGCCGTCCGCTCCGGCGTACCGGAGATGCTCCCATGGTCTGCCTCCGGCTACCTACCCTGTCCGAAGAGGGTTCCGGTACCGATCCGGTTCCGGAAGCTGGGGTTTCAGCCTCCGGTTGGTCGGTCGGAATTGCTGCCTGCGTGGCCTTCTCCGCTCTGCCGATAGGAGTTCCTTGCGTACTCTTGGGGCTGGTGGCCGCCTCCGGATAGCCTCGCGACAGGGGTGAAGTAGTCTTCCGGCGCCCGGAGGTAGGTGGCGAAAGATGGACCCGGAAGCCGGGAGAAGCTCCCTGGAATAGTGATGAAGGAAGGGGGGATTTCCGAGCCGTCTCCGGACTGTTGGGAGGAGCCCTACTCTGCGGTCCGGGAAGAGCTGATTCCGGTGTTGCCACTGGCTCCTCCAAAGGTTCCTTACCCTTTCCGGAGGGTTCCGGCACCTGCGGTGAAGGTCCGGTCGCCTCCGGGGAAGAAGTAAGGTCGATGGTAGGGTTGGGCGCTGCCGGCTTCTCCGAAATAACAGTACTGGTTGCGTTATTCGCCAGTACTTGCATTTGTCCCCAGGCCTTCTCCATCTTCCGGCCGTGGTCGAGAAGGAACCGGATGATCTGACCCCGGTTCGGCTCCACTCCTTTCTCCAGGTATTCTGTGAAAAGGAGGCTCCGGTTGACGGTGTCGACCGGAAAACTGAGCGCTGATCGGACCTCGCTCATGGCTTGTGCTGAAGCGATGGCTTTGTCTTCTGCCGCCTTCCGGAGTTCTTGGGCTTCCTCCAGCGCTGCGTCTGTCTTTGCCAAGTCCTGCTGCATTTTCGTCCGGGCTTGTAAAAGGACTCGGTGCTGTGCTTCCATCTGCTCCCGCCGGAAATCGCTCTCTCCAAGCGTCTTTAAGCGAGGAAGGATCTCCTCCGAGTCCTCCACCCGGAGCTTCCCCATGATGCTATAAATCAGGGCGGTGGTGTCATTGAGGTGTTGGTTGATCCGGGTGGCTCTCCACGCGACATGTTGGAGGAGCTCCATGATGTCCTCCTTGTTCCTCCCGGTGAGTGTTGGAAGGTCCGGAGTCGGGCATCGACCGGGTCTCTTTGAAGGTCCTGCTCCGTCATCATCTTCATTCTCCTCCCCCGGAGTCGGGTCTAGACGGGTGGTCGGGGAACGCGCAGGTGGGGATTCCGGTTGCATGGAGCGACTCCTCTTCCGTGTCTGAGGGGTTGGTGCCGGAGCTGTCTCCGTATCGTCATCCTCCTCCCCCTTGTCATCCGCCTCGACCCCTCCGTACCTTTGAATCGTAAGCAGCGCCTCGTACTCGTCATGCTCATCCGGTTTGAGTAACTCGTGCCGGTGGTAGAGGTGAGTAAGGTACGCTGGCAGCGGTGACCCTGCCTTCCGGTTCCGGTGGAGATTTTTGACCAGCCGCTCCACCAAGTCTTGCATGAGAGAGGCCCAATCGACCTTGATCTTCTCTCGCATGCCTCCCAAAAATGTCGCCGCCCACTTCAGCACTAAACGCTTGGGTTTCTCCGGATGAAAGATAGGGTTTAGAAACCCTATCACAATCCGGGCTTTTGGGTCAGTCAGGTCGTCGATGGAATAACCCTCCTTCGGATCAGCCGGCCCCCTGAACTCTTTCTCCGTGAGCTCATCCTTGCGCTCCGCCACCTTGACGTCCCCATCGGCGAAAGCATACGTCCGCTTCCAGTCCGCCCGGGTCCACTTCTCCGGGTGAGCTCGTATACTCCCGTCGTACTGATTATCGGGAGTGCCGACCAACTTTGTCACGATATTCTCGTCTTTCGTCCCCCACGCTGCAGCTATCAAACCGGAGCACCCCATGACGTCGAGGAAGTGAAACAGCGTATGAAGATCTCGGTCCGCTGCTGGGTATTCCGGTATCACTCTCACGATGGGTGGTCCTCCGGTGGCGGTGCTCTTCACCTTCTCCGGTTTCCCGGCCCGGTCACCCGCCATGCTGCTCTTCCGGTCGCGATATTCTCCGGCCGGACCTGCACGCACTGACCTCACAAGAGCCCTCTTCTACTGCCGGTTGCTAAAGGAGCACCCGGCTACGAAGCAGAAATAAAGAATCGCAAATAGTGCGAGGAGAGGGAAGGAGGAGAAGAGGAAGATAACTGATTTGAGAAGTTCCGGCGGTTACCTTTTTATAACGGCCCTTAGGTACGGGATTCTTCAACGGTAGTGACGTCACTATCTAAGTGAATTTAACGGCTCTTACGTCACCATCATCATGATAATAGTTTTAGTGACGGTTATCCCCTGATTCCCCCCCCGGAACCTAGTTCTTTTTCCGGGTAGTTCAGTTCACACCCGGGTTCAGTCGTGACCGGAAAACCGGATATGGCACTGAATAAGAGCTTTTAAGAACTTAACTAGTCCGTCCCTTATGCTATTTTCTAGTTTTGGTTTTCTTCCACATTTTTTTCTTTTTAATACTCTTTTACTACTAATATTTATTTTTTTAGCCGGATTCTACGGTTAATTTCCGGAAACCGGTGGGACTACTTCCCACAGGGCCGCTCCTCTGCTCCTTGTCCTTGGCTTGTTTGTGTCTGGGCGAGCTCGCTGTTCTCGCGCTCTTCCGCTCTTTGTCTTCGTCCTGTTAGGGTCTCCCTGTCCACTCGCTCTCCCGCTCTTCGTCTTCTTCCTGTTTGTCTTCTTTCTTATCTTGCTCACGTACGTCTTGAGTTTGTGTTGCTGTGTCTTCCCTCCAGTTGTGGATGCTGATGTCGTCTCCTGTGTGTGGTGAGTCGCTCTTTGCTTCAGCACTGATGTCTTGTGTAGGTTGCTGGTCTGTGAGGTTGATGTTGATGGCAGAGAGTTGAGGGAGTCCAGCTGCGGTTTGGGGACCCAGGGTCTTGTTTGTGGAGTCCTACAGTGTATTCAAGGGGCGGGGGTTGGCCAGTTACAGGCTGGGGGGGGAGGGTGAATTGTAATCCAAATTGGGGGGGATGAGCAGTATGCTCGGGAGGTGATGGTTATCTCGTGTCTGTTCTTGAGTCTTGTGCGCGGGGTGAGGGTCGTCCAGTTTCTGATCTTGGGGGGGAGGGTCTTGGACCAGGTGCGTGTAGATCCGCAGTTGGCTTTGGAGGCGGAGGCAGTCCAGCGTCGACTCTTGGGCCGAGCGTGTGCACTAGCTGTGCGGGATGTCCAGTCTCTGTACTTGGGGGGGTGACTCTTGCTCCAGGGAGGTTGTAGTCTAGTCTTCGTGCTGTCGTGTATAAGCCCTGCTAGTCTGGGGGCATGTGTCCAGGCCGTGTAGTCTTGGTCGGGTCCAGTGTCGGGTCTTGAGGTTCAGTCTTGTTTGCACCTTCGTAAATCCTCCGCCTATATTAATCTTGCAGTCGAGCCTTTCGAGGTTGTCGATATATTTGATTCTACCTGAATTTCTCCAGCGCTTCCGCACACAATGTGATATGACCAAGTTTTTTGACCTAACGTTATGTATTGTGTATCTATTACATTTGCTGTGTTGCCTAAGGAATCTGATAAGTAATGAACTACTAAAGAATGATTGCAGGAGAGAGCAAGTGGATATGATGCAAGGAAAGTAAATGGATCTGATGCAAATAATGAGAGAGAGAAAGATACTTATCGCAGGTTTTGTTGTTGGAGCTTGAGTGCCGTAGTTGCAGCCGGACAACTCTATCTTGTGGGGGTCTTCAATGTCGTGTGTTGCTCGTGTGGGTTGGGGAGGTGGAGCAACTGCTAGAGGATGCAGATCTAGGCTGTGGGGATCAGATCTGGGGGGATTTGTCACTAAGATGTGTAGGTGGTAGCTTAGATCTAAGTTCCAACATTGGTATCCCTACTTTCAGCAACTTACCACCTTAGATCTAGCACAACTATCCACTCTTTGTAAACGTATCAACACAAACATGAATAAAGCCCTGTCCAACTACTTCCAACTCTCCATCAACCTTGCAAAATCCAGACTAGCCTCAACTCCGTTGCAGACGAGGGCTCCACAGCAACTCCAGCCACCTGTTGCTGTTCGAAAGCTTGGTTTCTGAGACTGAGTCCCTCCACTCCCCTCACCACAAATCGCGGAGCTCTACTCAATCTTCATTTCCCATGTTCTACTCATACTTATGTAACAATATATTGTATTTAATGTCACTACACTATTACACACTTTACTCATCAATGTCAATGGCATTGGAATACCATCCCTCTCTGGAGAACTCTCTTCACCTTATACACACATACACCAATACACAAACAACATGCGACCCTCTTGACCAACATCAAAGGCTTTTGAATACAATTACTACTAGAACAACCTTCGCCATACGCTACTAACATACAACAAACCTCAAACACTTCACAACATACACACCAAAACACTCCATATTCACACAGTACAAGCCTCTCCACTATACACACCCCTAGCTCAAATCAACACTTGCACCTCCCAGCACACATTTGCACTACACAAAACCCCGATACCTTCTCAACAAAATTCATCTCATTAATCCCCTACACCAACTCAAATACACACAAAATTGCAAACCACTACACTCAACACAGACACACACAACCCAACCACTCTCCCTCCACACAACTACAAAACATCTACAAAACATCCACAACCTCACACACGTCTGCCAAATTATCCTACGCCAATACCCCACAACTTCATACCACAACCATAAACATCAATACAATTGCAACATCATACTTTAACACTGCCAATATTGCTACAACTGCTAGTAAAATTACACACCCACATAGTCACAATACCATAAACACACTTATCATCTCAAACACAAATTCAATTATATCCTTTATAGCGCTAATAAACACAATAGAGATTACACCTATATACATTAAAAACACACACCAAAATGCCTTTAACTCCAAAACTACTATGAAACCAAATGATACAATAAAACCAACCACAACCACAACCATAAATAGTAAAACCAATACTAAACCGCTCTTTGAAACCACAAGCATTCATATCAGCACAAAAACAACCGCCACCAACTATAATTTTATCATATCAAATCCATCGACAATCAAACAATCACAATGGCCTTTATCACATTTAGTATAATAAAATCACACCTACATATATGGAACATTCAAAACCAAAGACCCAATCACTACCACATTACCCCCATAAACATATTAAAAATAATCACCATCATACAAATAAGACCAAAAACAAAAAATTCACAACTCTGCTCATACGGTATAAACCACTTGAACTACCATTATACCATCATACTCAATAAAACCAACCCCTACTCAAAATATCACTCTCCATACTTTCTTATAAATCACCACTACTACCAATAAACTAACCTCCAATCACTCCTCTCCTTAGAAATGTAATTCAAACCCCAAACATAACTTCTACTTCTTCCTCAACCATAACAAATTAATACCACCACAATTATAACACATAGAACCCTTATATTAAAAGTCCAATAGCAACCTCATAAACGGCATAGCAACAACAATAGAAACCATAGTAAAAAGAGCACATCAAATACATCTTCATACCCTTATACCCCATACACTTAATATTACCAAATGGAGCCATTATCCACTGCAAATTGCTACTAATAATAACACGCAATTAAGCAATTATGCACTTGGCCTTTTAAAAGTGCACTTAGTGACAATGGCGGCCAATGCGTTGGATCAAATTAAGTTTTGTTTGATTTCCTGTTTTTTTTTTAAAAAAATTTAGTTTCTGAGAACAATTTCCAATATAACCAAAAATGTTAATTCAATAAGTTTTTTTTGGCATTTTTGACAAATTTGATATGGAACTTGGTTAGAATTTGATAAATATTTGTTTCATACTCAGTAGTATGTTTTTGGAAAGAAGCTTGTCAAGTAACTATACAAAATACGCAATTATGTAAACTAAAACACTGCGCAATGAATGGCAATTGATTTGAATATATTACATATGGAACATGATACATAAGAAGAAGAAAATCAACATATTGCATATATTCTTGTACTTCGTTATGTAATCAAACAATGGGAAAAACCTCTCGGATTTATAGGTCAATTGTTATCAAACGCCTTACATAACCTTTGTGGTAGACTACTCTTGCATATACCCTACATGCCAATCACCATACACCATACACTCATTGTAGTATCCTCCTTTACTACATATCATTCAAGGCTGCTTGCAACCGCTCATCATCAATTGCTTCTAGTATGTGAGCCTTAGCCGACTGAAAAATCTGAATCTTGCTTTCAACTTGCGATCTGAATATATTTCGCTTTCTCCTCCGGAAAGGGCAAGCCACTGTTCTTTCAGGTTCGTCTATCTACGAAAAGATGCATGCCTCTTTCTCTACCCAACTATGGCTCTCACACGTCGGCTTCCAGAATGCATCCATGCAATTTGCATATCGTTGTGTGGTGGACCCTGTTCTGTCAACATTTTCTCTTTGCATGATGGGCCAATACCAACAATCCTTCATCTTATGACTCCTTTGATTTTTCCCATCTTCAATCACCTTCCCTACATAGAATGGTATACCACCTTCAACCTCAGCTCTATCAACACTTGGGGCTACAAATTGTCCACAATTAATATCTGATTGTGGATTGAATGGTAGAAACGGGTCGTGATTAACTTCATCCCCTGCTCCTTGTTCGATTCGTTCTTGAACATGGTTGCGTTCCGTTTGTTGCGCCCTACGCAGTACTTGATTCGATGGTCTTTCTCTACGCGGACCAAAATATCCTCGAGAGTCTGCATTTGGAAGTATAGCTACAATTTGGTCCACGACGGTTACTTCGCAATTTTCGTCGCGTGGGCCGTTGACTTCATCCAATGAAACACGTTCCGTAGATGCAGTATTGGACACATCTGAAGGCCAAAATGGTAAAGAATGATGCTCGTTGCTACGGTCTTTGTGTGGAAATTTGGCTAAATATAGTTTCAATTTCTCGGCCTCCACTTTAGCATCACGGTTCCTTTCCATCTGTTGCAATCTTTCAATGCACCTCTGTTTATAGGCAATGAAGTCATCCAACGCTTTTAGCTCCCGTTCGTCCGCTACAAACACATTTACAAACGCTGGTCGCTCATCTCTACTAAGCAGTGACCTCAAAGTCTTTGTCCCTGTCTCCGGTCCCCAAGCATCATTGCAGTAATGTTTGTGTTGCACTCGAACCTCGTGGGTCCCATTTCTATCATCTATATAGAATCGCATGTGGTGTGGAAATGTAATGCCAACCAATGAATCCGGACCTGTTAGTAGGTGGGGTGTTATGAACTGTTTCCAATCCCACACATTCTTTAACAGCCGTGCGGTGACAAATGCCTCCATAGGGGACGTTCCCCGTTCTATAAGGTTAAACATTTCTTTTAAGGATTCCACGTCCGATCTCTTCAAAATACTTGATATACAACTGAAGCGTCGATTAATATCTTCATGTGTATGGCCCACTATAAGGAAAGAGAGTTCCACCTCTTAAAAAAATCCCAATCCCACGAAGGATGCGCATAGAGCAAACATATAGATGTTTTTATTCTCACGGGTGCAATTATCTGCTTGGATGCGCAATGTTGGTGGCAAAAATCCCTTCCTCCGCAACATGTCTCCAATCACATACAACAATGTGCTCACGACCTGGTTGCTGTCATGTTTGTGGTGAGCTCCAAACCATACATTGCAATACAAACCGATTCCATGTACTAGAGCCCCGCATAGATGGATCTTCACAAACCGGTGTTCAATGTTCTTTACAATTTGAGGCATTCTTGGTACCATGATTGTGTTTTGGTCCATGCCATCCACAATATTGCACATGTACAACTCAGGGTGGATATAACATGACCTCTTGAATATCCAATAATGCCTACGTTCCTCCATCTGGATGCGTAGATGCAATATAAACAATTCTTTGATCCTAATCCTTGCATCGGCATTGGTTGTTCCCTCCATAGCACATTTATATTCCCAACAATGATAACATTTTGAGAACCTTGAGAATGGTGGAACCTGGACATGGGGATATCTCAAACGCCACATCCTATAGAACGAGCTAATTGAAATGGTTTCTCCATTGCATATTCTCTTCACCTCTTCATTCACATGATTGAATACGTCAAATTTTATTGTATTCATTGGAAAGAGAATAAGAGGCACCACTGTGTTGTCATTCTTACGGCAAATAGAACGATGAGGTTGAGGACATCTAGCTTCTTCCACAAATGATTTGAAGCAAGCCTCTCCAGCAGATATTCTAGTGCTCTCTCTAATCGGATTCGATAGTGTGTTACCGTGGATTGCCGTCACTCTACCATATATTAAACAATCTTTCTTCAGCTCCTTAAAACGCCGTTGCAAATAACCAACCCCAAGAGCATAGCAAGGATTGCAAACAGGCCTGCCATCTAACTTCGTCTCAAATTTATCCCGACGAAATCCTTCCGTTCGTGTATAAAAAGAAACCAACATATGTCTTATCCATGTACTTCGGATTGAATACTCTGGTGCCCAAACATTATATCGCATGTCTAAAATATGCCTAGCTGGAATGTCCCTCAAACAATTTTGCTTGCATCCTCCCTGTGCTATTGCCCTTTCCACGCTTGCCAAAGATACCTTACTTGTTGTAGTTCCTATCACATTTGACTCGCTCGAAACTATCCTTCTTCTATTCTGCATAGAATAAGGTCGGCGCGTTGTTCTAACGTGAGCAAATCCCTCCACATGGGGCAAATCTCGAATGTTAGAGGGGGTGCATTGAGAAAATGGTGAACTCTCATCAACGGGGTTTGAAGCTTCGCTACTCCACAGAGATCTTTCATTCAATTCTGGGGTAATAGATCGCCCTTGAACATCAAATCTTGGGGCCATTGTCCGTATAGGTGAAATATGAGATCTATCTTCACCATGGGCATTTGGAAAATTAGGTGTTGTGGTCAAGTCACGAAGCAATGACCGGTTCCAACGAATGATCAGGTCCATAAATGAACCAAGTCGTTCTCCCACAACTTCTCATGTCCAATGTAATGCATCGTCAACCCGAATCATACGCACTGCCACCTCAGATGGAAACATTCTACATCCATGCAATACCATTCCACTTTCAAAGGCATGCTCCATTTTTGCCAAACCCACGACAATGCCTATTTTAGAGAGCAATTCTACAGTCCTTCCCGCTTCCACATCACCTATCCCAACCGATCTCTCTTGAATTTGGCACGCCCGTGCTGCTCGTATCAACCGAGCCCCCACTGAACTATTAGGAAGGATATTTGATCTGCGAATGTTTGGAGGTTCTAAAGGAATCTGGGATGTTCCGCTTTCCATCGATACTATTTGACAAATATAGACACGATAGTGGAAAAATTGTCAAAATATATATATTTTTTTCCAATTCAAAAACATCATTCATCCAATAGACTACTCACTGATAGACATATACTTATACTCTCACATATAATGATTGATCATTTATAAGATTCACAAGCAGAGCTAATTAGACAAAATTGCAATTTCAAGTGATCCAATGTAAAGCACGATACATATGATACATCCAAAAAGCCATCATATCGGTATAAGAAGGTATTCCTGACCTGGATTTTAATTGTGAGTATCAGAGGGCGTGGTACTGGAGTTCAACACCGCTCTATATGACGATATCACCAATCAGTCTTCGTTGCCAAAACTTATGCTCTTCTTTTCGTTCCAAAATCTTTACGACCTGACTATAACAAACACATTAGTGTCATTATATAACACATGATGAAAACAACCTAAAATCTTCGTATATCAACTCCTAAAATTCATTTACAATTTTACATTAAATATAAGTACTAATTGTTGATCCTACTCCAAAGTATAAATTAGAAGTCAACAACATTTATTTGATGTCCTAATTATTACATCTCAACAATGATCCATTGATCAATATAATTATCAAAAGGACATAAATGTTGGCCGTACAGCTTCAAAGATTATAAGGTTTGAAGTTGAGGAAAAGATTCATTCTCATCCCTACTTTAAAGGTATAGGATCGAATTTGACTTCACTTTGTATTTCATTTTTGCACTAAAGAAAGTCAAAATATTCTATTGTTTTGTTAATAGTATTTGTTAGTTCCTTACAACCAAGTTTAAGAGGTAGAAAATAAAAGCGTATTACAAGAAAAATGTGCAATGAATACAGATTCATTATTTGCTACATTGTGATATGTTACTTTGAAAATGATAATATGTTCTAGAATGACAATTGTAACGGTTAAGAAGAAAGTTCTCACTAACAGATATCAAAAACAGTAGAAGGGAATGCTTTGAAGATTTATAAGCTTTTTTTACTTGAGAAGGTATGGTTTTTTCCAATCATTTTCCTGAAAACATTTGACTCAGATTTAGATCTATATACAATTAGAAATTCACACAAAATATAATAATGATTTTCTAGTCCATTCTAAAAGTCTTATTTTTCCTTTATGGATATGGAAAATCTTAATGGCAATAGAGAGTAATAGCAAAAGTTGTAAGTTCCAATATTAGGTATGAACTAACTTTCAAACCATCAACCCAAATACAATAATTTAAATACCTCCAAAAAGTTGTTATGAAGGACATTTTTATATTAAAATTTCAATGAACGTAAGTATCCTCAAGGAACAAACCCCTAAATTTCCAAGCCTTTTTCCATCAAGAAACACCCCAAAACTACCACAACTAAAAAGTGGCAAAGCATCTAATTTTGATGTCTAATTGAAAACAAATGAAAAATTACCAATTCACGTTTTACCTTACTTTTAACACAAATATGGAATACTTTGATAATCCAAACGGTTGATATTAAGGTTTTCACCACATATTGTGGTAAAATAAATAATAGCAAAGACTTTGAAGATCTCTAGTTTTAATGTAGAAAACAAGTTTTTTTCCCCCTTCCTCAAAATGTCTAAAAATGTTCGACTTGGGTTAAAATGTACTTTTTACACTAAACAAATTTTTTTTTGGTAAGAAAAAAGACGGTTATATTTATATGTATAAAAGTAGATTGTTTGATCACAAGGTAATATTCTTAAAAGAAGGTAATATTTGGTATATGTATAAAAGTAGAGTAGTTAACCACAAAGTTTGGAAATCCAGATAAGGCAACCATTTTATAATAGTGAGTCTCTTTTTTACGATCATCCAAAGGTGAGCTCCACATATCATGTTTTCAGATGTTTTTAGATGGTCAAGATTTCTACTTCATCCTATCATGTTGTTCACTGGTTTTTATGTGATTGTAGGTTCGAAGCAGAAAGTAGCACGTCCTTTCTAAACTACTCAGGTGCACAACCATTCTAAACTATTTATAATTTAATTTTGTTTGTGTTTTATACTGTGAACTTCAGTTTAGGGTTTAAGGTTGGGTCATTACTTAATTGGAAAACATGAGACACTACATCTAAAAACCCTAATTATCTAAACTTTGTCTGCGATCTGGAAACCCTAATTTTTGGAACCCTAATTTAGGCGGCGCCGCCATTTTCATGGCTGTACTTCTCACCTCAGGGGGGTGCGTACGCGGGGGTGTCCTTAGCTTTCGACTAGTGTGTCTTAGATTTTCACCTGGGTGTCTTAGGGTTTCTTCTAGGGTGTTTTAGGGTTTCACCTAAAGAACAAGGTGCGAGTGTACAACCTGTGAGTGAGTGAGTAACGCTCCAAGCCGCTTGAACAACCTGCGAGTAGATGAGTGAACAACGTGCAAAAAACCTACAAGCTACATCACCAACTTGCAAGCAACATCACCAACTTGCAAACGTCTTAACTAATCTACTGGTCCTCTCTCCTCACTTCACCCTCATCTCTCTCTTTCTCTCTCCTCCATGTGTTGTGCGTGTCGAAGTCAGTAGTATGAAAGCAGCTAGGGTCAGAGCGGCGTAGTGGAATTCGGAGCAGCGTTGGCAGTGTGGGCGGGCTAGGGTTCGGCGTCGGCAATGTTGAGCGGGCTCAACTCTCTTACGGCCCGTGCGTACGCAGGGGGCTCTTAATCGTGCCGTTGCTCTTGGTTGATACCCCTTCCACTGTTCGTTGATACCCATTATTTAGTCATATATCCGATCATATCCTGATCCAGTCCTATACCCAGTCAAACCTTGTATTGCTGTAAGGGTTTTAAAAAAAAAAAAAGAGTTTTTTTTCCATAGATTTGGACGAAACTGAAATGCCTATAGGTAATTTTCAACAATTCAAAACAAGTTGAATTTTTTTTCCCTTGTAGATTGGATCTGGAGGTATCATCCCAATTTTTTTCGGATTTTTTTGATTTTTTCTCTTTTTTCTAAAAATCCTCAAAGGTCGCTGAAATCACCATAGTGAAGATTTGCAGAATTTCTTCCGATTTCGTAAATTCTAGCTCCAGCTCTAAATCTGAATTTGAGTCATTAACATGATATTTTGTGATTTTGAGTCCAAATAATGAAATGAATTTTAAGAAGCCTACTTTCCATTCCAATTTGAAAATATGAAAAATTTGAAAAAAATTCAAAAAAATATGTAAATTTTTTGTAAAACATCCGGGCATATTTTTGTGGTTTATTTGCTGAAATTAGCCAAGTCCGTAATTCTTTAATTACATGTTAAAGAATTACGTAATTTCAGATTTAGAGCGGAAGCCACTTTTTGGCATTTCATCCACAAGTTTTCATCCACAAGTTTTCATCCACAAGTTTTCATCCACTGTTTTTCATCCCTTTATTGGCATTTCATTCGTTGATTTTTTGCCTTTTCATCCGCTGTATTTTTGCCTCCTCATCCGTTGTTTTTACACGTTTCATCCATTGTGATTTTCCATCAGCTGTGATTCGTCATCCTCTGTTTTCATCCGTGCTACGATTTTCATCTTTTATGGATGAAACTGTAATTTGCGCAGATTCACTTAACAGTGAGTTTATAACTTCCCAAATAATATGTTTTTTGGAATTTCGACTTCGGATTTGAACATTTTAGGTGTGTTTTCATATTGCTGGAAAGAAAAAATGGGACTAATGATTTTAAAAATTGACATTTTTTAGAGTCATAAAAATTAGGGGTTTACCTTTACAAGTCAAGGAAGCCACATTTGAGTTGTAACATGATGCTTTTGTGTATTTTTCTTAGAAGGTGTAAGCATTGATGTATACAAACATACACCGTATTAACAATTGTATATGTATTGTGATTCTAATCAGGTTTCTCGTATGTGACATCATGGCACCACCACTTCCAATCGAAAGGCGTTGGGAGGAGTATGGTTGGTGGATTGCAGTAGACGCGGCGTCGAAGCCAGTATTGTGGCTCACGGAACAGCCATTTCAAATAGGGATGCGCACATCAGGGGAATTGCTATCTTGTGTGCGGTGAGCGGTGAGCTGTGAGCTATGAGCGGTAATAATAAAAGTATATGGGCATATATAATTACAAAAAGTAGAAAGAAGGGAAATAAAAGGTACAAGGGGACCTATATCCGTGTGAAATACGTTTACTAAGCTGGAAAATTACGACCCCATATCCACGGAAACCATTTATAAGACTTTGTAAAAATGGTAAGAATAGAAGCAAGGGATTTGTTTCGGAATACATACGTAGAATGATAACCAAGAATACCCGTACAATATCCGTAAGGAAATGTAGGGTATCGTCGGATATCGCAACCTTCTTAAAAATGAGTGGCAGGGACACCGTATTTTATAAATGATAGTTGGTAATAGTCAATAGATACAACATTGAATGAACAACGTTCAAATAAGACAATTGTTATGGATCTTGATGAAGTATTAAAGAAAAACCAAGAATACTCACTATGAATTTGCAATACTGAATATGAATTCGACTTAGTCCTACTATAAGTTAGATGTACAGCCGTTAGCGGCACTCGTGACAACAAGAGAGTACATTCGGATATAGTCCGTTTAGGCAAAATTAAAATGAATGAAAATAAATTCTTGGAGGACAGTGAACATTGTCATGAGGATGAATGCAAAATAGTGATGCACTCAGAGGTGGAAAAAAATGAAGAAAAGAGTAGACGGTCGTCCATGTAGGAGTAATCGACAAAAAAAGTTGATCATGAAAATGGGAAAATTTACATGATCTAGGCAAAAGAGTTGCAAGTACTATTAGGAGACAATAGTATAACAAAATTTCCTCAAGTGCCTTTATGTCAAGAAAAATGTGAGCACGACATCCGGAAGATGTGGAACTAGAAGTTGTCGAAGGAGACACAACATTGGCGAGCAAATTTGCCGCCTCAGCAGCATACGAGGGAAGTTGAAAATCACGTTTCGGAGACGAAACCATTGACATCAAGGCGCAAAACAGTGAATATGAAGGCATATTAGAGAATCAATTAGAAGAACATATGAATGGAGAATGACGTCAACTTCTCTTAGGGCCGCTTCACACTTGGTGGCCAAGTCGAGAGGTCGTCGATTTCCACCAATGAGATTGCTAGATAGTAGAATGGCCAAAGTCCGGACTTTGGGCCTTCACACTTGTGCCCAAAATCCAAAGGCCGTCGTCCTACATGGCAACACTTTTGGGTTGTTTTGGCACCAAAGCGACGGCCTCTCGAGCAAAACTTGGGTCACCCATTTTGGTCGACCCAAACTACAATCGAGAGTCCGTCGAATTTATTTATTAAAATAATCAAAAAGTGACAAGATCTAGACCGTTAGATGAAAGAGACCAAATTTTTGGGCTGATTTTTTTGGCTGATTTTTTTGGCTGATTTTTTTTTGCTGATTTTTTTGGGCTGATTTTTATTGGCTGATTTTTTTGGGCTGATTTTTTTGGCGTAATGATATGGGGTTTGGACTTTGGACTTGGCCTTTGGGGCTTCACACCACGACCGGCCAAACCTTCAATCTATATTATTTAATGTATTTTTTTGGCAAAAAAGTTTGGCCTCTCGCCATTGTTTGGCCACTCATTTTGACGGTCGGCCTCTCGACTTGGGCATAGTGTGAAGCGGCCCTTACTTACTCAATCGGTTTCTCTTAGTGACCTTCCGGGTCGGGGCATCGTCATCTAGAGAGAGGTCTACTGTGGAATTAGGGGTTGGCGTTGAACGTGAGTCTTTGGGGTGAAAAGTCGCCTAAACAAGTTGCAACGCATCAAATACAACTTTGTCTTGTTCAAATGCCACCAAATGACGACTAATGGAACGGCAAGCTCAAATGGAGTTTCCATACAGTAGACTATCAGTTACAATGGCAACAAAATGCAAATTGGAATTAAATGATGTGAAAAAAAACCATACGAATAGAAGCGAAGGCATCAACAATGACGGCTCGGGGCTTTGTTAACGTGTGAAAGAGCATTGAAAAGAATAAGACGCTTTGTTCACGGTGAGCCCGCCAGCAAACACCGCCTCGCATGGACATCGTATCCTTGTCCGTATGATTGACCAAAACGACATTCTCTTCAACGCTCTAGCCAAGAGATGACAACTCTTGAGTGGAATTGAACTTGAATGCCTCCACTTCATTGGAGACCAGCACAAACAACAACACATGAAATTGGCACGTCTAAAAATGATCAGTAAGTTAGCTAGGAGAACAATAATGACGTGAAAAATGAAATACACTTAGTGACATGAGGAATGTTGATGAGGATGGCGGCAGAGACTGAGGAGCCTTTTGCTTCAATAGAAGGGCGGCAGGAAGCTCCGAGACTGGAGTGACCTCTACATCAGGTTCGGACCCGATGTATAAGAAACATAAGAAATGATTGGATTTGGAGCCGACAACATACATGAGACCACCACGTGGCTCTATGAAGCCAATTGGGAAACTCATTGTTGACAAAAGGGCCCTTCAAAAATTTTAGAGTCTCACGGAAGAAGCCGTCACATATCCAACACTCAAGCCACTTAACCTTCATCTAAGCATCCATCGACGAAGTTGCGAGCATACAGAGCTTCTCTTGAGTCATCTCAGCACCTTCATCATGAGCTTCGTGATGATGCTTGACTTCCTCGCAGAATCATGGATTATTCTTCGGTTTAGTTGACGGTAGTTGCTTACGGAGCTCCGGGCTGCAATGCGACTTCGTTTTCCCAACAACAGCCAAAACAAAGTCCACTGCATTTGCAGAAGTCGAGTAAGCTAGGTCAAAATACTTCTCGATGACCTTGATTTGCGCCTGAGCCGCAAAGTTGCCAATCTCATGTTACAAAAAAAATAAACAAACGCCTATAAGTACAACATTGTCATCTACAGGGAGCAGAACCAAGAGCACAATTTATGGCCCTACCGTAAGAGGAAGTAAATCTGAAAGAGAACACTCCCTCTATCTGTACTACTGCCGCTAACGGCAATCCACATCAAAGCATGTAGAGGAGGTAGTCCCTAGAGACTGCAAATTACGGTAGTGCTTTTGTGGAAGCAGAAATCCTCCCTCAATAGCACTGCCGTTAACGGCAGTGCTTTTCAGGACTCTACGCTCTAGCACTGTCATTAACGGTAGTGCCTTTGAGGGAGCAAAAATCCTCCCCAAAAAGCACTGCCTGTAACGATAGTGTTTCAGATTAGAGCTCCCCTAATTGCACTGCCGTTAGCGGTAGTGCCTTTTTCAGAGCCAGAATGCTCCCTCAAAAGCACTATCGTTAAGAGCATTTTGGCTCTCTCAATAGCACTTCTGTTAACGCCACTGCTTCAATATCGAGTTCACAGCGGAAGCAATGCCGTTAACGGCAGTGTTTCTAAGGGAGTGGAAATGCTCCCTTACAGGGAATGTCATCAGCAGTAGTGCATTTGAGGGAGTGACAATGCTCTCTAGAAAGCACTGCCGTTAACGGCAGTGCTTTTGACGAGCATTGTCGCTCCTTCAATTGCACTACTGCTAACGGTAGTGCTTAAGGTGTGAATTCTCACATGTACAATTGCCGTTAGCGACACTCCATTTTTGGGAGCAACAATGCTTCCAAAAAGACATTGTTGTTAACGACACCGCGTTTGAGAAAGCAGCAATGCTCCCAAAAAGGCATTGCCGGTAACGGCAGTGCATTTGAGGAAGGGACAATGCTCCCAAAAAGGCATTGCCGGTAGCGGCAGTGCATTTGAGGAAGCAACAATGCTCCCCAAAAGGCAGTGCCGGTAACGGCAGTGCATTTGAGGAAGCGACAATGCTCCCAAAAAGGCATTGCCGGTAACGGCAGTGCATTTGAAGGAGCCACAATGTTCCCAAAAAGGCATTGCCGTTAACGGCGATGCATTTGAGAGAGCAACAATCCTCCCGAAAAGGCATTGCTGTTAACGGCAATGCATTTGAGGAGCAACAATCCTCCCAAAACTTCATCCGCTCATAACTTTCACATCATAGCTCCGATTGTAACGTGCCATACCATTTTAGAAATGGCATCAAATTTCCAAGCTTGTGCAGTGGCTTCTAAGGGTTTGCCGTTAACGGCAGTGCATTTGAGGAGCAACAATCCTCCGAAAACTTCATCCGCTCATAACTTTCACATCGTAGCTTCGATTGTAATGTGCCATACCATTTTAGAAATGGCATCAAATTTCCAAGCTCGTGTAGTGGCTTCTAAGGGTTTGCCGTTGACGGCAGTGCATTCGAGGAAGCAACAATCCTCCCAAAACTTCATCCGCTCATAACTTTCACATCGTAGCTTCGATTGTAATGTGCCATACCATTTTAGAACTGGCATCAAATTTCCAAGCTCGTGTAGTGGCTTCTAAGGGTTCGCCGTTGACGGCAGTCCTTTTGGAGGGGGTGCAAGAACATCCAAGGCAATTTTTAAAAGGATGAAGTCAACAATAATCATGGGAGTGGTGCAAGAGTTCAAAAGCATTTCTTCATGTTGTAAGCATTTGCCAAGAATTCCAAAATGGTGTTGCAAGTTAGATATGGAGCTTTGAGAACAACTGTGCACAAGGTTGAAGTATTGCAACCCAAAACATCATCCGCTCATAACTTTCACATCGTAACTCCGATTGTAACGTGCCATTCCATTTTAGAAATGGCATCAATTTTCGAAGCTTGTGTAGTAGCTTCTAGGGATTTTCCGTTAACGGCAATCCTTTGGGAGGAGGTGCAAGAACCACCAAGGCACTTCATAATAGGATGTCGTCAATGATGATCTCTTGGGAGTGGTGTAAGTGTTCAAAAGCATTTTTTCATATTGTTGAGCATTCTGTAAATATTACAGAAGGGTTTGGCTTATACGCACCTCCTATACGAGGATTGTACCAAAATTTGTTTCTTGTATTGTCTCATTGTATGATTTGAAAGTGCTATAGTTTTTTAATTTTTTTCAAGATTATTTTCAAAGTTGACATCTATGTATACCACTTAAATAGTGACATTTTTTGTAAATATATTCATTGTATACTCTGGCTACACTAAACAAAACATTCAATATAGTGCTTCTAATATTTAGGATTGACACCCATTAGATAGTGTTGTCACTGTTCACAACTTAGAGAATGGCGGAGCAATTAGGGCAAGTTTTGGCATGGTGCTTGTCAACTAGTTCCACAAGAACATTTTTTTATTTTACTTGATAAATTTTAAGTCTAGAATATAATGCTGCATCTTATCAAGGATTAAGATATTCTTAGATTCTGAGTGTATAGTATAATTTTTCATCTGAGCTCTCTAAAGAGCATGCTAAGTGTTGCAACATATTGTGCTGAAAGGATGATTACAAAGATCATTTTTATATCTAACTTCTAAGTTGTACTAACACACAAGGTACTAGTTTGTGCGAGCTCGTAATGCATCTTTATAAGTCCGCATGGTGATTGAAAAATCTTTGAACAACAAGTTTCATATATTGATTCGTAATGTTGGTAGGGAAAATGAAAATTAGGGAAATCATTTCATGACTCCCACAAATGTCCATGTTTTTCACATACTTCTTTGACATCTAATGAGGTAGGGCGCATATATTGTTTGAACAACTTCTCACCCAAACATCAAATACTGTAATCCCTGTTGTACAATATAGTCAAGGAATTAGTAAGCATCTATATTGCTACAAATGTAGAAGCAACATGCAAACATTTAGATGTAAAATCCCATTCAGAGATGACTTGCTTTTCTAGGAAATTAAATTTCAGCTATTGTCTGATTTCTTGGAGCAAATAAATTATTACCAACAAATATTTTGCCACATTGACTACAAATATACTATGCTATTCTCTCTTTATAGTGTAGACCATACAATTTCAAAATATCTACACAAATTGAAAATGTACATCCAATTGTTGATTCACACACACTTGCTTGAAATTGAATGCCTAATCAAAACTTGACATGCACGTGCTTGATGTAAATTAGTATAGATGGATCTACATCAATAATGAATTTACATTAGATAGAGTGAATGGTGTAGTATGCCTTTGATCCATTTACACAAAACAATGGTCACATATCCATAGCTTCTATTGCTGCAACTTTATTGCACACCATGGTACATGTTTTGACAAAATTTTGACTCCCAAACAATTTTTCCTAATAATAAAACCACGGTCATGGATCTCCGTAAAACTATTTAAAATAACAGTATATTTTACTTATTTTCATAACTACCATAAAATAAATAGTCATCAATAACTTATTTTATGATCAAATCATTTAACAATAAATACTAACTTTCACTCCTGTTATCTATTTTTGGATAGTCACACGGTAACAAGTCCATAATTATTAATCTACCATCATAGTCCACATTTGAATACACGGTCATAGGATCCATTATTGGAACTTTTTCTGGAAACACATTGATAATTCATGGCATAAAAATCGGTTACTTTTATTTTAAAAAAGAAAATTTGAAAAAAAATCACAAACTTTTTACATACTTTTTGCTTACGGCTCACGTCTTATCGCTCACCGCTCATTGCCCACGTCTCACCGCTCACCGCTCACGTCTCATCGCACGCAAGATAGCTTCGTCCCGCACATCAGCATTTGGGAAGCCCTTCGTTGAACTTCGAGCAATTAATCTTCGACCAGACGATATGGTCTATGCAGTTTGCGTACCCAGGGTTGGCCAAACGGCATCAAAGACTTCTCTTTCAAAGAAGTTGCTTCTAGCACCTGTTCCTACAGATCTCCTTCAAAATTCAAGGCGGGTGAATAACATAACCTCGTTACAGACGTTTTGGCTCAGCACGGATCTTGCGGTGCGCACTGCTAGGCATGAGCATGTGTTGGCATGTTTGGCGTTATCTGAAGAGGATGAGGCACGCGCTAGAAGATTTATGAGTGCTCATACCATTTATGAGGCATTACGGCGGACGGAGCCAGAGCGTGCAAGTGTTGAGCGTACAAGTCTACCAGTGGATCCAGAGGAGACCAAGGCCATTTATCGCGCGTTAGCAAGGCCGACACAGTTGGATTGGTGGCCGTCCACTGAACTGCCACCATCACGTATTCGTGCACCAACAAGTGGTCGTCCATCTAAGCGGCCACGACGTGAAGAGGGCAACATAGCTCCAGATTTTGATGGACGCCTGTCGCGTGGCCGTTCGGAGACATCGCGTGGCCGTTTAGAGACATCGCGTGGCCGCTCAAAGACATCGCGTGGCAGGGCCTAGACATTGCGTGGCAGGGCATCGACGTCGCGGGGCAGGACATCGCCATCGCGTGGTAGGGGCCGTGAATCGATAGTTGGACAAGCCGAAACTCATCATAGATCCTCAACATCTATAGCGGGTGTCTCTGTGAGTTTGTTGGCCATGGATGACGACTTGCACAACTTTTCTGATTAGTCATTGGGAGATTCGGAGGAGGAGGCAGACATTCCAACAACCGTTCCAACTTCTAGGCATTTGAAAGCGCCAGTACTAACGAAGGAGGAAGTTGCGAGAGGTTCTATATGGGGCGACATTGTGTTCAAGGCGCACATTGATCGCATCGTCGAAGTGGTGAATCCGGAGACAAACCATCGGATACTGTCACAGAAGAGTGACAGTATCACTTCTTACGAGATCAAAAGAATAGGACCGGAGTGAGTAAATTGGTACTTCGTCCAATCCGGTACCTCGTGGATATCACTACCGACACTGGCATGGTTGAGCGTGAGGGAGTGGATTTCCCGGTTACAGGAGCAGGACGAGAGTTTGAACGGATGTTCTTAAGCCATGCGGTGCTTCTATATACGGTACTACGGGCTCTCAACTTTCTTGGCTTCAAGAGCGTATCATTTGGGAGCCTGTGGACGGGCAACACGTCGTAGCTGCTTGCAAGTATGCGAAGGAGCAGTGCATGAGCGGCAACATCCCTCTATCTGAGTATCAGAAGACGTTTGAGGAGCGGGAGGCTACCTTTGTTGTGTACGATGATCGACGACTTTACATTAACAAGTCAGTACAGGTCAATAGTGCAGAGTGGCAAAGAAAACAACTTTCCACCATGAAAGAGGATTTGATGAAGGTCCGACAGATATGGGATCTGTATGGTAGGCCAAATAGCTTGGTCCGGGCGGACAATGAACGCAGGGCTATCGCACTGGTGAACGCAGCAAGTGCCTTGCGGAAACTGCCTGACAGAGATGACAACAAGATTACAATGTCCACACTGGCAAAGATCATGGAGGACCTAACCAAGCATGCTTGGAATTCCAGCAATGAGTGCTTTGAAGCTGTCCTTCAAGTTAGCAAGGACTACGAAAATGGCTTCCTGTTTTACAACAAGGATGAGGAGAAGAGGTGAAAGGCTTTGGCACTGAAGAAGAACTTGGATCCGAATGCGGATGTTCGACCGAGGCGGAAGCGGATGACCGGGCATTGGTTGAGGCCGCTTCGGAGACTTCCAGATTCAACTATCTGGAGGTTGCAAAGGCCTGTACAACTAAGCGAGTAGGCGAGAATGGACGTAGACCTCGCCAAGCACTTTACTTCAACGGCGTTAAAGACCAAAATTCAAGGACTCGTACCCTTGCCGGTGTATTTGAGCGCATTACGAGACGAGAAGCGGTGATAAATACCATTTGCTGGTTGATGGTAGAAAACAAGGAGTCTTCACCAAATTCCATGGAAGAGTTCTTTCGTATATCTGTACGGAAGTATATGCCAGGAGGCAAGGAGCAACTTGACAAATTTGCCGAGCTGATGGATAGCAAAACAAGAATCAAATGGGGTGTGCCGCAGCGAGAGAAGGTGTCGAAGCTGAAAGACATAAGTGACCTCGTCCCTCCTTTCATCAATGTACATTATCAAGTTGTTGCAGCAAAGGGGCAAGGCCAGAATGCACCATCTGTATGTGAGGGAGTTGCAAACACTGCCAATTGGGAGTGGCAGTTGCATGTTCGGAGGCCAGGCCAAAACAACACACAAGATCCGCTTCTGATTCGGTGTAGAAGAGGACTATTCCGTTGAGAGTATGCGGAGTTGACACGGCCATACCTGTGGATTATTGATTGTCGCCGTGGTGGTGGAAGGCATGGCAACGGTCATTGGGAAGATGAACAATTCACTAGAATCTTTGCACAACTGGCGTTATGGATGACGGCTGTCGAACAATGGAACGTCATTTTCCAATTACCACCGGCCGTGTTCGCCACCGAAGAGTTGATTACGAAGTTGAAGCCCCCGGAGGGTTGCTCTCATCGGCGTGGATGTTGGGTGTTTGGTCAGACCTCGGTTGATCATCCTCTGAACTTTACAGATGGAGGGTGCTTACAACAAGCAGTTGAACCAATAGGCGATATCATTATTTGTCTCCAACACCCAATTGGATTGTCTGTTGAGGCGAATTTTATTACTGGCCGCGGTCCACTTCCTCTTTTATTTGATGATAACCGCGGTGAAGCACGAGAGCCTTCTACTGTTGATGCTCTCGAGAGATCTCCATATGAGTTATCAAGACTGGTAGGTTCGTACTTGCCTCGGGATTGGGGTTTGGTGGTATGAAACATGTCAACAACGATTCCGACTATACTACACTCGGATTTCCAGGGATCCGAGATCATTGTGATTGACAATTGCAGCGAGAAGATTTCGTTCTTGTACGGTGAGTTGTCCAACAACTTCCAAGGGCATTTGTTGATGTCTAACAACATCGATGGAACGGACAATGCTCCCACTAGTGTGGATGCTACCGAAGATGCGATTCCTTTACGAACGGAAGGTGACGATGATGTGGATTTCTACACCCATTTGAACAAAAGATTGCCACGTGAATATGGGATGGACGAATCCACGCCTGACAGTCGGTCGCCCGACTCGCAACAAGCAGTGAAGCAGGAGAAGGGGTAGACGAGGAGGACGATGAAGAGGAAGACGAAGGTGAAGATGGGGGAGCACCTATGAGAGACGTGGTTTCAACAACGCCGTCGCTGCATGTGGGAGTTTGTGTACATGAGACACCTGTTGGAATGGGGGATGATACCAGGGTACTGGATGTTCGTCCAGAGGCACCAACAGATGGGATGAACATATCCATTTCTCAGCTGTCAGAATCAGAGCAATGTACGACCGATTCTATCATGTTTTTTTCGGAGTTGAGTAGGAGTGGACAGTCTTTGGGGCCTGCTCCATCAGAGCTTGGATTTGCGACACATGGGAGCGCTGAAGGTATTGGTGATGGCACTAGACCAATATTGCCATCTGTTTCAAGACATAGCAAACCGGAAGATGTTCCTGAATTTCGGGATACCTTCACTACACCGATGACATTTAGGGATGGCTTCTATTATGATGTAGATGGCGTAAGGCACACGTGGCACGGCGACCCTGGAAGCTACAGATATGAACAGTCTACATCAGTCAATCTTGGAGATAGTCCGGTGCGAGTAGAGGAGTTGGCTGAAATGGTAAATATTGCCATGGAACATGCTACGGGAGTAATATCGCCATAGGATGATGAAGACTCTGAGGTCATACCGTAGCTAAACATACATGATATTTAGGTGACTAGTACAGTGTGATTGGTATATTTGCTTTAGAGATGGTTTGTTTGATTGTAGTATATGATCTTTGTAGTATTCAATAGTTATATCATGTATGGTTTTATATATATGAAAAATATAGAGTTCTAAACCTCACACTTCATCATTGTATTGCATGCTTTATCATTACATCTCCTACAAATTGCATTTGTAGCACGACACTAAAATTTATTTAAATTCATATAAAATTTATTTCATGCAACAAATTGTATATGAATAGTTTCTTGTAAGTACATGGTCAATGTAATATTGTCAATGGAATAAAAATGAAATACCATAATCATATATTATGCATAATCTTACCGAAATGGTGAAAATGATTTACTTATGTACACATTGAGAAACCAATATTCAATGAAATTGTCACAAAAATACAGCAAAGAACAAATAGGGATTGTCGGATTTTTTTTTCCTTCCAAAAGACATTTCCGCTCAAAATCTTGTTGTTATTGAGCACCAATTAGCGCATTTGGCCAAGTGCATAATTGCTTAATTGCGTGTTTAATGTGTGGTGAAATCGAAACCAACCCTGGCCCAATGCATAACATCCTCCGCAATCATCCAAAAACACACAAGAAAATGGCTAACACATATTTTATCCCTTGTACAATAAAACTTCACCCGGAATACCAACACCTAGCCTCAACCTTTGCACCACAATTAAAAAATACTCACGTACTCCACCAAACATACGATATACTATACCTCCACATCTTCCAATACATACAACAAAAAAACAACTATCCACCATCACACATCTTATACGCTCGAATCACCACCCTTCATCCCTCAATAGACAAATGCAATAACATCACCAGTCAACTCCCTACTAATGCTAACCCAATACACTAGACAAACAAATTACTAAACACCGTCACATCTCTTCAAAATCCCCTCAAAGTTCATATTGAAACACAACATCTATACACCAAATTTCTGGAAGAAAACCAACACACCCTACAACATAAAAACTCCTTCCATAATGACTTATGTGACTATATCCACAATCAAACTCCACCTCCTACCCCTGACACAACACAATTAAAATTTTCCTTCTTCCCTAATAAATTTATATTAGAGACTCTTAGATGCTTTGAATCTATTGATGCATATTCACATCCCCCACTACCTAATTACATCCCCGGCCCACCTCGTAACTCAGACATGGCGGATAGAACCACACATATAACAACATGGAATGCCTCGACGCTAAATACCGCTCTACCATGCATGCACAACCTAGTTTCTCACGCTAGCACGCCCCCCGCTATAAACGCTAGACAAGAAACTAAACTAATTGTTACAAAATCCACAAAATATATACAAAAAATAATCCCCAATTATAAACTCATATTTGACAACACCCATAGACTTATACAATGTATGCAACAACAAATCTCATATACACCGCCAAGAGGCGGACTTCTCATGCTCATACACCAATCCTACGCTTTCCCCGGAAATATTACCAAAATCCCTACCCCGGTTAATATATCGCCATACCTGCATATTTGAAATAACTAATTGACCACTCTAACCATGGCTCATTCTACATTAGTACTTGCCCTCCTACCTAGACGACTCTCAACCCATTCCTAATATTCAAAATTGTATCACCACTCACACAAACTCATACACTACTCATACAATAATACTTTGCGGAGACTTCAACTGTGATATTGCCTGCATCGGAAGACTAAACGGCCTCATTTTTTCCCCTCCGCTCAAAATGGACTACCAATGGCGCAATTACTAAGACAACTTAGAATTATCCTATATCCCGACCGATACCCAATACTTTAGACAAGGTGGACTAAACTACACACACACTAGCCTAATCGATGGCTTTTACATCAAAACACCAAACCCCACCCAATATACGTCAAATACCAATACTACAACCAATTTAAACTCGGATCACTTCCCCATCCAACTCAACATACCCCTTAACATCCTCCTCAGTAGATCCCTCACAACCACAAATTTGAATGACATTAAAATACTCAACCCCATCCCTAAAGAAAACATACAAGACTTTAACACCACATTCTTTGAAGAAAATTCAATACAAATTGACAACCTTACAAGTATCATTTCCAATCATGAACACCTGACACTACCACAATGGCAAGAAGCTTGCACCACCCTTGATAGTCTAATTAACGCAATCTCTAAAACATTAGAGAAAACCTGCAAAGCGCCCTCTTTACGACAACTCACGCCCAGGACCTCACAACAAGGGGGATATCTCCCCCAAAAACTAGCCAAAACTTGGAAACAAAATCTTGCTACATACCACACCATACAAAAAACAATCTATATCATGAAACCCAATTCCAACTCGCATACTCATCTTATCCACCTTTGTCACACCCAAGTTCCACAAATACCACGGCCCAATGCCCCACACGAAGAATGACTAACTGAGATTGCAACCATTGCAAAAAATGCCAATAAACAAGCTCGGAAAATGAGTACAAAGTAAACAAGAGAATAAATCAAAAAAGCCATCTCCAAGTACCGTCAGCTGTATGAATCAAGCCCCTAAGTTGTATGGATTCACATGGAGTGATGAGATGAGAGAAGAGTAGCTTCGTGAAACCTGGTGAGGAGGGGTTTCTGGGGGACGAGACTTGTATGTGAGCGGAGAGCGGAGAGCGGAGAGCGGTGAGTGGAGATTTGGAGAGCGGGGAGCAGAGAAAACAGACCTGAATTCAAATATAGACTTTTTTTAAACTAAAATTAGAAACTAAAATTAGAAGATTCGAATATTCTAAGAATATTCTTGGAATTTAACATTTTTAGTAATTTATTGTGGGCCTATAACCGTGGACCTTTTAGATACTATAGTGGAAATAAGCTATATTTTTTTCCTATTACCGTGCTATTTTTTTCAATATTGCTGTTCCAGTAGAATAGGTTGACGTAATATAAAATAGTTCTTATAGATTTTCATTCTCTTCTGCAGGATGAAAGTTGTTTACGAGTTTAATGGCCGGTTTTCAAGGGCGCCAAGCACCTTCTTTACGGATATTTAAGCTTGGGCTATGGACAGTCTCTTCATTTTTTTCGATTTTTTTTTTTTTGAAACAGGTCTTTGTAGAAGCGGGCTACGATTATGGAGGACGTCCGGGTTATTGCTGCATCACTTGGTGACGTTGTTGGCCCATTTCAACCATATCTGGAGGTCGAGGAGGAGGAGGAGGTGAAGGCCTGCAGCCAAGGGCTTACTGTGATGGTGGACGTAGATGTAAGATCAGATTTGAGAGGAGACCCTTCAGCTGTAGAAGATTCAAGTGAGATCATAGTGCTTGACGACGAGGCGGATGTGCCGCTGCCACCACATGCATACTCCAAGGTTGGAAAGATCCCATCGGGAACTTATTCTAGGAAAGCACTTAGAGGGATGAGTGGAGGTGGGCCATTGTTGAAACGTTCCCACCTAGGACAAATGCCAAGTGTGGGACCAAAAATGGACGTGAATGTAGCTTGTCCTGTAGTACAGCCGGGGGTTGGTAGTTATGCTGAAAATGCAAGGGGCAAACCTAAACGCATTAAGTTCAAACAATAAAATGACTATTAGCTAGTATTGATTGGCACTAATAAAGTGCATCCGTTAGTGGATACGAGGTTCACAGTGCACTTGTCCTAGGTGGAAGCTATTCTTACACAATGCAATCAATGTGAATGACAAAACCTTTATATTGAAAAAGACAATACGAAATTTGTATTGCTGACTCAGTACAAGGAATAATTCAAAAACCAATGACTAAGCAACCCTAGTGACCACCGTCCACTGTGAAAAACGGTGACTGGAAAATAGTCTGCCTCCTACTTTTTCCCCAAAGGGTGAGTCAAGATTCCGCTTTCTAGGACTAGCTTGACCTCGTTGAAGCTAAAGGTAGGTGCGTGGATGAAAAGGTCGGCGTCGGGATCACGGTTGCAGACCTTCAAGAGGATGAAGTACACATGCTTGCAGTAGGAGAATTGAGTCCTCCCTCGGAACTTAGTCATAGTCTTCCTAAATGCAGGGCAAGTGCAACCAGGGTAAGAGCTGATGGTGGTCTGGTACTGTGTGATGGTAGGAGCAACGCCTGAATCTAGCCCGATGATACAACCATGGCCTGGATGAGGGATCATGGTGACAGAACGGAGGCGAGCTTTGAGGGAGTCAGAGGAGCCCATGGAGAGTCGATGAGCCGGATTAGGGCGAGTTGCAGTGCGTTTGACCATCTTGCCGTCTCTCTTACCAGGGTAGCGGTCAGCCTCTGCAGGGACTGGCAACGAACTCAGATTTGCAGGTGGCGGGGCAGAGGAGAAGAGGCGTCTTGGGGAGACCGGCTTCTTCTGTGGGAGTTGGAATCCAGCCGCTTCAAGTGCAAGGATTTCTGTGAGCTTCAGGTTTGTTCCTAGCTTCACTGGCCAAACGTCTGGAATCGGAGGCATCTCCTGGTCCTTTGAGTACCGAGCAATCCACTTGCGTCTGAAGCCCTTCACGCACCTCTCAATGTCATCGGAGCAGAAGAAGAATTCCGTCCTCTCTGATATGTTCCTGCGTATGTTAGTCCAAACTCCAGTGTAGGTAGGTGCTGCGGTAGAATTAGCGCCCCTAACAATTCTCTCAGTACACTTCTTCTTGGTGATAGCTCTCTGGGCCCAACAACACTTCGCAGAAGTCTTGGGAAGTCTTGAAATGTGCCACTCCTTGACGTTTACCTTGGTCTCTTCAACTGCATTCACATGGCGAATTCCCATCTCCTTTGTTGGGGACACCGGGGTAGTCACAGCCTCCGATGCTGCAGGATGATCTTCTTGTACCTCAGTATCATCTTCGGTATCATCTTCCAAAATGATGGGCATCTGCACAGTGCGAGCCCTCACAGCACGTCCTGTACCTCTTGGATAAGAGAAGTTTACCTTATCCGGACGATGTGACTCTTCCTCAGCTCCAAGGGGTAGGTCGGCCTTCCGCTTGATGGACCCAAAAACTTCTTCTCCAGCCATGCGAGGCTGACGCGTGCAAAACTCTTCTGCTCCAGGCATTTCTAACATGGGGTCTTCAAGCACTATAGGATTCCCTGTGAGCTTTGCCCTTCGTTCTGCCATCCTTAGTTTTAGTTCCTTCTTTGATGGACCCGTTCCTCCTACGTCACCTTTCAGAAACTGGTAGAAATTGACAACTTGTAGAAATCCCCGAACAAAGTCGTCCACTGTAGCCACGTAGAGGTCGCCGCCCTTGTTTCCAGAAGCTTGAAGCCACTTGTTGTGAATCGTTTCCGCAAGGTTACATGAAGGCATTTCTGCAAGTTCTTCATCAGTAAATTTCTGCAAAGTACCAAGGTGAACCGGTTAGATCTGTTACAACTTTATTTAGGGTCGGATTTGCTAGGAAAAAAAGAAAAGTTAAATGAGTTAGAAAATATCATACCCCAGTCATGAATCCTCCCCATTGGCGATAGCGGAAGTGCCAGAATGCAAGCCAGAGCTCCGGTTTGCTTAGGGCCTTCTCAGTGACAGCTCCAGCGGAAACCCACCAGGCTTGCAACCCGTGGTACAGACTGTCCGCTTCATCCATAGTCTTCGCTGTCCTATATTGGTGGCACATTTTTTTGTGTTGTTCCCAAAGCTCTTCGGGGATGTACTTCTCCGTATACTTGACCATCGATTGCGTCCAGTGAAACTGGCAGGTCCTCTCCCGGTCCTCCATACGGTCTTCCTTCTTCCCATTGCCGTAGATGATCCGAACTGCATTCCAGTTGGCCTGAGCGTGTCGGCCATGAATCCCTTGAAGTTTGGCGCTACAACGCCATTATTCTCCATGACAAGATTAAGGTTTTTCCAGAAAACGATTTGGGCCTCACAGTCCTCAGATTGCATATCACAGCTAGCAATGGTCATGACACGGCAGTAGGTTGAGTCGTACACATGGCATGCCATCGTGGTCCATTGTCTTACCCGTTTGACATGGTCGAACATCAGCCAGGCATTCTCGAGATCTCCGCCGGGCTGCATTCTTCTCACCAAGTCGACCCCACTACCTGGCCCGACTTCTGACATTTTGAATACAAATACCTTGTCGCGATCAGCCCCTTGACCTGGAAATTTGTTCTCCTGGACGAAGGCCCATAAATTGATTCCACGTAGCTTAGTGATAGCATCCATGACACGGTACATTCTCAACCGCCGGAAAGTCATTACCTTGTTGCGGATGTTTGGGGATGCCATGTCCTTGCAACGATCAAGTACAGGAACAAGCTCCTCCATGCTCAGCTTCTTTGGAGGTAAGTCCTCAGGCTGTAGTATGTAGTTGCCGATTAGAACCTTGCTCGCCTCCAACACCACTGAACTCTTCGTTGCTTGGGGAGTCTTCTCAACATGTTCTTCTATCAAGCTACTGATCTCGGCCTTTGTGTCTCTATAGTCGCCAACCTTGACTGGGTGATCGTGAGATCCTAGATGGATACACGCTCTGGTCTGGTTGACTTTGCCTGCCACATAATAAATTTTAGCTCCACATGTAGCGATGCATGCTGGGGGTTCTTTGCATACCTTGCATACAAGTGTAGATTTGGATGGGGGTGGCTGGTCCACTGTAAAAGCTTGGAGGGTACAACCTTCAAACTCAGTCTCGTTAACTTGATAAATGCGAGGTCGGCGTTCCAGAAATGGGCACTCCTTGTTGTTGCAACGCAACCATCCAACGCAGCTGGAATAGCGAAAAGAGAGGCCAAAGTCGTTTGTGATGTTGGTGGTGATGGTCTTGGTCCACACGTGGCCGTCGTATCGCTTGTCCATTCCTTGCAGAGACTTTGCTTGCGACCTTGAGGCTCCTTCATCAACTGGGGGCAACTCAAACATAACTGCACCATCGAACACTGCAGGCAAGTACTCAACTCTCTCGTGTCTAATGAATGAGTAGTCTATTTTTTTCAGAATGTTTTTCTTTCCTGGTCTCTCGACAAGTTTGCGAAGCAATGGGACTAGACTAACAGTCTCCACCTTTGAAGATTGAGAGGGATTGGGACATTTAACTGGAAGCGCAACCGGCGGCCTGGAATCTACAGTTTGTTTTGGAACATGAGGGGTTGATTTCATAGGACTAGTTTCCTCGTCTGAGGAGAGAGAGATGACTGGCGTTGCAACAGGAGTTTCTAAGCCAGGCTCTACTTTAACCTTCACGTCACGAGGAAGTGAAGTCTGAACAGTACATGTAGAGGAACGACGGGGAGTTAGAATCTCCGTGGATGCCTGCATCTGAGAATCTGTGAGACCATATACTCTATACCTACCGAGATAGAGATTCCAAAACACAGTATTGTCATCGTCTCTCTCTGAAACCTGATCATCTGTATGCATAACCTCTGAGGTCTCATCGTCGTATATCTCCTCCTCAATACTAATAGTATCCTCTCTGAAGTGGAATCTAAGGCTGAGGCGAAGCGCCGTAACTGTTGCCAACCCATCATCATCTACACGTACTGTAAGTGGGATGCCAACGCCTTGAGCTCGGAGTACGGCCATACCTAACACTCTCTCTGCAAGGAGCTGCACCATCACTGATAGTGGGGCGCGAATGGAAATTACGTAAGGAATTTGATAACCTAGAATGAGAGGAATGTTGCATCGACGATCATCAATTTATGCAATCCAATAGATCAGGCAGTTCTGAATGCATTCTCGACGATACTTCAATGAACGAACGTAATCCTGTTGGCTACCTGGCACGTAGTTTAATTTTATCAGGTAGCCGCCATTTCTCATTACTAAATCATGCTGCAAATTCTACTTGTCCATAAAATTCTCTGAGATTAGTATCAGCCGTCTTTGCTAGTTAGAAATAGGTGATTGTTTTGAAATGGAAGTAAATCATTATTATTTATGACAAGACATCCTGGCAAGTGTCCATCCTATAAAATATAGGGTGTAGAGCTAGAAGCTACATTAGGGTGACAGCAACTACTTTGATATTGCATACCGGACGAAGCTATCTTGGGTGCGGTGAGGTGTGAGCGGTGAGCGGTGAGGCATGAGCGGTGAACGGTGAGCGGTCAGAAAAAAGTTGGTAAAAAGTTTTTGAAAATTGTCACTTTTTACTATATAAAAGTTACTTTTTCACTATATCAAAGTTATATTTTTACTATACAAAAGTAATTTTTGAACTAGACGATAGTAATCAGACTACAGGAACTGAAACTTATGTTACCAAAAATAATCTAAAATAAGGATTCCAAGACGGCCTTATGAGCGCGAAAGGAGCAAGACAATTTCACGTACATGACCGCGGACAGAAACTGTGAAAAACAAACAAAAAAGAGGAAAAAAAACGTAAGTAAAAAAAATGAGAAAATAAAAGAGAGAAAAAAGTGACAAAAAAGATAAAAACAAAGTGAAAAAAAATTACAAAAAAGTGAAGATTGAAAAAGTATGAGTGATTGCACGACACTATGCGGGTGTGCCGCTAGCGGCACACCTCCCATCACACAAACCTTGGTTCCTAAAAGGTTCTAAGGTATGAGCGATGGAAGTTGTGCCGCTGGCGGCACACCCCCGCAACGTCGTGCTTATGAATGATTGCACGACACTATGGGGGTGTGCCGCTGGCGGCACACCCCGATAGTGTCGCGCAAATAGTGTCACTATGGCATAGTGTCACCCCCATAGTCTCGCAAAAATTTTACGATAAATATCCTGAGGAGCGACAATGGACCAGAAAATCGGTTGATGACTGGGTCTCTACGGCGGTGAAAAGGGTGGAGGACAGTCAGCAGTCGGAGCTAAAGAAGTTGCTTCCAATCGCAGATCCAGATCTCATGCCGGCTTTCCTTGAGGAGATCAAAGTCCACTACGAAAAATTTGAAGCTCCAGAGATGCTCAAGGAGAATCTCTATATTTCTTGAAAACTGTTATTGGCTTTTGCGGGGGGTACTTGCATGACGACGGGGCACTCCTTTTGTTTCATCCAGTCAACCCGCAGGTCAAGAGGGAGATCTAGAGTTACCTTAACAACAACAGTCTGAAGGTCAAGGATGACTGGACAATCGTGAATTCCATGCATTTAACTCATCCCACCACGCACTCCAAATTCGTAAGCCAACCAAATCTTTCCATTTGTCCCTTCACCTCTACTTTTATTGCAAAGCCAATATTAACTTATCATTTGTTTTCCTTGCATATCAGACTCTAATGTTCAAAGCAATACTGTTGGTTCGATCCTTAGATCTATCACTGAGGCAGCCGAAGGATTTGGTCATTAGACACGATCCACGTTTTGGAAAAGTAAATCTTGTAAAAGATGATTGCATCAGAATGTTGTCACCGAGGATTCAGCTCTCAAGGTGAAGAAGGATGGGACGCTATGGAGGGGTCCGAAGGAGAAAGCAGTGGCTTTCCTCCAATTGCTAATTACTGGCCTTTGCCCCAACGAGGGCATAGTCATCGACCTCAATGCTAGAACAGGTATTGCATATACTTTATTCCATGATCCGATACCGCTCTTTCATATGGTTCTCATGTGATTTCATCATTGGTTTGTTGTTTTTAGGAGCTTCTATTTGAGCGGCCATGAATACTGGCAGGCAGATTCTTGCCCTCGAGGCTGACACATAAATCTACGAGGAGGAACTCAAGCCTCTCCAGATCGCCCCGGCCCCGACTGCTTCTGATGTTGTCATGCTGGACGATGAAGAACCCTTGCCCGACGTGGATCGAATTGACCTCTGTAAGTAAGTCCTTTTTTGTCAAAGTCTCATGGTTCCTATCTGTCATTCCATAATCCGATTTAGAACTAATCATTACCTTCTTTTGCAGTCTGAGTCCGATGAGCTCTTGGGGAGGATACAGGTCACCCACTACCTCAGACCTACTGCTTCCATGTTATGCAGAAAGTTTGGCAACCCGAATGGCTGAAGAATCTTCCCAAAGCTCCAGCGCGTCCTCTTCTCCCCGTGAGAGATTCGATCCTAGGGCCCGAGTTTTCTTAGATGTGAGTGCCTCAGAGAGTGAAGACGAGTTTGTACCATGAGACTTTACAGTTATATGGATTTGGACTTCTTTGTACAGTCCTCTACTATATAATTTGGTTGAATGCTTGGGCCATT